>CAMPDV010000086.1:0-600000 GCA_946699065.1 Loxodes magnus | reverse complement strand
CTTTTGAAAAGTCTAATTTTGTGATTCCTTCTCCGACGGTAAGCATTACCTTATAGCCATAAGTTGCTAAACCTATTACAATTCCCAAACCCCCAAAGGCTAAAAGTCATATAGGTGCTGTTAAATTTCTAGTTGGAATTTCTTGGTACTAATAGCAATGCAATATTCCTGCAAATGGACCTATTGAGTTTGATACATCATTAGATCCATGAGCTAGTGCTACTACACAGGCAGTAAGTACCATTAAAGATTTGAATTCTAATTCTGGAGAATAAACATGCAAAACTCCCTTCGCTTGGAAATTCAGAATATTAATTTTTGAAGGTAAGGAAGGAAACATAGTTAGGAATAGAAAGACCAATACAGCGATAGCAAAGCTAATAGTAGCAAGAGTGTAATGATCAGTTTTATTATAAAAGAATTCTACATTAAGACATATAAATTCATTTAGTAGACCTAATGTTATAGCATAATATAAGGCAATTGTTTTTCTTAATTTAGGAAGGGACTACTTTTGTTGTACTACAAACCTTACAATTGATCAATAAATCGCGTAACTAAAAATAGCCCCTAAAATAGGAGAAATGATTCATCCCATTGAAATTCTTATAAAAGTAGGCCAATGAATTGATTTTAAACCCTGTATAAAATATTACTCGTGAGGCAAAAGCAGCTCCCATCATAGATCCAATAAGACTGTGTGTTGTAGAAATAGGATAAGATAAAATAGTACTATATAAAACCCAAACAAAGCTTCCTATTAGAGTGCATGTCATAATGATAGTATATTCTTTTATATCTTCATCATAAAATGCCTCTTATTCGATAAGTTATGATGTTATTGTTGAAATTACTTTACCTCCCAAAAGAGACCCTAAAAATTCAAAAATTGCACCAATCAAAGCAGCCTAACAAATTGTAATAGCTTTTGAGCCAACTGAAGTTCCAAGAGCATTAGAAACATCTTAAGCACCTATACATCATGATAATAGCGATGCTAGAATACAAGAAAGAATAAATACAAATTCCATTTATATTATCAATCAATATAACACTATTTAAACGTCCTTTAGCTTTCATTCACCGTATACTAAATCATTCTATCTATCTAATTAACAATCATAAGTTAAAGAGTATCAGTCAAATTTCAAAAAGAGAGAACATACTCTAGAAATCATATTTATTATTAGCCATTTAAGAATATCCACTTATTAATGAGATTTTACTAGCATTAAAAATAATAAAAATCTTAGAACATTATTATCTACATACTACCTTAACTATTTTTTTTTATTTTTTCTAGACTTAATCATTTTACATTTCTCTATATTTAAATTATTTATTTTAAACTTAAAAATTCTAAGGAGTTTATTTTAGATTAGCCTTAATTTAATATCTCTTGCATCATTTTTTACTATTATATTTATACAATTCCTAAACATTACTTAAAGCAGCTATTATTATTATAAATAATGGCGAATCTATTGATTTAAACATAAAATTAGTATCATATAAATTATAGAGCTACAGTTACATAAATCTATTTAACATAATAAATAGCTAGAAGTGTCTTAATATATCTATTTATATTAAATATTATTTTCCTATTACTTAAATATTACTATTTCATGCCTTATTTATAGAAGTTCTATATAATATTGAAATTAGATAACTTAACTTCATAACTATAATTATTATGATATGGATACAAGTTATAAAGTCAAATAAGGTTTAATTTAGCTTACACTAAAATAAAATGAAAAGTCAAAAATAAAGTTTATTTATGCATATTATTGGTAAGTATTAAGCTCTTTTTCTTTAGCTTTTGGATATTTCTTATTACTATATTTTAATCCCTTAGTATCTCTTTTTCATCTATGTCTTTTATTTAGTTAATTTAAACTTGAATTTGCTTTGTTGAACTATGACCTTTTAATTAAATTAAAATAAGCAAAAATGATATATTAATAATAATAAAAGAAGAGAGAATAAGCTTTAACACTAGATTCTTAGTAGTTAGAGTTTATAAATACACAGTTAGTCTTAAACTCATTCAAACTTTTACTTTACTTGTCTACCTTTTAATTAATCATTCTAAGCATTTTAAAGACTCTTTTTAAGAACATATGCTTATTAATATTTTTAAGGCAATCCAAAGGTTTTGTAATGTGATATTAAGCAAGCATATAGTATTAAAGGGATTTAGAAGAGTGTTGTTAAAGGTATGATTAGCAGATAGATATGATTATTCATTATTTTATTTAATGCATAGTATTAAGTTTAGATATGCTTCTAAACATTCTTCTTTAAGTATTAAAATTAAGAGCAATACATTCAAATAATTTTAATGGTTATATGATTAGATTATTATATATCATAAGTATGATTAAGTATGATATGAACCAGTTTAAATTAATATACTTAAGATAGTATTATAAAAGTAGCAAAGGAAGTAATGCTTCTTATAAATTAAATAGTAATAAGAGCTAATAGATGTAAGGATTAGTTGAATATAAACATAAGGATAATTTAAATTCAAAAGAAGTAGAATTTTCTTATTTGTTTTTCAATAATTGTTTAATGGAAAGAGGGTCTTTTTATTCACCAAGAAATTAAGGAATTCTTGATTAAACAGTTGAAAATTTCAAAGTTGTAATTAGAATTAGGCCTCCTTTGCCTCGAGAACATGATGAATACTAAGCATTTTAGGCAATAACTTAAGTAGATGAAGAAGAAAAGGTAGTTTAAATTATTGAGTATCTTGGTGCTGAAACCACTGAACTTGGTAGGGCTAGAGATATGTAGGAAAATCCATGTATTTATACTATTCACTAATTCACTTTTGATTATGTATATGACCAAGATGCAAATCAATAACATGTTTACGAATGCACAGCCAAACAAGCAGTTAGATCAGTTTTGGAGGGATATAATGCCACTATACTTGCTTATGGATAAACTGGAACTGGAAAAACTTATACTATGGAGGGTTTTAAATATACTGCTGGAGATCCTTAGAGAGGCATAATTCCTAGATCTATGGAAGACATTTTCGTTTACATTGAAAATTGTGTTGATCCAAATACCACTTTTATGGTAAGAGCATCCTATCTTCAAATCTACAACGAAAACATTTCAGATTTACTAAAAACTGATAGAAGTTCTCTTACAATAAGAGAGGATAAAAGGAGAGGAGTTTTTGTTGAAGGCTTATCGGAATGGGCTGTTAGATCTCCTAGTGAAATATATTCTCTTATGCACAAAGGAGCTTAAGATCGTGCAACAGCTTGCACTAAAATGAACGATATTAGTTCTCGTTCTCATGCAGTATTTATAATTGTTTTAGAACATATGGTACCAAATATTATAGATGGAGAAGAAACCGGTGGTAGCATTAAAATGGGCAAATTAAATCTTGTGGATCTTGCTGGAAGTGAAAGAGTAAGAATTTCTGGTTCAACCGGAAAAAGACTTGAAGAAACTAAAAAAATAAATCAATCTCTTTCAGCTTTAGGTAATGTAATAGCTGCTTTGACTTCCTAAAAGCCAAGAGCTCATATTCCTTATAGAGATTCTAAACTTACTAGGTTACTTGAAGATTCTTTAGGAGGTAATTGCAAAACCACATTTATGGCTATGATATCTCCTGCTCATACTTCATTTGCTGAGTCACTTTCAACCTTAAAATTCGCGAACAGAGCAAAAAGCATAAAAAATTAGCCAAGAATAAATGAGGATGTAGATTCAAAAGCTCTTCTTCGACGTTATGAAGTAGAGCTAAAGAAGCTTCGTGAATAATTAAATTAGAAAGAAAAGCATGTGGTTGATATTTAGCATCTTATGCAATTAGAAGAAGAAAAAAGAAGAGCTGAAGAAGATAAAGAGGCAGCAATAGTGGCATTAGAATCGAGATCTAGAGAATTTATGAAAGAGAAAGAAGAAAAGAAAAAGCTAGAAGAAAAAATTAAAATGATGTCGTCTTAAGTTCTTAAGGGAGGAGTAAAAATTGAAGATACTCCATAATTTAGAACAGCGCTTGAGTAAAAGTAGTAAAAGATACGATAGGAGTATGAAAAGAAATTATAAGATTTGGAAAGAGAAAGGTAAAATATAGAAGAAGACAAAGCTTAAGTTGATAGATATAAATAGCTGCTTTTAAAATAGCGAGATATTATGATAGCTTTAACAGCTCGCCTAAATGAAAGAGATGAAACTATAATACAGCTTTAAGAAGAACTAGATGCTTATGACAAAATTCATAAGGAAACTGAAGATTAACTGGAAATTAAATCAGCTTATTGTGAGAATCTTGAATAAGTTATGCTTTCAAATAACATTTAATTACCAAAGGATTTCACAATAGTTCCTTAAAATTTATCTCCCAGAGAAAAGAGATATTTACCATACTAGGAGGATAATATAATGCTAGAAGACGTATCAATGCCGCTTTCAATGCTAAATGCAGATGAAAAAATAAAAGAACTTGTTCAAGTAGCTGACAAATAGCAAGTATCTATTTAAAATATAGGCTGAAATGTAAAAATTGTAATAAGAATTGAGTAGAGCCAAAAAATAGGAAGGAGAAGTATAAAAGAAATAAATGGAAGTAGATAAAATTATCAAGGAGAAACAAACAATTTAAAGCATTTTAGAAAACAATGTATCAAGTAAGTTTTTATTTTAGGACTTATGGAAAAAATTATTAACACAGTATAACAAAATAAAAGTATGGAAGCTACTCATATTGCTTAAGACTTAACGATCCTACAGAAATATATTTAAACTTCAATTAGTACTCTATCAGGAAATGGTAAAAATGTTCAGTTACATATACCAAACTATTCTAAAACTACTAGTGTACCTAGTAGCAATTAAGAATCTTTTATATCAAGTTAAACAAGTCAATCAAGCTAAATAAATTAGCCAACTGAAAGCAAAAAGGAAAACAAATAGCTTACTGTTGAAGAAATGATTGCTCAAAAACGAATGGAACTTAAAAAATGGAAAGAACAAAATGGAATGTTATGAGCAGATGATATAAAATGTTATTTTTATAATATATGCTAAGATTTTTTATTAATCTCATTGTATTTTTTATTTTAATTAGTCTACATTAATTTAATTGCAAAACCATTCCAAAGTAAAAAAATTAGCTTAATGAATATAATTAAATGAATCAGCCATTTTAGTACATCTCTAAGATTTACTCTAAAATCTATAATAAACCTTAATCATTTATCAATATTGCTTTATTAATATCTGAAATATTTTTATAATTAATAGTTTGCTAAAGAAATATAAATGCATTTTAAATATTCTCTAAACATAAAAATAACTGGGTGATGAAAAACGTTTAGATTAAAGTAAACGGATATTTAATAAGATAATTAACAAAAGTTTTATATAGTAATAATGGTGTATTACTGATACTCGCTTCTCTTTTATTAGTAACAAGATATTTTCTTTTATTTTTTCTAAGTAATATGAATTAATTTTATCTTTATTATAAAATTAGCCAGATTATAAATTTAAAGTACTTCATAAATTTATTAATTTAGATCTCTTAAAAATAGTAAGATCTCTTATTTATTAAAGAATTATTATGATGCATCTAAGAATTTAAAATGCATCTTTATTGAAAAAAAATCAACTGTTTATAATACTAAAAACAAACTAGCATTTGATTTATTTATTCTTCATATGAAAATAATTTTGAGATAAATAAGAAACTTCAAGGTGATATTTTATTAATATTCGCAATAATATTATAATATGTCCTTATTATTTTTATTATATATCTATACAAATAATCTAATATAAGTTTATTTTTTTAATTATTTTCCTAGTACTTACAATATTTCCCACGTTCTTAAGACTTATACATCATAAATGAAAAGTAAGATTTAACTCTTTTTCAAATTTAAGTTTTTAAATGTTTTATCACTAATATTTACTATTAATTAACCTATGCTTTCTTATTGAGTAAATAAATAGCCATTTTATTCTTTAAATAGGCAGTTAATAAAATAATAGTGGATATTTTATCTTTAACTATTTAATTCAAATTTTATTAACTGTATTTTTGATACCTTTTAGTATATTAATTAATAAGCATTTTATAAATAATCTTATGCCCCTTTTATTTTAAATTAACTAAATAACTATACATTTTTAACTACTGATTACTTATAGCTTAGCAATTACAAAAGTATTTCATCTTATCAAAACTAATTAGCTTCCTCCTATTTTAAGCTTGGTTTATCTAATATAAGCCTAGCAATTAGTTAAGCAGCTCTATTATACTTAATAACAGATGTTGCTTAGAATATTTAGTTATATAAAGATATAAAGTATTAGTCTGCCACTAATAGTTAAATATACAAATTCCTTGTGTTAGCAGAGATAAGTTCTCATTATTATGATTATAGATATACAACTTCTTATAAATTTTCCTTATTTTAAGCTTACTTTAATTTATCATGCATTTAATATAAACTTTTAATAGCTAAAGTATTATATGAGGTAAAAGTAAAATTAATGAAGTCTCTTTAGCAAAAAATAAAAGTACACATAGTAATTATTTAGAGATTAAAGTTAATGAGTTGAAGCATAAGTAGGTATGATATACTAAAATACTAAAAACTAGATAAAATCACTATAAGTAAATCTAGTATCTATGACTGTATAGTTAAAGGCTAAAAGTAATAAATATTGAGATTTTAGAGAAATGAATGTAGCATTAAAAGCGAAATAAAGCTAGTACTTTAGTCCATTTAGTGTAGTCTCATATAGATTTCTTAGATTTATTTAATTTATTATTATTAATATATTCTGCGGGCATAATGACGAACAAAATGAATATTGTTTTTATCGTTGATTCAAGTGCGTCAATGGCCTAACGAACATCAGAACAAATAAGTTTCTTAGATTGTGCAAGGACTTTTTGCGAATCGTTCATAAAATAAATTAGATATTCAGAAACTATTTAATATTTCTTACTCTTTGGTACTGAAGTAAAATCATCTTGGGAACATGATACTTCCCATATTCAAAACCAGTTGAAAAATCTCAAAGAGAATAATCTCACAGGACCTGTTGATTTAGATTTAGCGTTGTAAATAGCATGTCAGAATTTAGAGAAATTTAGACACTTTTTAAATTTTGATAGTGCACATTGTGGGTTTAACTTAAATAAAGTTGATATAGCTTAGATTATTATTCTAACTAGCAAGACTTTTGAAATTAATAAACTTCCAGCAAGTCTATGAATGGATTAGTATGAAACAAGTTTACGATTGGGAACTAAAATCTATTAAGTTATCTTTAGATCTTCTGCTCAACCTCCATTCTTAGTTAATAATA
Organism: Loxodes magnus; assembly: GCA_946699065.1. NCBI lineage: Eukaryota > Ciliophora > Karyorelictea > Loxodida > Loxodidae > Loxodes > Loxodes magnus. The sequence goes on along the minus strand of CAMPDV010000086.1, from coordinate 592,638 downwards.
TATAAATATAAATTTAACCTGGATTACCAAACTTGACAGGAGGAAAAGTATATATTTGTCAGAAGTTTTCAGAAAGTTCTAAGTTAGCAGATCATTTGATCAATATATCTAGTCAGATTTTGTTTGTCATTAAACTAATTGATGAAGAAAACGGATCAGAAACTTTCGTTTAAGTCCTTAATAAATACTTAAAGCATTATTGGCCTGCTCCTGACTCATACACAGCTGATGGTAAGAGAAGCTTTACTCCTGTTTACTATTTCAAATTAAGTGAAATATCCTCAGAAGAAACGATTTAGATGATACCTCACGACAGATATGTACTAAGCAAGTAATCAGAATTTGAAAAATTTATGTAGAACTCGTTTTCTAACTAATATCTGCCTCTTAAAGTGAAGCAGCTAAATGGTAAAATGATTATGTGTGCAGTTCTACAAGTAAACGAGAATGAATCCAAAATTCTTCATTTCTTTTATGATGTTAACCAGTTTTCAAAATATTGGAACATGCTTCAAGAAAGTCTATAAACAACAGACTCTAAGAAATAACAATTACAACTTGCTGAATTTGACTAAAAGATAAACTAGTGGATAGAGAAATAAGTTCCTTACTACTATCACTAGAGTCTGTATAACTACTTCAAATAGTAATTTAACGTCAAAATTAAATTATAAATACCTAAACTATCCTAGTAGTAAGAACTGATCTAGCAGTATTAAAGAAATGAAACTGAAATGTGAACATAGAAAATGCAAGCTTATTAGATGTTTAAAGAGCTGCATTAACGCTAGCAAGCTGAATGCTGCTTTTACTAGGATTTATCTCTTAATCCTTTTGATATAAAACTGGATTAGCTGGAGAATAAAATAAATAGTATGACTAAAGCTTTACTTAATATGAATATTAATTACAAGCCTAAAAATGAAATCCCTATAAGTAAGATGGACGATTATATGACTGTAGTTAGGGAAAAAAACCTTTAATCTCCTAGACATCCTTATCTTCAATAATAAGAAGTTACCTGCTTTTAAAAAGCTAAGACTAAAGATTTTGGAAATCCCTTCAAAAGAGTAAAAGAAACAGAAAGCTAGTAGAATATTTAAGATCCCTAATAAAAAGTTCAAGCAAGGTTTGGAAGTATAAAAGTAAGTCGTTAGAAAGGGTTTATATAAGAACAGTCAATTGAAAAATTTAAAGCTAGAAGAAAAATAGAAATCCTTTAACTTGTTTAATTGTTTAGAGAACAAAACACCAAATAAAATATCGCTGAAATTTAGTAGATATTGAACAAAGTTATTAGCAAACAAATCAGAAATAGAAAAACAGGATCAATGAATCAAAATATTCAAGGGAAGCTTGAATTTCTTAAAACTGTTCAATAGCATGCTTAAGAATACAATAGACTGGATGTTATCTAGAGTGCCGAGCAAAAAAAGAACTCATTAATGTAAATCAATTTTTATTTAAAGCAACCTATCCCATTCTCCCTAATTTTAAACATAATAAGCAAATATCATAATTATAAGTATTCTTTTAGTAAATTCCGAAAATATTATATAAAAATTAATAGCAAATATTACGAAAAAATAATATAAGAACATGCATAGAAAAGCAAACTAATAGTGATCTAATAATTTGAATAGAATGCTAATTAATTAAATAACATATAATCTAATTACATATAGGATTAATTAAAATTAACTATTCCTATTATTTTAAGATAAAGAAATTTATAATAAGATAAATCTAAAAATTAAAAGATTAAGTACTGCTAGAAAGTAGTTAGAATTAATTCCTGCACTATTATTTAAACATTATTAAACTCCAAAATTATAACGCATAAGAATTAAAATAAGCTAGAAATAAATAAGTTGCTAATGATAGTAGATTATTGGGATGTTATAAATATAGATATTAATTAAAATGATATGGCATATTTTAATTACTTCGAGTGTAATAAAAAAGATTATTAAGATTAAATAAATTTAACCTATGCAAAATAGTGAAAAATACTCTGTTAATTAAGATTTTAACTTGTTTTGATTCTAAGAAGTACTAACAATAATTTTAAATAAATAATTGCTGATATTAGAGGATAAAGAAAATTAGGTGTATAATATAAATTAAGTGTTATTAAAGTTCAGAGCAAAAAGTAAAAGAAAGCTCCAATAGCATTGCAAATTCCTGCGGAAGCGAGTCCCCAAATATTATCATCAATTTCAGGCAGAATGAGGAAAAAAGCAGGAACTATGCTCCACATAAAAATTTGTGAAAGAAGCAAACTTAATTAAAACGCACGCTAAACAACTCCTTCTTTGTACATCGCTTGAGGGATGTGAAGTTAATCATTTCGTTCTAATTTAAAGTTTTTAAGATTAGCATTTCCTGGACAATCTTTAGCTTAATGACACACATAGCCGTGCTTACATATAGTGATTAATTTAACTTCTAGCTAATAGGCAATTTCTTCAGGTAATTAATTGATTGTGGCAAAAGAAAATCCACATATAGGAAGAATAATAAAAACAGAACTAAATTCATCTACTCTTAAAGTGCTTAATAAAGCAAGAGCAGATATGATATGACTAATACCTAATATTTAACTTTCTGAAAATATCTTTTTGAATCATTGGATTGATACTGACATAATTGTAGTTAACAATGCGTTTCCCAATAAAGCAAAAGATCCTCATGATACTCCTATTTCAAAAATTCTTCTTCTTAAGCTTGTTTTACTATCTTCTGGAACTCCATCTAATATTGAAATACCAACTCAGCTTGTAGCATAAACTTGTATCATAATATATCCTGACATGCAGAAAAAGTAAGCCAAAAGAAGAATTTTTGCTTCGAAAGGAAATAGTTTAATTTTATCAATTTCAGGCAGAAATAATTTAATCTTCTACTGCTTTTCTAAAGCTCTGCTTTTATCCTTAAACTTCTTCTATACAACCTAGCCTGACTCTTCTTACTCTTTATTGACTTAAATGGCAACAGATTCATTATTTTCTTTCTCGTTAATTTCATTTCAATTGAATTTATTAGATTTAAGTGATAAACTGTTGGACTCACTTAAGGAAAAAGAGTGAATAGTAGATAATTTGATTTGAGGAACTATGAAGATAATAATAAAGATAGAGAAAATGATTCCTATGAAATAGCAGAAAGACATGTTATCCTAAAATATTTCCATTCCTACGTCAATTCCAAGAGCAGGTAAAGATGCTAAAGCAAAACCTATTATTTTACCTGTGTAAATCCAAGCAAGAGCGTTTTTTCAAGAAGTATGCTAATATTCTTCTGATACATAAGTTTCAAGGAAATGTAGCAGTGTATCATAAAGAATTTCATGAGCAACATCAGTTAGAATAAAGCCAAAAAGACCAAAAAGCATAATAGTTTTTCTGATAGAATGTATATTATATTCAATATCATTTCGGTGATACCATTCGCCAAACTTTTCTGCATAGCATAACATTAGCATTCCTTAAATAGAAGTATAAGTCATAGTTAAAATAAGAAATCTTTACTTTCCAAAGCTATTTACTCAAAGCTTTATTGATGGATTAACTATTTATAAAATAAAAACTGGTAGCAGCCAAATCATGGAGTCTAACAAATCAGGAGTCTCGATTTTAATGAAAAAAGGAGTGATAAATGAAATTTCAAGAGAATAAGCTGAATAAAAAAATTACCAAACTCAATTACAAACAGTACTGATGCTATAAGATTTAAATTTCTTTAGGATAAATAGAATTATTTTTTACGATTGCTTAGGCTTATCTTTTTATTTAAGCTATTATTATCTTCCTAAATCATATTAGTTCTTTCCATTAGTCTTCTGTTTAAAATCAATTAAATTTGGAACTATTAACTATTTATTTAATTAATACCTTATCAACTTTATATATTCTAATTTATTCTAATTTTCATATTAAGCTAATACACCTAAATATAGCTGTTTAACTTATTTATCTAGATCTTACCTTTCATCAGTTGTTTTAACCCTAAAGTTTTGCTTTAAAACTACTATTAAATTGTTTTTATAATATAGGAAGTTCATCATTAATAAGCAGCTAATTATATATTCCCTTTAGATAAGAATTAAACTTTGCTTTAACTGTTATTATTAAATTTTATACTGTCTTGTTTTAAGTAGAAGTGATAAGGATAAATAACCTTAAAAAGTGATCTTAATGAATAAGTTACAAGTTAATATTTAAGTACCTAAGTAAAAGTATTTTAGGTAGTTTTATGAAGGTAAGAATTATAGGAGTATAAGAGTTAACTAGACAGTTGATTAATTTACCTAATTAAAACTTCATTTCTTTAATAAAATCTCTACAATGAAGCTTTTGCGGTTATTTGAGATTTTGCTCCTAATTGTTGCTTTGCATGCTGATAAGGGAGTTACCAAAGAGAAAAAAAAATTCAAGCGAATTCCTTATCCTGATAAAAAGAACAAATGTGCTTCTTTTTAATGTAAAGGAATATAAAGAGATTAGATATTAGCTAGGGATATGTGTATACATAAATGTGTGCATGATTAGTGCTATAAAGAGTCCTATTAAGACATTTCATTGTCAGACGTTACTAGTCGAAAAGAGGAACTTATTTTAGCTGATAAGCTAAGAAAAGATTTCTTGCTTTGCTATGAGGGAGAATATGTACAGAAGAACTACCATGAACTAAGAAGTTCATGTAGTCAATGGGGCTGTAAACATATAAATAAGCATGACTTGATTGAGAGAGAAATTTGCATTTATTTATGCATTTCACCTGCTTGCTATTATTAAATCTATGATGATCTAGATTAAACCAATAATTGGGATGTTCTCATACAAGAACTAGAAATGGAAAGAAGAAAGTTTCTTTTTAAAGAATGTGTTGATGCAACTATTCCAAAGAAAAAATTTACAGTAAAACGTCCATATAATGAAGTTAGATCAGAGTGTGTATAAAAGAAATGTGGAGAAATGTATGAAGATAATTCTTTATCTAAGGATGTCTGTATACACAAATGTATTGACGTAGAATGCTTCTATGAAGCTTATTATGAACTTCAAGGTTCAGATATGTCTAAAATTTCATAGAATTAGTTGAGCAGAGAAAAAGATTAAAGAAAAAAATCCTTCATTGAATGCTATGAATAAGATACTTTAAAGATGGCTAAATATACAGCTAAGAGATCTTATTGTAACGATAATTATTGTAAGGAGGTTAGTAAATTTGATAAATGGGCTAGAGAATTATGTCTTCATAAATGCGTAAGTGAAATATGCTTCAATGATATTTATGGGAAGGAAGAAGATTGAATTTAAGTATTTTCTGATGAACTAGAACAGTTAAAGATATAAGAAATATTAAAATAAGACTTCATTGATTGCTTCTAAGGCTCTACTTAGTTAGAAAAGAAGAAATATAATGATTTACTTTAAAAATGCTTACAATCAAAATGTTTGGAATATAAATTTACCCATGAAATTTAATATCTTTCAGACGATGGAGATGATATTTCTTTTATTGAGAAATTTAAAAAAGAAAGCTGCATTCATAAATGTGTTTCATTAGCATGCTGAGAAGAAGCTTATAAAACTCTAGATGTTAAAATGGAAGATAAATAGACAATTGAAGATTAACACAACAGATAGAAATGGAGAAGACATAAAATGACACAATGTATTGGGAAAAGAGAACTCCAAGATAAAAGGAAAGCTTATAATGAAATGAGAGATAAATGCTAGATTTAAACCTGCAATAATCTTAAAAAATAAGATAGACTTAGTCGAGATCTTTGCTTGCATAAGTGTGTAAACGAAAGATGTTTTAAAATTGTTTACAAAGATTTAGAACCACATGAAAATCTTGCTTAACGAGAAATCCAAGTAAAAGCTTTCAGACATAGTTTTGTAAAATGTGTTGAAGAAGATACCGGAACTAGAAAATATTATCCAAATATTAGAGCATACTGTGCTAAAAACTATTGTACTCTTGCTAAAGTTGAAGGTGATAAAATTAAGATAGAAATGTGCATACATAAGTGTATAAATATGGAATGCTTCTAGCAAGTTTATAAGGCTTTAATAATTGAAAAAAGTGATAGTTATGTCAAATAATAATTTTAAAATGAAAAAGAAAAAGATCTTTTCCTTGATTAGCTAAAATGGGAATTTGTCAAGTGCTATTAATAAATGCAATTAAAATAACAAAATATTATTCTTCATGGAGATCGCTACGTTGAAGAAGAATCTTCTTAAAGCATCTAGTAAATTAGAGATCAAGAAACTTATTAAAGATAAAATATTCAAGAGATTCTTGAAAACTAAAAATAGATTGAATAAGCACTTTAGGAGAAAAAAAATGAAGAAAAGAGTAGTGAAGAAGACCAGTTGAGGGATGAAACTTAAGATACCAAGAGCGAAAACGAAGAATCCATTAGTGAAAACGAAAACCTTTCTAATGAGAATAAAGAAAGTAATATGGAGAACGAAAAAAGCAGTAGCGAAGATATAGAAGTTAAAAGTGAAATTGAGAAAACCGAAGAATTAGATTAGGCTACTAAAGAAGATCTCTGACTTACTTAATATTTAAATTAAAAAATTCTAATATATACAAGTTTAATTATGACCAGCATTTAATTATCTCATTTTAGCTTACTTACTAACAAAAATAATATAGTATAATATAAAAGCCTAGTTAAATGAATCCATTTAATATATTATAAATAAAAATAAATCCTTTTATTATCCATTTAGCTATTATATCTTTTTTATTTAAGACTTCATAGTTTTTCGATCTAATTTTTCTACACTTTATTCCCATTTTTTTCCAAAATAACTAATTTTTTCAAATTTAGACATTTTATTTAATATGAAATTTAAAATTATTTAACTATCCTTTGTAATTATAAGATAAATGAGCAATTAAAAAATTTCGCTTTATATAGAAGTTTAGTTAATACAATTAAAAATTAACTTAAACTTAAAGCCTTTTAATACTGCTTACTATCTAATCTTTACACATAGCATATTACTTATATATAGTAATCCTTAAGCTTTTAAGCTTATACCTCCAAATAATTATCAAAGAATTAAAGTTTTAGCTAGAGTTAACTTATTTATACTTTAGTTAACTTTAATTTTTAGATTTTTGTTCATTTATTAAATAACAGATCAACGAATCGACCGTTGCAAAGCAACTTTAATAAAAAGTTTATGGAATTCATTCTGTAATTCTGTAAACCTATAGATATTGTATTTTATTAGTAACTTTGCTAAGGTTTTGAATTAAGTTAGGAATATTGAAGATTGGGAATGTAGATAAATTAAAAGTGTTTATAAAATCTGTCTTACTAAACTATTATTCTTAGATATATAATCACTGCTTTACTATTTCTCTAAGTATTTTAAAATATTATCTCAATACTTTGCTTCTTAATAGTAACTATTGAACTAAGTCAAATCAAAACTATTCTAAGTTCATAACTTTGCTAGATTGTAAAGCTCTTTTCTAAAATTACATCCATATTTTATAGTAAAAATTCATGGTAAGTGCTTGAAAGTTTGTTTCATCCCATAGCCAAAGTGATAAAAATCGCATTGTTTGTAATTATGTCTAAATGAACCGTAAGTTTAAGTTTCTATTAAGACAAAGCAAAACTAACGTTCTCTACGCTTGGATGTACCATAACAATTCTCATACTAATATTCTTTTTTCCTATCTTAGCCATCGAATAATAATTATTATGATGGTAAAAATCCCATTTATTAATAAGTATAATTAAGTCAGACAGGGTTATGCTGATTTTCAAATCAATCCTAAGTTTTATTAGAAATAAAAAGTTCATCATAACCTTTTCAAACTCATTCTTATGCAAACAATTGTTACATATAATTCTATATATACTGTCTCTTCTAGTCTCAAGTTTAATCTATTCCTATATTAAAAAATATGTTTACAAAATCTGAAGTATAATAAGACATAAAATAAAACAGTAGTCTTTGATAAATTCTTTTTCCTTAGAAGTAAAATTTGTTTTTTTTATTGCCTTAGTAATAATTTCTTCAAGTGTGATAAAATTTGTACTTCTTAAAGTCATGCTTATAATAATTCTCGCAGTTGAAATCAATTACATCAGCATCTCCTTAAAGCAAAAAATCGTCATTTTCAAAAAATAATGGCAAAAAAAGCCTTAAATCTTAACTCCAGCTTCTATACTTTAAAGAGTCAGGCTAATATTCTTCTGGAGAAAGTATATCTAAATTGAAAACTTTGAAACTGTTATTTCTTATTCAATCAAAAATAATCTTATTTTACCCATTCTATCATTCTTCCTTTTTTCCTTATAAGAAATAAACTGGTTCATAACCACATATTCTATATTAAAGTCCAACAAAAGGCAAATACAAAGAATATAGCCCAGGTGTAGCTGAAACTAAGTAATATCTCTTAGGGGGAAATTTCTTTTTTATTCACATTTAAGAAATATTAATTTATTAGCACTACTTGAAACTATCATACATGTATAAAATTTCGATTGGATCTTTTATCTATGCTTCTCTTTATCACCACCTTTAAAAGATAACTTCTTATAATATCGAAAAGTTATGCTAATTTAATATCTATTCTGCTGTCATATTAGCATATTATTTTAATATTTACTAGTCTCTAATTTTTTATTCTGTTAAGTTCAAATTCTTCATATTCTTTTAAAGCTAGTTGGAAATTGAAAAGTTTTAAATTTCTTAGAAATATTCAAGCTTATTTAATACTTCTTAACCTTAATTTTTATCTGATTCTAAAATTTAGTTTTCTATCTTTTAAGTAATTCCAATATAATTCTATTCCTTCTATTACTATCTTAGGTTGTTATTTCCCTTTTTATTCTAATTAAAATTCTAGTCTTAGACATTAGTAGAAAAATCCATGCTCGTTTGCTACTTTGAGATAATATTTAGCGTAATGTTTACTTCCTGAAGTTAATTATTATGATGGAAGAAGCTTTAACTATTTCTAAAAAGTAACTGACTAATAATAAGCAAAGCTAGCAGAAAAGAGAAGAAACTAAAGAATATTAGTTTATTTTTATCCATTTTTTAGTTTAAATATCTAAGAACTCTTAGTGCTTTCTTTATTAAACCTATCAAATCACTACGTTTCTTATTTATTTAATACAAGCTTTTTACATTCATGGAACTGGCTTTTATGTCTGGTAATTTACTAACTATCTAAAGCTTTGTTTTGCTAATAGAAAGAAGGCATTAAGGCTGAAAGTAAACTAGTATTAGAAGAACTAGACAATGAAATTCTAAATATGACAGTTTTAAATTGGAGTATAGTAAGAAGGATTGATATCTAACTATACTAACTAGCATAGGATTATATTATAATTAAATGCTAGGAAATTTTAATATTATGCTGGTACCTTGTTAATAAAGCTCTAGTATCTTATTTCTTATATGCTTAATATATGAACTATTAATTTAGGGATTTAGCATGTCAGGATAAAATAAGTCTATCATAGTTTAATTATAAAGAATTAATCTAATGGAATGCTTAAAAATAGCTATAAAGTTCTAAATTACTTTAGATTGATACTAATATTGCTTAATTAATATAAATTAGCTAATTTATTCTATAAGTAGGTAATTAATTCGTAAGCATCTCAATGTAGTATATATCCATAACTATAAGAATTTAATATTTTAGGGTATTTACTCTATTACTTATTAAAATAATTAGAATAAAGGAGAAAGATAAAAAGTATAAAGACCAAGATATTTATTCATAGTAATTTTAAATTTTTATAATTTACCTTGAAAAACTTTCTTTTATTGAATGAATATTTATTAAAGCCACTATTTAGATAATTAAATAATTAATATAAAAAATTTAGATTAAAGCTGCCTTAGCACCTCAATGGCGCGCAGCTCTTGAATTTCAATATTTCTCAATTTCTTCTAGAATATTTTTTGAAATAAGAAACTCTTATAAAATTAATTGATATACTACTCTTCTTTCTCATACATATCTTCAATTTCTTCTTTGCCCACTTTTTTATATATTATTCTTCCACTAATTTTCTTTTTATTAATTCTCTTTGATAAGTTTCATTATTTTCTCCTTTACTTAATTCTAATATTCACTTTTATAAATTTTCCTCTAACTTAAGTTTTGTAGACTCATAAATCTGTCCTTTTCCAGCTCAATAATCCTTACCTATTTCTTTGTTTCATACATTTATTTTCCTAAAGTCTTTTTTTCTTTGTTCTATAATGCTTCTGATGAACTCTTTAGTTCCAAAATCAAATAAATTATTTTTCTAATTCTTATGTTCTAATAAAAAATAAACTAGATATAAAGACAACTTTATAAAGCAATATGATTGCTTTATTCATTTGAATACAAACTAGAGTATGTTCAAACTTAAGGTAGTTTAGTAAGTAATTGATTTATAAGTTAAAAGTGTATTTAAGTTGTTTGCCTAACTATCTCTTAAAATACTTAAGAAATCTATCATTCCTTTCCCTTCCTTTTTTAATATAGAATTTATTACTTACTGTAACTAATTTCTAATGAAGGCTTCTAACTTATTGATACATGTTAGCATTGATTATCCAATACACAGGATGAATGATAATATAATCTTAAGATAATTATAATTGTATTAGTTATAGTATGGACTAATAGAGTGTGAATATACTGATTTAATAAAATTTATAAACTATCATAAATAAAATTAGAACCTAAAAAGCAAAAATTTACCATTAAACTATATGCATAAAATCAATTAACTAGCTTAAAGGATAATTTTTAAGTAGGAATATGGGGCTTAAGGATTTAACTACCATATAGTAAGCTATTATTTAGTTTCTAGTTAACTTACTTACCAATTCATTCTAGAGCTATTGGGTACTTAGTAGAAGCATTTTTATAATATCCTCAGTTACCTGTATACTAATTATGGATTTTAGAGTTTAAATTTCTCATCATAATTTAAGATTTAAAATAAATGTAAGAAAACCCTTAAACCTCGTTAGAATGAGCTATTTTTAAAGCAGAATCTTCAACTAATTCTTAGCAAGGGTCAATAAAAAAGAGTGACAGATATGCTGAAAGATTGACTATATAGGAGAAGTAAAATATTCCTGACGAAGAGCTGATTGATTATATTGAAGATGAGTTATGAGTTCTTAACCAAATTGTATTCACCTTGAAGTAGTCAGATACTGAAAAAAAATAAGAATAAGTAAAAAGTGATTTTTAAATGGCTGAATATGTGAGTGCTTGCTAAAGAGTAATAGAAAGCTTTAGTATTATTTAAAAAAGGAGCTCTTTAAGAGAAGTATCATAAGAAAGTTAAGAGGCTTAATTATAGAACTAAAGACTAAATAACAGTCTTATATTTTTTGACTAGCTCTTTTATCAGTTTTAGAAAACTTGAAACAATGAAATATGGAAGAGCTTCTGTTGCTTCTTTTAAAACACTAATAAAAGTCAATTTTAATAATTTAATTTAAAAAACGAGGTTGAAAGCGTTTACTAGTAGATGAAAGAAAGATCAGTGCTAGTTGATTTTGATACTTAGCTATTTGCAAATAATCTTCAAAATTATTAAGTTTCTTGTGACGAGAGAATCTAAATATTAAAATTTGATGATGAAAATCAACTAGAAATAACCTAGAACTCTGAGAAAAACTAATAAACAAAAGAAAAATAATAAATTCAATAAAATTAAGAAGAAAAAGATCAATAAAGGATATTGAAATCTATCTAAATTCTATAGTAGACCGAGGGAGAAAGAAATAAATGTGGCTTTAGGGAATGCTTCTGCTTGGTATTTTGAAACGATATACTTAAATTCTGTAAATATAAAATTAAATAGATGATATCTTATTATAAGCCTTACTTAAATTTATTAAATTTTAATAAATTAATTGGATGTAATTGCTTCTTACTCTTCTCTTTAAGTATTAAAATGTTTTAAAAAATCTATAAGTTTAATTGATTGTAATCATGTCAATTATAGTAAAAATGATTTCAATCAGTTTCATATTTTTTGCTTAATCAACCTAGAATTACTGTTTTATCCTAGATTAAAATATTAAATAGCTAGTTACAATGTTGCGATTAATTATAATATTTCTAGGAGACTATAGGAAATAATTTTGAAATCTATTGTAAAAATCTATATCTGGAGATCAGGTAAAATTTTGTAAAATGCATAAATATTCCTTTCCAGTGTTAATTACAATATCCAGCTTTTTTCTTTCTTAAAAATAGGATAGTTATAACTCTAAAGAGTTATTTTACTACATGAACATAAAACTAAAAAGTTATAATTATTAAAAGAACTGCTTCAGTAATTGGAAACAAGACATAGATCTAATCCATCTCTTATTAATTTAAATCTTATATTATTTTCTATTTGCGCTTGACTAAATTACTATTATTTTTAAATAGATACCAAATATTCTAGAAATATATAACCTTAATATTTGCTTTCCAAATAAAGGTTAATATTATGTCTACCAATAATTGCAACAATATAAAATATATAAAATTGTCTTCAAATTTGAACTAGCAGATTCAGTATAAATAAATATAATGGAATACAACATTAGAGCAAACTCTTAATATAATAGATAATTCTTAAAAATAAAATAATTTATAAAGCAAACTTACAGTTCTAAGTTACTATTAAGACACATAGACTATAAATTAGTAGCAATTTAATAAAAGGAACATTTCAGAAAGATTGGAATAATAAGTTAGATATAGACTAAACTATTAAAAGCATTAAAATACTAAATAATTATTAAATACCTTGTTATTATTATATCATACGTTAGATTTATGAAATATATCACTCAATATTTTATCTTTATAACAAGTTATTATGTTAAATGCTATTCAGTTTATGATAATAGAGGTTGATTAAAGATAAACATGAGATTAAGAAATTTGATAATGGTTGGATAATAATTTGCTTGAAATGCATAAAGTATTTCTAATTAGCAGTAATTGAATTTAGATTTATTTGGTTAAAGTGAATAAGTTAGATGATATTAGGAAGAAAGTTGTTGATATATAATATTATAAATAATTGATTGGTTAAATGTATATTTATTTCATAAGACACGCATAAACTATTAATAACGACTTCCAAGCAAAAGACTAGCAACTATATGAGACTTCAAGAGTGCCAGACCCTGGACTTTCTGAATTAGGAGTAAAATAAGTAAGCTATAATTCAGTCTACTATAACAGGCTAGTGAATTAAAGAGCATTTATCTGAATATAAAATAACTAAGCTTTATTCGTCTGCCTTTTAAAGATGCTTGGAAACTACTTAGATAATAAACTCTTTTCTTGACTTGGAGGTAGAAATCTGAGCAGATTTGCATGAAGTTTTTGGTATTTATAAAGATGAAAAAGTCTACCCTGGATTAACAAAAACCTAAATAAAACAGTAATTTCCTAATTTCGTTTTTTGTGAGCAAGAAATAAGCGAAAGTGGATGATTTAAGAAGACCAGAAAAGAAACATTAGAAGAATCTACTGAAAGAGCAATTAAGATATGGAAAAAACTAACAAATTTATAGAAAAAAGGTATTCACTCCTCAATAGCAGTAGTAACGCATGGAAATTTCTTAGATTAACTTTTTGGAACATTGTTTTAGCGCCCATTAAAATACAGTCCAAATTTTGCTTTATCTAATTGTGGAATAAGTGAAGTTTTGATTAAACTGGATTAAAATATAACCTTGTCTTATATAGATGACATTAAGCATCTGTATTTCAATTAGTGTGAAACTCATAAAAGAATTTTCCACTCCCTCTCAAAAAATTGCTAACCCATGTTAAAGATATAGGAAGAGGAAGAGGAAAGCAAATAGTAGATTGTTTGAAATGTACACAAATGATACTTTTATTCCTAACTTTTTACTCAAATAGATTATTAATTCTTGTTAAATCAACTGATAAGAAACTTTTTCCATTCTTATGACTTAAATAATATTGCAAGCTTTTTAAATCTCATAGTCAAGTTACTAAAGCTTATATAAAAAATGATTGGTATAGCTATCTTTCTAAGTTTGAAGCTTTGAGATAAAAGTTATAGCTTAAATTAGATATATTTTCTTAAACCTTATTGAGAAATATATAAGTATAAGATATTTTCTAGTTTGCATAAGTTATTATTCAAATTATAAGACTAGTATTAATCTTAATTTTTACTCTAATTATTAAATTTAAAGCACTAACAAAAATACTAAATTCTATTAATTTTAATATTATCCTATATAATTTAGCTAAGTATAAAGAAGCTTAAGATCTAGATTTTTTGTTAAATTTATAAAATCAAAAAAATATAGAAATATTTAAAAATTTATGTAATTAAGTATTCTTAAAAGATTAATAATAAATATCACTTTAATAAATTATTATAACTATTTAGTATATTAGCAAAATACTGCAGACATACTACTATCGAATCAAATAACCTTATGATTGAAGTTATTTAGTACTGCAATAAGATTTATGTCGATTTACATTGAATGGATTCAAAATAGAATGAAAAAGGCGATAGAAAAATAATATAGAACATCATATTTCAAAGCGATATGAAAAGAGATATTTATAGCGTATTATTGTGCGACTTTATAATTCTTTAAAATTTAATTTTACAGGAAAGTTAAAATGAATGGTTTGATAGATTAATCAGAGTCCATATTGCTCTATTATTTCAAGAATATTCTAAACTGTTACTGGCTTTACTATATAGAGTGCTCCGACTGAGGTTGCTTGCTCTTCGTAATAGCTTCCTTCATTTCCTGAGCATACTACTACAGGCACTTATAAGCCTTCTTTAATCTTCCTAATTTTTTGAATTATCTCGATTCCTGTAATATCAGGTAATTCATAGTCAACTACTATTAATTTTATTTCAGATTTGTTACTTAAAAATTAATTGAATGCTTATTAACCACTAGTACATAAAAGATATTCTATTTCATTTTGTTCGAAAACAGTCTTATAATACTCCAAAATACTTGTATCATCATCAACTAGCATTACTATTCTATTATTTAGCTTTTTCTAAGTTTATTAGATGAATAATTTTTTCTTCTTATTAACATCTTCAAAAAGTTTATCTAATTCCTTTTTATTTATTTCTAAAGGTAAGAAATAATCAATTTTCGAAGCTATTTCTTTTAATCTCTTCTTTTCAATTTTATCCTTAGTAACCATTACTATATAAAGATATAATTTTGATATCTCTTCCTTTTATGAGTTACAACATTGTTTTATTTTTTTATTCTAGATTTACTTCAGCTGATAACTAAGCTCTACACCATCCACATCGTCATAATCAGATTGCAATACTATTAAATTACAGTTAGATTGAGAATCATATTGAACTAAGATGTCTGATCCATTATATGCTTATATAGCATAAATGTTCTATTATTTTATTTTTGCTTTCATTAATTTAGCGAACTTAATTTACTAAATTGTCTATATCATTGTGTAATTATATTGAGCTTCAGATTGAGAAAGTACTGAAATTACTTATGCGCTTTCGAACTTTAAAAAGTCACTCATTAAATTTGTATCTTTTTTTACTACTTATAAGGGTATTTTCAATGTAAAAATAGATCCAAATCCTGGATAACTTTATATTGATATGTCTCCATTCATCTGCTATATAATATGCTTAGTCATTCACAGTCCGAGTCCTGTTCCTCTGAAATTTTTGTAAATTTATTCATTGGCTTACTAAAATGGTTCAAAAAGTCTTTTTATCTACTCCTAAGAAATTCCAATTCCAGTATCTTCTATTTTAATGATAAGTTCTCCCTGATTTTCATGATAATTGATATAGTAGTAATTATTTTGAATATTATCTGCAGATTAAGCACTTTAAAAATGCTTTTAAAGCTTAAGCGAATTAAAACTAGAAGATTCAAATGACTCGCTTGATTGAATGCTTTCTATTTCACTGCTTTATATTCTACTTTACTCTTGATTCTTAATAAATTATTAACTAGTAGAAATTGATAGACTTAGATACTTTAGGTTTATCCAAGATTATGCTGAAATTGACATTTCTTTGTTCTTGCAATAATTCGTTTTCGAAATCTAATTTCTTCTGTACTTTTCATTTTTTGAACTGTAACACTATAAATGTGCTCTATCAGGAGAAAAGAAGGTTATTTAGGGTTCGACTCCAATCTTATCTAAAGGTATGCTTGCTTTATCAATTTACCAAGTAACAGTCATACGTACAAATCCTTTATTAGTAAATTTGATTGAATTGCTAAGCAAGTTCATCAGAATCTAAATTAATCTAGTTTAATCAACTTAAAGAAAGCAAGGAACATTCTACTATACAATGCTTTCGAATAATATTCCCTTTTATATAGCATTACTTTTGGTAACCTAAACTACCTTTCAAAATATAGATCTAATCTCAGTTTCTTCTTCGCTACATATAAACTTTCCAAACTTAATCTTTTTATAGTCTAGAATATTGCTGATTAAGCAGATTAGTATCTCTCCACAATTTTTAGTGTTTTGGATTATTGTTTGCTAGTAAGAACTAAATTGCTATCGTTTCATATAAAGCAAGTCTATATTTCCTAAAATTGCTTAGCATGGTGATCTAATTTCGTGTACTAATCCAGCGAAATATGCCTCTGAAAATTCTTCCTTTTTAACATTCTCTTAGGTTATTTTTTTGATTTATATCTAAAGATCTTGAATAAGTAGCTGTTAAGACAGAGTGATGACGTTTATAATTAGCATCATCGATATGAAAAATACTTTATATTGCATCAAGGCAATTTCTTCCAATTAAGGACTCTAATCTTGTTTATATTAATTTTCTTAATAAAACTAAATAAGAACTATAAACAAAACATTAAGAGAACTAATTTTTAAAGTTGCTTTAAGTTCAGAGGAAATAAGACTTGAAAGAGGAGCTATAAAAATTAGCTACTGTAAAATAAGCACTTCAGAACTGATTGAATACTTTTTTGATATGTATTCAAATATGATAACAAAGTTCATCGCATAAATAAAGTAAGACTTATTTCTAGTGTGCAAAAACACTAAAAGAGGTATTGTAAGCTTCATCAAAGCAAACATCATTAACTCAACTTCTATTTGGATCTTAACCCAAAGATAAATTATTTAGACAGTAAGAAGTAAATAAATCATCACAACTACTGCTAATCATAAAATTTCTCTAAGTTACATCTAATGTTGGTTTCTTACTTATACTTTATACAGCTTTGCTAGGATCTGCTATACTTACTCGATCACTTAAAATTTCATCTAAGGGTCTTCCATATTATTTATAATGCAAACATGAACAAATTTACTTACTTTATTAATAGATTTAAATTGAAAAATTAATGTAACAATTGATATTAAAAAATGTAATCTTTCAATCTCATCGAATTAAAGTATACATCTTTAATATGACTAAGAATATAAAATCCTAAACAGTTAATGCAACCTAAAAGTGTATGTAAAAAGGGTCTATTAAGTAAATCTGTATTAACTTTTGAGTCAATATAGCGAAATAAAGTGAAGATTAATATAGCTAATGCTCCTTTCTCTATTTGCATCAATAGTTTAATTTTGAGAACATACTTATACATATTTACAGTTATACACTACAAATTATCGAAATTTAAGTTCTTTCTTAATGCTTATGATGCTATTAAAGACTATTTAACTTCATCGACGACTAACAACGTTTTTATATATATACATATATGAACTTAGAAGATATAAAAGTACTAGGAACTCCAAATAGAGAAGCTTATTCTTTAAGATGATTTAGAGTCTAATTTTTCAACAACTTTATTGTTATTTAAGTAGAAAAATAAGAAGTACCTACAATAGTTAAATAGATACATAATAGTTAAACTAACCTAAATATTCACCTTGGCTACCATCCTAATAAACAAACAAGTTAGTTTATATCAATAAGATGATTAAAAAGTTAAATTATCAGACCAAAATAAATAATCTTTTTGGTTTAGATTAAATAATAAATGCTAAAGGAAGCTAATATTAAGAAAATAAGTA
Organism: Loxodes magnus; assembly: GCA_946699065.1. Lineage (NCBI taxonomy): Eukaryota > Ciliophora > Karyorelictea > Loxodida > Loxodidae > Loxodes > Loxodes magnus. The sequence goes on along the minus strand of CAMPDV010000086.1, from coordinate 574,536 downwards.
CATTCCTCATAGAATAAATAGCCATAAGTATATAATGAAGCTATTAAATTATTAAGAAATAGCATTTTTTAATATTATTATTTACTCCTTAGCTATTATTTTCTCTAATCTAGTTTTAGAGATATTTTTAATTTTAAATCATTTAATGCTTCCCTAGAAGGATTAAGAATAATAGACTTGCAGTCGTAATGTCATAAAAAGAGACTTAAGCAAAAATATCTATAAAGTAAAATATAATCTACATATTAGTTTTATATTAGATGAAGTAATTAAATATATCAATATGGTCAAAACTAGAAAATCTAAACTTAGGATATCATTAAATATGAACAACTTAAAGATATTATATAGTAAGACAAGCAATAGCTGGAACTGTTTTTGTCTATAGTTATATCCAAAAATAAAGTAAATATAATTATTAAGAAGTCAAACTTAATTTAATAGTAGTTAATCATGTTAAGGAAATAAGCTTTCTTAATTAATTTTAAATGAGTATTCATTTAAAAAATTTAAAAAGCCTATTCTAAAATTTTCGCTAGCTAATTCATATAAAAGCGGGAATTTTAAAATTGAGAAATCGATTCATTTAATAAAAGTAGAATGGGATAGACATTCTAAAGCTGCCATAGGGAGGATATTCTTTGTGGCTTGAAAGGAGAATCCCCGTTTTGTGGCTGTAATATATGTAAAAAAATAGAGCCTACTATAATATTTACAGATAATGGATATATATCACTATTCACATCAAATTAATAAGCGGAATAGAAGTTGACATGAATGTAGTCCCTTTTTAGAGTTTTATTGTATTAAAAATTAATACTGAAAAAAAGTAAGTTAGATTAGCTGTCCCAATCACAATATGATAATTCTAGTGTTAGCACTGTAGTTGATAACTAATTTGTATTTTTATTATAAAATAAATAGATTTAAATAACGTTTTAACTATCTTCTTTTGAATGAGATCCAGAATTAGATGATGGAATCGAAGTTTTTGATTGCTAACCAATTTAATCAGAAAATGGATGTATTTATCACGGTCAAATTAGTGTTAAAACTCATTAAAAGCACGGTAAAGGAATTTAAATTTGGCCAGATGGAAGTAAATATGAAGGTTATTGGTAAAATGGAAAAGCAAATGGTTAAGGTAGAATGATACATGCTGATGGAGATATTTATGAAGGAAATTGATTAAATGACAAAGTGGACGGATATGGAATTTATTAACATTTAAACGGGGCGAAATACATTGGATAATGAAAATCAGACAAATAGCATGGTTATGCAACAGAAACATGACATGATGGATCTAAATTTGAGGGTAATTATGAAAATGGTCTTAAGAATGGATATGGCAAATATTATTGGCCAGATGGAAGTATGTATGATGGAATGTTTGTAAATAATTTAATGAATGGCCATGGAGTTCATTCATGAGTAGATGGTAGGAAATATGACGGTGAATGAAAAAACAACAAAATGCATGGAAAAGGACATTTTATTTGGCCAGATGGAAAGTTTTATAAAGGAGACTATATTGATGATAAGAAACATGGATATGGTATTTTTAAATATTCTAGTGGTAAACTTTAATACAGGTAAAACTTATGAAGGCGGATTTGTTAGTGGAAAATAGCATGGTAATGGAATTATTATAACAGCAAAAGGAAAAAAGTTAGTTGGAGTATGGGAAAAAGGAAAATTAGTTAGTGTTCAGAATTGATAGTTGCAAATATAAATTTTATTTATTTCATTTTTATGATTCTTTCTATTTATAACCTAAGTCTTTAAGCAAACCATATGATAATTTTGTGTTGCGATATTTATCAACTTGATGTCTTTGCATATTAAAATAAATCTTAAAATATCTTAATAAAAGTTAAAAATATAATCCATTAGTTTAAACTAAAATGCTATAAAGTTAGACTCATTCTTTATGTAGTCAATTAGTAATAACTATTGATTAACCCAAGATTTCGCTTTAAGATTTAAAAATTTAGTAAAACCTTTAGTTTCTACATTTACCTTTATTTCCTAATATTATATTATACTATCTAAGTAAACTAGATTTACTAGCAAACAATTACTCATATCTATTTTATTACTTATACAATAAAATTTCTCATTAGTAAAATATAGCAAGTATAGTTGAATCATACTAATAAATAAGTATTTATTTTTAAAAGAAATATAGTAATTCTTAATATCAAATACAAGACTAGTTAGAAATCCTTAAAATAGATTTTATAATTTGATTGTTACTCTAATGATTGATCTATTCATCTTTACTTAGTTATTTAATTAAGCTAAATACTTGCTTTCCTTTAATTATTTAAGCAATTATATTCCTTTCTAGATTTGTTAAGATATTCCCCTCTATTATTCTAATTATCTCAAAACTTAAATTTTCGCTATTAATAACATTAATTTGGAACACTAGATAGCTTCACTTTGTTAAGCTTGATTGATTAAAAAGGATTTTAGACATAATGACTAATTAAAGTTAAATATATTTAAGATAAAATAGCAAAGCTTTAAAAGCTTCATTAATAGCAAAATACATAAATTCCAAACTATTAAAGCTATTTAGTAAACCTTAGATAGTAACTCAAAACTAAATAATAATCATTATAATTAAAAAAAAAAGTAATCCAAGTTCTTTAGTTTGTCTACAAAGATGAAAAATTAATTTATTAAGCATACGTAAAAGATAAAATAAAACGAAAAATTAAAGAGCCAATAGGATCAAATTTATTGTTAATCTTATAAAATTAATATAAAACATAATAGATTAACTATTATTAGATGTGTAAGATTTATTTCTGTTGTAAGTAATTCTAAAGGAAGAAGCTTAATATATTATTTATAATATTTTACAAATTGTTTAAAACTTTATTAAGCCTTCTTTTTATTATTAACTAGCTAGATTTAAAAATTTGAATTTAATAAAAGAATAAAATCTTATGAAGATAGATATGCTTATATGATTTAAAAGACTTATATAAAATATTAAATACGTGCAAACTTAATGCTTTTTAAATATAAAGCAAAATCAAATTAATAATTGTTTTATGCAGAATAAAGTATTTGGAATTGTAATCCATGGTGGAGCAGGCGTTATCAATAGATTAAAGTTTACGCCTGAACTAGAATAACTCTATTTAAAATAGCTTTCTGAATCTTTAAATGCTGGATATGCAATTTTATAATAAGGCGGTTCGAGTTTAGACGCTACTTAAGCCTCGGTGGAGTATATGGAAAATTCGGAATTGTTTAATGCAGGTAAAGGTTCAGTATTTTCCACCAGCGGAGAAATAGAATTAGATGCATCTATAATGGATGGAAATACTATTTCAGCTGGAACTGTTACATGCTTAAAACATGTAAAAAATCCCATAAAATTAGCTCGAATAGTGATGGAAAAAACAACGCATGTTTCAATGGCAGGAGAAGGAGCAGAAATTTTAGCTAAATAATATAATTTAGAACTTGTTGACTAAAGTTATTTTTTCGTTTAAAGAAGATGAGACGATTTACAAAAAATGTTGTAGAAAGCATAATCAGATACAGTAGGAGCTGTGGCCTTAGATTAAGAAGGAAATTTAGCAGCTGCAACATCTACAGGAGGTAGAACTGGAAAGTTAACCGGAAGAATTAGTGATTCATCAGTCATAGGAGCAGGAAACTATGCTAATAACAAAACTTGTGCTATTTCATGTACAGGGCATGGAGAATACTTCATGAGATTATGCTTAGCTTATGATGTTTCAGCAATGATCGAATATAAAAATTCAACGCTTTAAGAAGCTGCAGAATAGGCAATTTTTAAAAAGTTATCTAGTTTGGGCGGTGACGGGGGATTAATTGGAATAGACTAAAAATGTAATATTGTCATGCCATTCAATTCAAAAGGAATGTACAGAGGATATAAACTATGGAATGGTAATGAAAAAGTGAGTATATTTGAAGATTGAAATGTAATAAATTTAATAAAAATAAATTTTGAAAAGAAAAATTAAGCATTATTTCAATATCAAAATAAATATATAAACTTTTATATAAAAAAACATAATGAACTTCATCAAATAAATGCAAATACAATTTTTTTAAATAAATAGCAATAAATAAATTTAAAAGAAATTTTTTGATTATAGAGCATTGAAATTACACCACACATCATCTTCTAAAACCTAACTTTCTTCTTAAACCATATAGGAGCAACTCTAAACAACACTCCCCAGACAACCCTAGAAACACTAACATGCAACAATATTGACTGAGGACCTTCCCAAGAAGCAAAAGATTTGTAACTTCCAGGTCTAGATTAGGACATTCTTCCCCTACATGTGCCTTGGAAATCTCAATAAAGAACAAATCTTAGGAATGACGAAGGAGGAAATGGCTAAGCTTATCTTAGCATTAATAGGAAAAAATAAAGATCTGGAAAAACAGATTGAATAACTAGCTTAAGAACAGCAAGACATTTAGAAGATGAGGAAACCCATGCTCCTAGAAACTTAAACCAGGCTGTAATGAATATCAGAATTGACGAATTCGATAGGCAGCTGGAACAATTATACGAATCGAATGAAAATATTCATATCAAATTGGAAAAATTAGAGACAAGTGTAAAATAATAGGCTTTGAAATCAATCCCAATGTAGATCGAATAAGAGAATAATAAGCCAATTGAACAAACTAAAGAGAAATATTTTAGGAAAAAATGTTACATCTACAGGAGAACAGACCACCTATGAAACGATGCTGGAAGAAAAAGAAGATTTAATAGAAAATATGGAATGACCTAACCTAATTTTACCCAACCAGGAATTGAGAAATTTATAAGAAGAAAACAAACTATATGAAGAGGCAACCATTCCGAAAACTTGACAGTGAAGGGAGGAGAAGACCACCTAGAGATCAAGTTCCTATTGGTTGGATAGTGAAGTAGGAAGCTTTTAAGTAGACAATCCTTCTTTAACACTTTAATTTAATTTAATAGAGCATTGAAATTCTCATTTGGGTTCAGCTATAATAAATTAAAATTTTTGAGTTAAATAAATAATCGAATATAAATAAATAAGATTGGAGAGTGAGTAGCATCTCAATGGCGCGCAGCTCTTTAATAATGATTTTTAAAGGCAAAAAAGTTTATTTTCTGAAGTCTTCCACAGTGCTAACATCTTTTGTGAGTCTTGTCTTCTATAAGACGTCATCGAAATGCTTCCTAAGAGACCTTAATATCTGGCATCTTTCATCAATAACGTGACTTGACGCATCTTTAGTTTTTGTCTTCTCTCTTGGCTTCAACCAAGATTCTTGTTCGGTTCTTGCCCATGGGTACTTCCTGGTACAAATCTTAAGTCAATGCCAGTTGAAAGATTGCTCCTCCCTATTTATATAATAATTTATTTTTATTCAAGTTTTACAAAAAATAAAAAAAGTAATTATTAAAATAAAGTATAATTAAATAGAAATTATACTTATACTGTTAAAATCATTTGCTATTTTTTAATTAAATTATGTAAATTTATTTTTTCGCAAACTCAGATTTTTTTTAGAAATTTGACTATACTTAGACAAAATTGAGTGGAAAAAATAAAAAAAATATTATATAATCTTTTAAAACTAGATAAGGCTTTCCCAAGAAAAAAAGAGTAAGAATTATAAAATACGGAAAAAGAGTTTAACATTCAGTGAAATTATTCGGTAAAAAGTAATTCTGTCAGTTAAAGAATATATTTTAAAGCCAGGGAAGATTTTTTAAAGCTTCGAAGAAAGAAATATGATTTTGAAATAGATCTAAATTGCCTAAAGATGTAAATATATTGAATGCTAGAATCAACCGAAATAGTGAAAGAAGAAATATAGTCTAAATAAATTAATAAACTCGAATATAGAGCCTGTAATATTCCTGATGGTGAATAGCTCATTAAATTTATTTTATCTAAATTTAATAAAATTTCTTCTTGTAAGTTTCATCTAGTGCTTCTCTCCTTTGGAAATTCTGGCTTTTAACAGGGCATGATTGATGAAAAACGAGATCTATTTGTCTGGCATCTTTCAAAAACCATTATTAAATGTCTCAAGCTCTTTACTTTTGTCTTCTGACAAGATTCTTGCTCAGTTGTCACTTTTGAAGTACTTTATGGTACTATGTGTTAAGTTAATCTCAGCTGAAGGATTGATCCATCCTATTTAAAAACCATATGTAATAAAAGATATCTTAAAATAAGCAAAATTAATATTTTAAGATAGGATAAGAATAAAAGTTATAATAAAAATTAAAATTAAAATTGATGAAAAGTTAAATAATAAAATAAATAAAATTCGAAAAACTTATAGAAAAAACAGAAAAATTTTAATGCAGTAAAACATAAAAAATAAATAACTTTGTTACACCTAATACTTGGAAAAAATTTGTAATAATTTGAGGAAATGGAAAAAAGAACTTGAGAGAATTCCGCCGAAAATCAAATGGATTGAATTAGAAAAAAGAAATTGTAGAGAAAACGTTGGTTCAGTATATGCATATATATGAATCCAAATTAAAAAGTGAAAAAAATAAAGAAGAAAAAAAATATAAACTCTTAGGCATAGTCAAATTAAGCATTAAAAGATTTCGAAAAAAAATTAAATTGAAATTTATGATCTCCTGTAAAAAGAATAAAAGACAAAGTAAAAAAGAAAAACGAAAAGCAAACTAAAATTTTTAATAATAAAAAAAAAAATCTAAAAATCTGATATCCTAAGTTATAAAAATGCATTAAAAAAATTTATAAAAATTCAAAAAACTTATTAAATTAAAAAAAGAAAAAAATTATTAAATTATTAAAAAATGATCACCTTGGAAAACCAAAAGCATCATTTTTAAAAAAAAATTCATATCTACATAATATAAAACTTAAATATACTAGATATATTCATTTTCATATATAAATATTTAAATAGACATAGTTTATCAATCTACTTCTTCTACTGTTGGTCCTCCTTTTTTATCACCTGGCATATTATTTCCACCTGCCTAATAAACTTTCATCATTATTGGATTTACTATACTTTCTATTTCTTTCTATTTTCCTTCATAATCATCTTTTCTACCATTCTAATTCGCTTCCAACCATTTCTTTGTCTCTTCTATCTTTTTAATCAATGTCTACTTATCATTTCCATCTATCTTATCACGAATTTTTTCTTCTTCAAGTGAATTCTTCACTCCATAAATATATGATTCTAATCCATTTTTCGCTTCTATAACTTCCTTTTAACTTGCATCTTGAGCTTTGTACTTTTCTGCTTCTTATATCATCTTTTCGATTTCTTATTTACTCAATCTTCCTTTCTCATTTGTTATTGTTATTTTATTTGTTTTACTTGTTGCTTTATCAACCGCCGTCACATTCATTATACCATTTGCATCAATATCGAAAGTTACTTCGATCTATGGTACTCCTCTAGGTGCAGCAGGTATTCCATCTAAATGAAATTTTCCTAATAAATTGTTATCTTTTGTCATCGATCTTTCTCCTTCAAACACTTAAATTAAAACACCTGGTTAATTATCAGCATAAGTCGTGAAAATTTAAGATTTCTTAGTTGGAATTGTTGTATTTCTTGGAATCAATACCGTCATCACTCCACCAGCTGTTTCCAAACCTAAACTTAATGGTGTAACATCCAACAATAATAAATCCTATACATTTTAACTACTTGATCCTGATAATATTGCTCCTTATACAGCTGCACCATATGCTACTGCTTCATCTGGATTTATACTTTTACATGGTTCTTTTCCATTAAAGAAATCTTATATCAATTATTATACTTTTGGTATTCTTGTAGATCCACCTACTAATACTACTTCATTTACTTAACCTTTCGATATTTAAGCATCCTTTAATACTCTTTCAACTGGATCTATTGTACTTCTGAATAATTCCATACATAACTCTTCAAAACGGGCTCTAGTTATTGTTGTCGCATAATCCTCTCCTTCATATAGTGAATCTACTTCTATACTTGCACTTGTAGCTGACGATAAAATTCTCTTCGCACGTTCACATTATGTTCTTAATCTTCTCATCGCTCTTTTATTACTTCTCATATCCAGTCCCGTTTTCCTCTAAAAGTCTGCTGCACAATACTCTACAAGTCTATTATCAAAATCTTCACCGCCTAAATGAGTATCTCCTGCTGTTGCTTTCACTTCAAATATTCCTTCTTCTATCGTTAATAAACTAACATCAAATGTACCTCCTCCTAAATCGAAAATCAATACATTCTTCTCACTACTTGTTTTCTTATCCAAACCATAAGCTATAGCTGCAGCTGTTGGCTCATTTATTATTCTCATCACATTCAAACCTGCTATTGCTCCTGCATCTTTCGTTGCTTATCTTTAAGAATCATTAAAATATGCTGGAACTGTTATCACTGCATTTTTCACTCCTTTTCCTAAATATGCTTCAGCTGTTTCTTTCATTTTTGTCAAAACCATCGATGATATTTCTTCTGCATGAAATTTCTTCTCTTCACCTTTATATCTTACTACTATTTAAGGTTTATCTCCTACACCAGAAATCACTTTAAAAGGCCATAACTTTATATCTCCTTATACTATCGGATCATTAAATTTTCTTCCTATCAATCTCTTTGCATCAAAAACTGTATTTTCTGGATTTCTTGCTACTTAATTTAAAGCTGCATCTCCTATTAATCTATCATTTTCTGTAAACGCTACATAAGATGGAGTTGTTCTATTTCCTTAATCATTCGCTATTATCTCTACTCTATCATTCTACCAAACTCCTACACAACTATAAGTCGTTCCTAAATCTATTCCAATACAAACTTCACTTGTCATCTTTTTATATTACTCACTTATTTTCTATATATACATATTAGAATATTCTCGAACTTTATTTCCTTATGTTCTTTTTTATTCTAGAAACTTCTTTTTCCCATTTATAACTTTTTTTTATCATTATATATAAGTCGGTGTAGTCTAGGTGGTTAGGGCACGACGTTGTGGCCGTCGAAACCGGAGTTCAAGTCTCTGCACCGACATTTTTTATAAACATTTATAAACATTTATAAATATTTTAAAATATACTAGATATATTCATTTTCATATATAAATATTTAAATAGACATAGTTTATCAATCTACTTCTTCTACTGTTGGTCCTCCTTTTTTATCACCTGGCATATTATTTCCACCTGCCTAATAAACTTTCATCATTATTGGATTTACTATACTTTCTATTTCTTTCTATTTTCCTTCATAATCATCTTTTCTACCATTCTAATTCGCTTCCAACCATTTCTTTGTCTCTTCTATCTTTTTAATCAATGTCTACTTATCATTTCCATCTATCTTATCACGAATTTTTTCTTCTTCAAGTGAATTCTTCACTCCATAAATATATGATTCTAATCCATTTTTCGCTTCTATAACTTCCTTTTAACTTGCATCTTGAGCTTTGTACTTTTCTGCTTCTTATATCATCTTTTCGATTTCTTATTTACTCAATCTTCCTTTCTCATTTGTTATTGTTATTTTATTTGTTTTACTTGTTGCTTTATCAACCGCCGTCACATTCATTATACCATTTGCATCAATATCGAAAGTTACTTCGATCTATGGTACTCCTCTAGGTGCAGCAGGTATTCCATCTAAATGAAATTTTCCTAATAAATTGTTATCTTTTGTCATCGATCTTTCTCCTTCAAACACTTAAATTAAAACACCTGGTTAATTATCAGCATAAGTCGTGAAAATTTAAGATTTCTTAGTTGGAATTGTTGTATTTCTTGGAATCAATACCGTCATCACTCCACCAGCTGTTTCCAAACCTAAACTTAATGGTGTAACATCCAACAATAATAAATCCTATACATTTTAACTACTTGATCCTGATAATATTGCTCCTTATACAGCTGCACCATATGCTACTGCTTCATCTGGATTTATACTTTTACATGGTTCTTTTCCATTAAAGAAATCTTATATCAATTATTATACTTTTGGTATTCTTGTAGATCCACCTACTAATACTACTTCATTTACTTAACCTTTCGATATTTAAGCATCCTTTAATACTCTTTCAACTGGATCTATTGTACTTCTGAATAATTCCATACATAACTCTTCAAAACGGGCTCTAGTTATTGTTGTCGCATAATCCTCTCCTTCATATAGTGAATCTACTTCTATACTTGCACTTGTAGCTGACGATAAAATTCTCTTCGCACGTTCACATTATGTTCTTAATCTTCTCATCGCTCTTTTATTACTTCTCATATCCAGTCCCGTTTTCCTCTAAAAGTCTGCTGCACAATACTCTACAAGTCTATTATCAAAATCTTCACCGCCTAAATGAGTATCTCCTGCTGTTGCTTTCACTTCAAATATTCCTTCTTCTATCGTTAATAAACTAACATCAAATGTACCTCCTCCTAAATCGAAAATCAATACATTCTTCTCACTACTTGTTTTCTTATCCAAACCATAAGCTATAGCTGCAGCTGTTGGCTCATTTATTATTCTCATCACATTCAAACCTGCTATTGCTCCTGCATCTTTCGTTGCTTATCTTTAAGAATCATTAAAATATGCTGGAACTGTTATCACTGCATTTTTCACTCCTTTTCCTAAATATGCTTCAGCTGTTTCTTTCATTTTTGTCAAAACCATCGATGATATTTCTTCTGCATGAAATTTCTTCTCTTCACCTTTATATCTTACTACTATTTAAGGTTTATCTCCTACACCAGAAATCACTTTAAAAGGCCATAACTTTATATCTCCTTATACTATCGGATCATTAAATTTTCTTCCTATCAATCTCTTTGCATCAAAAACTGTATTTTCTGGATTTCTTGCTACTTAATTTAAAGCTGCATCTCCTATTAATCTATCATTTTCTGTAAACGCTACATAAGATGGAGTTGTTCTATTTCCTTAATCATTCGCTATTATCTCTACTCTATCATTCTACCAAACTCCTACACAACTATAAGTCGTTCCTAAATCTATTCCAATACAAACTTCACTTGTCATCTTTTTATATTACTCACTTATTTTCTATATATACATATTAGAATATTCTCGAACTTTATTTCCTTATGTTCTTTTTTATTCTAGAAACTTCTTTTTCCCATTTATAACTTTTTTTTATCATTATATATAAGTCGGTGTAGTCTAGGTGGTTAGGGCACGACGTTGTGGCCGTCGAAACCGGAGTTCAAGTCTCTGCACCGACATTTTTTATAAACATTTATAAACATTTATAAATATTTTAAAATATACTAGATATATTCATTTTCATATATAAATATTTAAATAGACATAGTTTATCAATCTACTTCTTCTACTGTTGGTCCTCCTTTTTTATCACCTGGCATATTATTTCCACCTGCCTAATAAACTTTCATCATTATTGGATTTACTATACTTTCTATTTCTTTCTATTTTCCTTCATAATCATCTTTTCTACCATTCTAATTCGCTTCCAACCATTTCTTTGTCTCTTCTATCTTTTTAATCAATGTCTACTTATCATTTCCATCTATCTTATCACGAATTTTTTCTTCTTCAAGTGAATTCTTCACTCCATAAATATATGATTCTAATCCATTTTTCGCTTCTATAACTTCCTTTTAACTTGCATCTTGAGCTTTGTACTTTTCTGCTTCTTATATCATCTTTTCGATTTCTTATTTACTCAATCTTCCTTTCTCATTTGTTATTGTTATTTTATTTGTTTTACTTGTTGCTTTATCAACCGCCGTCACATTCATTATACCATTTGCATCAATATCGAAAGTTACTTCGATCTATGGTACTCCTCTAGGTGCAGCAGGTATTCCATCTAAATGAAATTTTCCTAATAAATTGTTATCTTTTGTCATCGATCTTTCTCCTTCAAACACTTAAATTAAAACACCTGGTTAATTATCAGCATAAGTCGTGAAAATTTAAGATTTCTTAGTTGGAATTGTTGTATTTCTTGGAATCAATACCGTCATCACTCCACCAGCTGTTTCCAAACCTAAACTTAATGGTGTAACATCCAACAATAATAAATCCTATACATTTTAACTACTTGATCCTGATAATATTGCTCCTTATACAGCTGCACCATATGCTACTGCTTCATCTGGATTTATACTTTTACATGGTTCTTTTCCATTAAAGAAATCTTATATCAATTATTATACTTTTGGTATTCTTGTAGATCCACCTACTAATACTACTTCATTTACTTAACCTTTCGATATTTAAGCATCCTTTAATACTCTTTCAACTGGATCTATTGTACTTCTGAATAATTCCATACATAACTCTTCAAAACGGGCTCTAGTTATTGTTGTCGCATAATCCTCTCCTTCATATAGTGAATCTACTTCTATACTTGCACTTGTAGCTGACGATAAAATTCTCTTCGCACGTTCACATTATGTTCTTAATCTTCTCATCGCTCTTTTATTACTTCTCATATCCAGTCCCGTTTTCCTCTAAAAGTCTGCTGCACAATACTCTACAAGTCTATTATCAAAATCTTCACCGCCTAAATGAGTATCTCCTGCTGTTGCTTTCACTTCAAATATTCCTTCTTCTATCGTTAATAAACTAACATCAAATGTACCTCCTCCTAAATCGAAAATCAATACATTCTTCTCACTACTTGTTTTCTTATCCAAACCATAAGCTATAGCTGCAGCTGTTGGCTCATTTATTATTCTCATCACATTCAAACCTGCTATTGCTCCTGCATCTTTCGTTGCTTATCTTTAAGAATCATTAAAATATGCTGGAACTGTTATCACTGCATTTTTCACTCCTTTTCCTAAATATGCTTCAGCTGTTTCTTTCATTTTTGTCAAAACCATCGATGATATTTCTTCTGCATGAAATTTCTTCTCTTCACCTTTATATCTTACTACTATTTAAGGTTTATCTCCTACACCAGAAATCACTTTAAAAGGCCATAACTTTATATCTCCTTATACTATCGGATCATTAAATTTTCTTCCTATCAATCTCTTTGCATCAAAAACTGTATTTTCTGGATTTCTTGCTACTTAATTTAAAGCTGCATCTCCTATTAATCTATCATTTTCTGTAAACGCTACATAAGATGGAGTTGTTCTATTTCCTTAATCATTCGCTATTATCTCTACTCTATCATTCTACCAAACTCCTACACAACTATAAGTCGTTCCTAAATCTATTCCAATACAAACTTCACTTGTCATCTTTTTATATTACTCACTTATTTTCTATATATACATATTAGAATATTCTCGAACTTTATTTCCTTATGTTCTTTTTTATTCTAGAAACTTCTTTTTCCCATTTATAACTTTTTTTTATCATTATATATAAGTCGGTGTAGTCTAGGTGGTTAGGGCACGACGTTGTGGCCGTCGAAACCGGAGTTCAAGTCTCTGCACCGACATTTTTTATAAACATTTATAAACATTTATAAATATTTTAAAATATACTAGATATATTCATTTTCATATATAAATATTTAAATAGACATAGTTTATCAATCTACTTCTTCTACTGTTGGTCCTCCTTTTTTATCACCTGGCATATTATTTCCACCTGCCTAATAAACTTTCATCATTATTGGATTTACTATACTTTCTATTTCTTTCTATTTTCCTTCATAATCATCTTTTCTACCATTCTAATTCGCTTCCAACCATTTCTTTGTCTCTTCTATCTTTTTAATCAATGTCTACTTATCATTTCCATCTATCTTATCACGAATTTTTTCTTCTTCAAGTGAATTCTTCACTCCATAAATATATGATTCTAATCCATTTTTCGCTTCTATAACTTCCTTTTAACTTGCATCTTGAGCTTTGTACTTTTCTGCTTCTTATATCATCTTTTCGATTTCTTATTTACTCAATCTTCCTTTCTCATTTGTTATTGTTATTTTATTTGTTTTACTTGTTGCTTTATCAACCGCCGTCACATTCATTATACCATTTGCATCAATATCGAAAGTTACTTCGATCTATGGTACTCCTCTAGGTGCAGCAGGTATTCCATCTAAATGAAATTTTCCTAATAAATTGTTATCTTTTGTCATCGATCTTTCTCCTTCAAACACTTAAATTAAAACACCTGGTTAATTATCAGCATAAGTCGTGAAAATTTAAGATTTCTTAGTTGGAATTGTTGTATTTCTTGGAATCAATACCGTCATCACTCCACCAGCTGTTTCCAAACCTAAACTTAATGGTGTAACATCCAACAATAATAAATCCTATACATTTTAACTACTTGATCCTGATAATATTGCTCCTTATACAGCTGCACCATATGCTACTGCTTCATCTGGATTTATACTTTTACATGGTTCTTTTCCATTAAAGAAATCTTATATCAATTATTATACTTTTGGTATTCTTGTAGATCCACCTACTAATACTACTTCATTTACTTAACCTTTCGATATTTAAGCATCCTTTAATACTCTTTCAACTGGATCTATTGTACTTCTGAATAATTCCATACATAACTCTTCAAAACGGGCTCTAGTTATTGTTGTCGCATAATCCTCTCCTTCATATAGTGAATCTACTTCTATACTTGCACTTGTAGCTGACGATAAAATTCTCTTCGCACGTTCACATTATGTTCTTAATCTTCTCATCGCTCTTTTATTACTTCTCATATCCAGTCCCGTTTTCCTCTAAAAGTCTGCTGCACAATACTCTACAAGTCTATTATCAAAATCTTCACCGCCTAAATGAGTATCTCCTGCTGTTGCTTTCACTTCAAATATTCCTTCTTCTATCGTTAATAAACTAACATCAAATGTACCTCCTCCTAAATCGAAAATCAATACATTCTTCTCACTACTTGTTTTCTTATCCAAACCATAAGCTATAGCTGCAGCTGTTGGCTCATTTATTATTCTCATCACATTCAAACCTGCTATTGCTCCTGCATCTTTCGTTGCTTATCTTTAAGAATCATTAAAATATGCTGGAACTGTTATCACTGCATTTTTCACTCCTTTTCCTAAATATGCTTCAGCTGTTTCTTTCATTTTTGTCAAAACCATCGATGATATTTCTTCTGCATGAAATTTCTTCTCTTCACCTTTATATCTTACTACTATTTAAGGTTTATCTCCTACACCAGAAATCACTTTAAAAGGCCATAACTTTATATCTCCTTATACTATCGGATCATTAAATTTTCTTCCTATCAATCTCTTTGCATCAAAAACTGTATTTTCTGGATTTCTTGCTACTTAATTTAAAGCTGCATCTCCTATTAATCTATCATTTTCTGTAAACGCTACATAAGATGGAGTTGTTCTATTTCCTTAATCATTCGCTATTATCTCTACTCTATCATTCTACCAAACTCCTACACAACTATAAGTCGTTCTTAAATCTATTCCAATACAAACTTCACTTGTCATCTTTTTATATTACTCACTTATTTTCTATATATACATATTAGAATATTCTCGAACTTTATTTCCTTATGTTCTTTTTTATTCTAGAAACTTCTTTTTCCCATTTATAACTTTTTTTTATCATTATATATAAGTCGGTGTAGTCTAGGTGGTTAGGGCACGACGTTGTGGCCGTCGAAACCGGAGTTCAAGTCTCTGCACCGACATTTTTTATAAACATTTATAAACATTTATAAATATTTTAAAATATACTAGATATATTCATTTTCATATATAAATATTTAAATAGACATAGTTTATCAATCTACTTCTTCTACTGTTGGTCCTCCTTTTTTATCACCTGGCATATTATTTCCACCTGCCTAATAAACTTTCATCATTATTGGATTTACTATACTTTCTATTTCTTTCTATTTTCCTTCATAATCATCTTTTCTACCATTCTAATTCGCTTCCAACCATTTCTTTGTCTCTTCTATCTTTTTAATCAATGTCTACTTATCATTTCCATCTATCTTATCACGAATTTTTTCTTCTTCAAGTGAATTCTTCACTCCATAAATATATGATTCTAATCCATTTTTCGCTTCTATAACTTCCTTTTAACTTGCATCTTGAGCTTTGTACTTTTCTGCTTCTTATATCATCTTTTCGATTTCTTATTTACTCAATCTTCCTTTCTCATTTGTTATTGTTATTTTATTTGTTTTACTTGTTGCTTTATCAACCGCCGTCACATTCATTATACCATTTGCATCAATATCGAAAGTTACTTCGATCTATGGTACTCCTCTAGGTGCAGCAGGTATTCCATCTAAATGAAATTTTCCTAATAAATTGTTATCTTTTGTCATCGATCTTTCTCCTTCAAACACTTAAATTAAAACACCTGGTTAATTATCAGCATAAGTCGTGAAAATTTAAGATTTCTTAGTTGGAATTGTTGTATTTCTTGGAATCAATACCGTCATCACTCCACCAGCTGTTTCCAAACCTAAACTTAATGGTGTAACATCCAACAATAATAAATCCTATACATTTTAACTACTTGATCCTGATAATATTGCTCCTTATACAGCTGCACCATATGCTACTGCTTCATCTGGATTTATACTTTTACATGGTTCTTTTCCATTAAAGAAATCTTATATCAATTATTATACTTTTGGTATTCTTGTAGATCCACCTACTAATACTACTTCATTTACTTAACCTTTCGATATTTAAGCATCCTTTAATACTCTTTCAACTGGATCTATTGTACTTCTGAATAATTCCATACATAACTCTTCAAAACGGGCTCTAGTTATTGTTGTCGCATAATCCTCTCCTTCATATAGTGAATCTACTTCTATACTTGCACTTGTAGCTGACGATAAAATTCTCTTCGCACGTTCACATTATGTTCTTAATCTTCTCATCGCTCTTTTATTACTTCTCATATCCAGTCCCGTTTTCCTCTAAAAGTCTGCTGCACAATACTCTACAAGTCTATTATCAAAATCTTCACCGCCTAAATGAGTATCTCCTGCTGTTGCTTTCACTTCAAATATTCCTTCTTCTATCGTTAATAAACTAACATCAAATGTACCTCCTCCTAAATCGAAAATCAATACATTCTTCTCACTACTTGTTTTCTTATCCAAACCATAAGCTATAGCTGCAGCTGTTGGCTCATTTATTATTCTCATCACATTCAAACCTGCTATTGCTCCTGCATCTTTCGTTGCTTATCTTTAAGAATCATTAAAATATGCTGGAACTGTTATCACTGCATTTTTCACTCCTTTTCCTAAATATGCTTCAGCTGTTTCTTTCATTTTTGTCAAAACCATCGATGATATTTCTTCTGCATGAAATTTCTTCTCTTCACCTTTATATCTTACTACTATTTAAGGTTTATCTCCTACACCAGAAATCACTTTAAAAGGCCATAACTTTATATCTCCTTATACTATCGGATCATTAAATTTTCTTCCTATCAATCTCTTTGCATCAAAAACTGTATTTTCTGGATTTCTTGCTACTTAATTTAAAGCTGCATCTCCTATTAATCTATCATTTTCTGTAAACGCTACATAAGATGGAGTTGTTCTATTTCCTTAATCATTCGCTATTATCTCTACTCTATCATTCTACCAAACTCCTACACAACTATAAGTCGTTCCTAAATCTATTCCAATACAAACTTCACTTGTCATCTTTTTATATTACTCACTTATTTTCTATATATACATATTAGAATATTCTCGAACTTTATTTCCTTATGTTCTTTTTTATTCTAGAAACTTCTTTTTCCCATTTATAACTTTTTTTTATCATTATATATAAGTCGGTGTAGTCTAGGTGGTTAGGGCACGACGTTGTGGCCGTCGAAACCGGAGTTCAAGTCTCTGCACCGACATTTTTTATAAACATTTATAAACATTTATAAATATTTTAAAATATACTAGATATATTCATTTTCATATATAAATATTTAAATAGACATAGTTTATCAATCTACTTCTTCTACTGTTGGTCCTCCTTTTTTATCACCTGGCATATTATTTCCACCTGCCTAATAAACTTTCATCATTATTGGATTTACTATACTTTCTATTTCTTTCTATTTTCCTTCATAATCATCTTTTCTACCATTCTAATTCGCTTCCAACCATTTCTTTGTCTCTTCTATCTTTTTAATCAATGTCTACTTATCATTTCCATCTATCTTATCACGAATTTTTTCTTCTTCAAGTGAATTCTTCACTCCATAAATATATGATTCTAATCCATTTTTCGCTTCTATAACTTCCTTTTAACTTGCATCTTGAGCTTTGTACTTTTCTGCTTCTTATATCATCTTTTCGATTTCTTATTTACTCAATCTTCCTTTCTCATTTGTTATTGTTATTTTACTTTGTTTTACTTGTTGCTTTATCAACCGCCGTCACATTCATTATACCATTTGCATCAATATCGAAAGTTACTTCGATCTATGGTACTCCTCTAGGTGCAGCAGGTATTCCATCTAAATGAAATTTTCCTAATAAATTGTTATCTTTTGTCATCGATCTTTCTCCTTCAAACACTTAAATTAAAACACCTGGTTAATTATCAGCATAAGTCGTGAAAATTTAAGATTTCTTAGTTGGAATTGTTGTATTTCTTGGAATCAATACCGTCATCACTCCACCAGCTGTTTCCAAACCTAAACTTAATGGTGTAACATCCAACAATAATAAATCCTATACATTTTAACTACTTGATCCTGATAATATTGCTCCTTATACAGCTGCACCATATGCTACTGCTTCATCTGGATTTATACTTTTACATGGTTCTTTTCCATTAAAGAAATCTTATATCAATTATTATACTTTTGGTATTCTTGTAGATCCACCTACTAATACTACTTCATTTACTTAACCTTTCGATATTTAAGCATCCTTTAATACTCTTTCAACTGGATCTATTGTACTTCTGAATAATTCCATACATAACTCTTCAAAACGGGCTCTAGTTATTGTTGTCGCATAATCCTCTCCTTCATATAGTGAATCTACTTCTATACTTGCACTTGTAGCTGACGATAAAATTCTCTTCGCACGTTCACATTATGTTCTTAATCTTCTCATCGCTCTTTTATTACTTCTCATATCCAGTCCCGTTTTCCTCTAAAAGTCTGCTGCACAATACTCTACAAGTCTATTATCAAAATCTTCACCGCCTAAATGAGTATCTCCTGCTGTTGCTTTCACTTCAAATATTCCTTCTTCTATCGTTAATAAACTAACATCAAATGTACCTCCTCCTAAATCGAAAATCAATACATTCTTCTCACTACTTGTTTTCTTATCCAAACCATAAGCTATAGCTGCAGCTGTTGGCTCATTTATTATTCTCATCACATTCAAACCTGCTATTGCTCCTGCATCTTTCGTTGCTTATCTTTAAGAATCATTAAAATATGCTGGAACTGTTATCACTGCATTTTTCACTCCTTTTCCTAAATATGCTTCAGCTGTTTCTTTCATTTTTGTCAAAACCATCGATGATATTTCTTCTGCATGAAATTTCTTCTCTTCACCTTTATATCTTACTACTATTTAAGGTTTATCTCCTACACCAGAAATCACTTTAAAAGGCCATAACTTTATATCTCCTTATACTATCGGATCATTAAATTTTCTTCCTATCAATCTCTTTGCATCAAAAACTGTATTTTCTGGATTTCTTGCTACTTAATTTAAAGCTGCATCTCCTATTAATCTATCATTTTCTGTAAACGCTACATAAGATGGAGTTGTTCTATTTCCTTAATCATTCGCTATTATCTCTACTCTATCATTCTACCAAACTCCTACACAACTATAAGTCGTTCCTAAATCTATTCCAATACAAACTTC
This sequence comes from Loxodes magnus, assembly GCA_946699065.1. Lineage (NCBI taxonomy): Eukaryota > Ciliophora > Karyorelictea > Loxodida > Loxodidae > Loxodes > Loxodes magnus. The sequence continues at coordinate 554,694 of CAMPDV010000086.1, read as the reverse complement.
ACTTGTCATCTTTTTATATTACTCACTTATTTTTCTATATATACATATTAGAATATTCTCGAACTTTATTTCCTTATGTTCTTTTTTATTCTAGAAACTTCTTTTTCCCATTTATAACTTTTTTTTATCATTATATATAAGTCGGTGTAGTCTAGGTGGTTAGGGCACGACGTTGTGGCCGTCGAAACCGGAGTTCAAGTCTCTGCACCGACATTTTTTATAAACATTTATAAACATTTATAAATATTTTAAAATATACTAGATATATTCATTTTCATATATAAATATTTAAATAGACATAGTTTATCAATCTACTTCTTCTACTGTTGGTCCTCCTTTTTTATCACCTGGCATATTATTTCCACCTGCCTAATAAACTTTCATCATTATTGGATTTACTATACTTTCTATTTCTTTCTATTTTCCTTCATAATCATCTTTTCTACCATTCTAATTCGCTTCCAACCATTTCTTTGTCTCTTCTATCTTTTTAATCAATGTCTACTTATCATTTCCATCTATCTTATCACGAATTTTTTCTTCTTCAAGTGAATTCTTCACTCCATAAATATATGATTCTAATCCATTTTTCGCTTCTATAACTTCCTTTTAACTTGCATCTTGAGCTTTGTACTTTTCTGCTTCTTATATCATCTTTTCGATTTCTTATTTACTCAATCTTCCTTTCTCATTTGTTATTGTTATTTTATTTGTTTTACTTGTTGCTTTATCAACCGCCGTCACATTCATTATACCATTTGCATCAATTATCGAAAGTTACTTCGATCTATGGTACTCCTCTAGGTGCAGCAGGTATTCCATCTAAATGAAATTTTCCTAATAAATTGTTATCTTTTGTCATCGATCTTTCTCCTTCAAACACTTAAATTAAAACACCTGGTTAATTATCAGCATAAGTCGTGAAAATTTAAGATTTCTTAGTTGGAATTGTTGTATTTCTTGGAATCAATACCGTCATCACTCCACCAGCTGTTTCCAAACCTAAACTTAATGGTGTAACATCCAACAATAATAAATCCTATACATTTTAACTACTTGATCCTGATAATATTGCTCCTTATACAGCTGCACCATATGCTACTGCTTCATCTGGATTTATACTTTTACATGGTTCTTTTCCATTAAAGAAATCTTATATCAATTATTATACTTTTGGTATTCTTGTAGATCCACCTACTAATACTACTTCATTTACTTAACCTTTCGATATTTAAGCATCCTTTAATACTCTTTCAACTGGATCTATTGTACTTCTGAATAATTCCATACATAACTCTTCAAAACGGGCTCTAGTTATTGTTGTCGCATAATCCTCTCCTTCATATAGTGAATCTACTTCTATACTTGCACTTGTAGCTGACGATAAAATTCTCTTCGCACGTTCACATTATGTTCTTAATCTTCTCATCGCTCTTTTATTACTTCTCATATCCAGTCCCGTTTTCCTCTAAAAGTCTGCTGCACAATACTCTACAAGTCTATTATCAAAATCTTCACCGCCTAAATGAGTATCTCCTGCTGTTGCTTTCACTTCAAATATTCCTTCTTCTATCGTTAATAAACTAACATCAAATGTACCTCCTCCTAAATCGAAAATCAATACATTCTTCTCACTACTTGTTTTCTTATCCAAACCATAAGCTATAGCTGCAGCTGTTGGCTCATTTATTATTCTCATCACATTCAAACCTGCTATTGCTCCTGCATCTTTCGTTGCTTATCTTTAAGAATCATTAAAATATGCTGGAACTGTTATCACTGCATTTTTCACTTCCTTTTCCTAAATATGCTTCAGCTGTTTCTTTCATTTTTGTCAAAAACCATCGATGATATTTCTTCTGCATGAAATTTCTTCTCTTCACCTTTATATCTTACTACTATTTAAGGTTTATCTCCTACACCAGAAATCACTTTAAAAAGGCCATAACTTTATATCTCCTTATACTATCGGATCATTAAATTTTCTTCCTATCAATCTCTTTGCATCAAAAACTGTATTTTCTGGATTTCTTGCTACTTAATTTAAAGCTGCATCTCCTATTAATCTATCATTTTCTGTAAACGCTACATAAGATGGAGTTGTTCTATTTCCTTAATCATTCGCTATTATCTCTACTCTATCATTCTACCAAACTCCTACACAACTATAAGTCGTTCCTAAATCTATTCCAATACAAACTTCACTTGTCATCTTTTTATATTACTCACTTATTTTCTATATATACATATTAGAATATTCTCGAACTTTATTTCCTTATGTTCTTTTTTATTCTAGAAACTTCTTTTTCCCATTTATAACTTTTTTTTATCATTATATATAAGTCGGTGTAGTCTAGGTGGTTAGGGCACGACGTTGTGGCCGTCGAAACCGGAGTTCAAGTCTCTGCACCGACATTTTTTATAAACATTTATAAACATTTATAAATATTTTAAAATATACTAGATATATTCATTTTCATATATAAATATTTAAATAGACATAGTTTATCAATCTACTTCTTCTACTGTTGGTCCTCCTTTTTTATCACCTGGCATATTATTTCCACCTGCCTAATAAACTTTCATCATTATTGGATTTACTATACTTTCTATTTCTTTCTATTTTCCTTCATAATCATCTTTTCTACCATTCTAATTCGCTTCCAACCATTTCTTTGTCTCTTCTATCTTTTTAATCAATGTCTACTTATCATTTCCATCTATCTTATCACGAATTTTTTCTTCTTCAAGTGAATTCTTCACTCCATAAATATATGATTCTAATCCATTTTTCGCTTCTATAACTTCCTTTTAACTTGCATCTTGAGCTTTGTACTTTTCTGCTTCTTATATCATCTTTTCGATTTCTTATTTACTCAATCTTCCTTTCTCATTTGTTATTGTTATTTTATTTGTTTTACTTGTTGCTTTATCAACCGCCGTCACATTCATTATACCATTTGCATCAATATCGAAAGTTACTTCGATCTATGGTACTCCTCTAGGTGCAGCAGGTATTCCATCTAAATGAAATTTTCCTAATAAATTGTTATCTTTTGTCATCGATCTTTCTCCTTCAAACACTTAAATTAAAACACCTGGTTAATTATCAGCATAAGTCGTGAAAATTTAAGATTTCTTAGTTGGAATTGTTGTATTTCTTGGAATCAATACCGTCATCACTCCACCAGCTGTTTCCAAACCTAAACTTAATGGTGTAACATCCAACAATAATAAATCCTATACATTTTAACTACTTGATCCTGATAATATTGCTCCTTATACAGCTGCACCATATGCTACTGCTTCATCTGGATTTATACTTTTACATGGTTCTTTTCCATTAAAGAAATCTTATATCAATTATTATACTTTTGGTATTCTTGTAGATCCACCTACTAATACTACTTCATTTACTTAACCTTTCGATATTTAAGCATCCTTTAATACTCTTTCAACTGGATCTATTGTACTTCTGAATAATTCCATACATAACTCTTCAAAACGGGCTCTAGTTATTGTTGTCGCATAATCCTCTCCTTCATATAGTGAATCTACTTCTATACTTGCACTTGTAGCTGACGATAAAATTCTCTTCGCACGTTCACATTATGTTCTTAATCTTCTCATCGCTCTTTTATTACTTCTCATATCCAGTCCCGTTTTCCTCTAAAAGTCTGCTGCACAATACTCTACAAGTCTATTATCAAAATCTTCACCGCCTAAATGAGTATCTCCTGCTGTTGCTTTCACTTCAAATATTCCTTCTTCTATCGTTAATAAACTAACATCAAATGTACCTCCTCCTAAATCGAAAATCAATACATTCTTCTCACTACTTGTTTTCTTATCCAAACCATAAGCTATAGCTGCAGCTGTTGGCTCATTTATTATTCTCATCACATTCAAACCTGCTATTGCTCCTGCATCTTTCGTTGCTTATCTTTAAGAATCATTAAAATATGCTGGAACTGTTATCACTGCATTTTTCACTCCTTTTCCTAAATATGCTTCAGCTGTTTCTTTCATTTTTGTCAAAACCATCGATGATATTTCTTCTGCATGAAATTTCTTCTCTTCACCTTTATATCTTACTACTATTTAAGGTTTATCTCCTACACCAGAAATCACTTTAAAAGGCCATAACTTTATATCTCCTTATACTATCGGATCATTAAATTTTCTTCCTATCAATCTCTTTGCATCAAAAACTGTATTTTCTGGATTTCTTGCTACTTAATTTAAAGCTGCATCTCCTATTAATCTATCATTTTCTGTAAACGCTACATAAGATGGAGTTGTTCTATTTCCTTAATCATTCGCTATTATCTCTACTCTATCATTCTACCAAACTCCTACACAACTATAAGTCGTTCCTAAATCTATTCCAATACAAACTTCACTTGTCATCTTTTTATATTACTCACTTATTTTCTATATATACATATTAGAATATTCCTCGAACTTTATTTCCTTATGTTCTTTTTTATTCTAGAAAACTTCTTTTTCCATTTATAACTTTTTTCTTATCATTATATATAAGTCGGTGTAGTCTAGGTGTGTAGGGCACGACGTTGTGGCCGTCGAAACCGGAGTTCAAGTCTCTGCACCGACATTTTTTATAAACATTTATAAACATTTATAAATATTTTAAAATATACTAGATATATTCATTTTCATATATAAATATTTAAATAGACATAGTTTATCAATCTACTTCTTCTACTGTTGGTCCTCCTTTTTTATCAACCTGGCATATTATTTCCACCTGCCTAATAAACTTTCATCATTATTGGATTTACTATACTTTCTATTTCTTTCTATTTTCCCTTCATAATCATCTTTTCTACCATTCTAATTCGCTTCCAACCATTTCTTTGTCTCTTCTATCTTTTTAATCAATGTCTAACTTATCATTTCCATCTATCTTATCACGAATTTTTTCTTCTTCAAGTGAATTCTTCACTCCATAAATATATGATTCTAATCCCATTTTTCGCATCTATAACTTCCTTTTACCTTGCCTCTTGAGCTTGTACTTTTCTGCTTCTTATATCATCTTTTCGATTTCTTATTTACTCAATCTTCCTTTCTCATTTGTTATTGTTATTTTATTTGTTTTACTTGTTGCTTTATCAACCGCCGTCACATTCATTATACCATTTGCATCAATATCGAAAGTTACTTCGATCTATGGTACTCCTCTAGGTGCAGCAGGTATTCCATCTAAATGAAATTTTCCTAATAAATTGTTTATCTTTGTCATCGATCTTTCTCCTTCAAACACTTAATTAAAACACCCTGGTTAATTATCAGCATAAGACGTGAAAATTTAAGATTTCTTAGTTGGAATTGTTGTATTTTCTTGGAATCAATACCGTCATCACTCCACCAGCTGTTTTCCAAACCTAAACTTAATGGTGTAACATCCAACAATAATAAATCCTATACATTTTAACTACTTGATCCTGATAATATTTGCTCCCTTATACAGCTGCACCATATGCTACTGCTTCATCTGGATTTATCACTTTTACATGGTTCTTTTCCATTAAAGAAATCTTATATCAATTATTATACTTTTGGTATTCTTGTAGATCCACCTACTAATACTACTTCATTTACTTAACCTTTCGATATTTAAGCATCCTTTAATACTCTTTCAACTGGATCTATTGTACTTCTGAATAATTCCATACATAACTCTTCAAAACGGGCTCTAGTTATTGTTGTCGCATAATCCCTCTCCTTCATATAGTGAATCTACTTCTATACTTGCACTTGTAGCTGACGATAAAATTCTCTTCGCACGTTCACATTATGTTCTTAATCTTCTCATCGCTCTTTTATTACTTCTCATATCCAGTCCCGTTTTCCTCTAAAAGTCTGCTGCACAATACTCTACAAGTCTATTATCAAAATCTTCACCGCCTAAATGAGTATCTCCTGCTGTTGCATTCACTTCAAATATTCCTTCTTCTATCGTTAATAAACTAACATCAAATGTACCTCCTCCCTAAATCGAAAATCAATACATTCTTCTCACTACTTGTTTTCTTATCCAAACCATAAGCTATAGCTGCAGCTGTTGGCTCATTTATTATTCTCATCACATTCAAACCTGCTATTGCTCCTGCATCTTTCGTTGCTTATCTTTAAGAATCATTAAAATATGCTGGAACTGTTATCACTGCATTTTTTCACTCCTTTTCCTAAATATGCTTCAGCTGTTTCTTTCATTTTTGTCAAAACCATCGATGATATTTCTTCTGCATGAAATTTCTTCTCTTCACCTTTATATCTTACTACTATTTAAGGTTTATCTCCTACACCAGAAATCACTTTAAAAGGCCATAACTTTATATCTCCTTATACTATCGGATCATTAAATTTTCTTCCTATCAATCTCTTTGCATCAAAAACTGTATTTTCTGGATTTCTTGCTACTTAATTTAAAGCTGCATCTCCTATTAATCTATCATTTTCTGTAAACGCTACATAAGATGGAGTTGTTCTATTTCCTTAATCATTCGCTATTATCTCTACTCTATCATTCTACCAAACTCCTACACAACTATAAGTCGTTCCTAAATCTATTCCAATACAAACTTCACTTGTCATCTTTTTTATATTACTCACTTATTTTCTATATATACATATTAGAATATTCTCGAACTTTATTTCCTTATGTTCTTTTTTATTCTAGAAACTTCTTTTTCCCATTTATAACTTTTTTTTTATCATTATATATAAGTCGGTGTAGTCTAGGTGGTTAGGGCACGACGTTGTGGCCGTCGAAACCGGAGTTCAAGTCTCTGCACCGACATTTTTTATAAACATTTATAAACATTTATAAATATTTTAAAATATACTAGATATATTCATTTTCATATATAAATATTTAAATAGACATAGTTTATCAATCTACTTCTTCTACTGTTGGTCCTCCTTTTTTATCACCTGGCATATTATTTCCACCTGCCTAATAAACTTTCATCATTATTGGATTTACTATACTTTCTATTTCTTTCTATTTTCCTTCATAATCATCTTTTCTACCATTCTAATTCGCTTCCAACCATTTCTTTGTCTCTTCTATCTTTTTAATCAATGTCTACTTATCATTTCCATCTATCTTATCACGAATTTTTTCTTCTTCAAGTGAATTCTTCACTCCATAAATATATGATTCTAATCCATTTTTCGCTTCTATAACTTCCTTTTAACTTGCATCTTGAGCTTTGTACTTTTCTGCTTCTTATATCATCTTTTCGATTTCTTATTTACTCAATCTTCCTTTCTCATTTGTTATTGTTATTTTATTTGTTTTACTTGTTGCTTTATCAACCGCCGTCACATTCATTATACCATTTGCATCAATATCGAAAGTTACTTCGATCTATGGTACTCCTCTAGGTGCAGCAGGTATTCCATCTAAATGAAATTTTCCTAATAAATTGTTATCTTTTGTCATCGATCTTTCTCCTTCAAACACTTAAATTAAAACACCTGGTTAATTATCAGCATAAGTCGTGAAAATTTAAGATTTCTTAGTTGGAATTGTTGTATTTCTTGGAATCAATACCGTCATCACTCCACCAGCTGTTTCCAAACCTAAACTTAATGGTGTAACATCCAACAATAATAAATCCTATACATTTTAACTACTTGATCCTGATAATATTGCTCCTTATACAGCTGCACCATATGCTACTGCTTCATCTGGATTTATACTTTTACATGGGTTCTTTTCCATTAAAGAAATCTTATATCAATTATTATACTTTTGGTATTCTTGTAGATCCACCTACTAATACTACTTCATTTACTTTAACCTTTCGATATTTAAGCATCCTTTAATACTCTTTCAACTGGATCTATTGTACTTCTGAATAATTCCATACATAACTCTTCAAAACGGGCTCTAGTTATTGTTGTCGCATAATCCTCTCCTTCATATAGTGAATCTACTTCTATACTTGCACTTGTAGCTGACGATAAAATTCTCTTCGCACGTTCACATTATGTTCTTAATCTTCTCATCGCTCTTTTATTACTTCTCATATCCAGTCCCGTTTTCCTCTAAAAGTCTGCTGCACAATACTCTACAAGTCTATTATCAAAATCTTCACCGCCTAAATGAGTATCTCCTGCTGTTGCTTTCACTTCAAATATTCCTTCTTCTATCGTTAATAAACTAACATCAAATGTACCTCCTCCTAAATCGAAAATCAATACATTCTTCTCACTACTTGTTTTCTTATCCAAACCATAAGCTATAGCTGCAGCTGTTGGCTCATTTATTATTCTCATCACATTCAAACCTGCTATTGCTCCTGCATCTTTCGTTGCTTATCTTTAAGAATCATTAAAATATGCTGGAACTGTTATCACTGCATTTTTCACTCCTTTTCCTAAATATGCTTCAGCTGTTTCTTTCATTTTTGTCAAAACCATCGATGATATTTCTTCTGCATGAAATTTCTTCTCTTCACCTTTATATCTTACTACTATTTAAGGTTTATCTCCTACACCAGAAATCACTTTAAAAGGCCATAACTTTATATCTCCTTATACTATCGGATCATTAAATTTTTCTTCCTATCAATCTCTTTGCATCAAAAACTGTATTTTCTGGATTTCTTGCTACTTAATTTAAAGCTGCATCTCCTATTAATCTATCATTTTCTGTAAACGCTACATAAGATGGAGTTGTTCTATTTCCTTAATCATTCGCTATTATCTCTACTCTATCATTCTACCAAACTCCTACACAACTATAAGTCGTTCCTAAATCTATTCCAATACAAACTTCACTTGTCATCTTTTTATATTACTCACTTATTTTCTATATATACATATTAGAATATTCTCGAACTTTATTTCCTTATGTTCTTTTTTATTCTAGAAACTTCTTTTTCCCATTTATAACTTTTTTTTATCATTATATATAAGTCGGTGTAGTCTAGGTGGTTAGGGCACGACGTTGTGGCCGTCGAAACCGGAGTTCAAGTCTCTGCACCGACATTTTTTTATAAACATTTATAAACATTTATAAATATTTTAAAATATACTAGATATATTCATTTTCATATATAAATATTTAAATAGACATAGTTTATCAATCTACTTCTTCTACTGTTGGTCCTCCTTTTTTTATCACCTGGCATATTATTTCCACCTGCCTAATAAACTTTCATCATTATTGGATTTACTATACTTTCTATTTCTTTCTATTTTCCTTCATAATCATCTTTTCTACCATTCTAATTCGCTTCCAACCATTTCTTTGTCTCTTCTATCTTTTTAATCAATGTCTACTTATCATTTCCATCTATCTTATCACGAATTTTTTCTTCTTCAAGTGAATTCTTCACTCCATAAATATATGATTCTAATCCATTTTTCGCTTCTATAACTTCCTTTTAACTTGCATCTTGAGCTTTGTACTTTTCTGCTTCTTATATCATCTTTTCGATTTCTTATTTACTCAATCTTCCTTTCTCATTTGTTATTGTTATTTTATTTGTTTTACTTGTTGCTTTATCAACCGCCGTCACATTCATTATACCATTTGCATCAATATCGAAAGTTACTTCGATCTATGGTACTCCTCTAGGTGCAGCAGGTATTCCATCTAAATGAAATTTTCCTAATAAATTGTTATCTTTTGTCATCGATCTTTCTCCTTCAAACACTTAAATTAAAACACCTGGTTAATTATCAGCATAAGTCGTGAAAATTTAAGATTTCTTAGTTGGAATTGTTGTATTTCTTGGAATCAATACCGTCATCACTCCACCAGCTGTTTCCAAACCTAAACTTAATGGTGTAACATCCAACAATAATAAATCCTATACATTTTAACTACTTGATCCTGATAATATTGCTCCTTATACAGCTGCACCATATGCTACTGCTTCATCTGGATTTATACTTTTACATGGTTCTTTTCCATTAAAGAAATCTTATATCAATTATTATACTTTTGGTATTCTTGTAGATCCACCTACTAATACTACTTCATTTACTTAACCTTTCGATATTTAAGCATCCTTTAATACTCTTTCAACTGGATCTATTGTACTTCTGAATAATTCCATACATAACTCTTCAAAACGGGCTCTAGTTATTGTTGTCGCATAATCCTCTCCTTCATATAGTGAATCTACTTCTATACTTGCACTTGTAGCTGACGATAAAATTCTCTTCGCACGTTCACATTATGTTCTTAATCTTCTCATCGCTCTTTTATTACTTCTCATATCCAGTCCCGTTTTCCTCTAAAAGTCTGCTGCACAATACTCTACAAGTCTATTATCAAAATCTTCACCGCCTAAATGAGTATCTCCTGCTGTTGCTTTCACTTCAAATATTCCTTCTTCTATCGTTAATAAACTAACATCAAATGTACCTCCTCCTAAATCGAAAATCAATACATTCTTCTCACTACTTGTTTTCTTATCCAAACCATAAGCTATAGCTGCAGCTGTTGGCTCATTTATTATTCTCATCACATTCAAACCTGCTATTGCTCCTGCATCTTTCGTTGCTTATCTTTAAGAATCATTAAAATATGCTGGAACTGTTATCACTGCATTTTTCACTCCTTTTCCTAAATATGCTTCAGCTGTTTCTTTCATTTTTGTCAAAACCATCGATGATATTTCTTCTGCATGAAATTTCTTCTCTTCACCTTTATATCTTACTACTATTTAAGGTTTATCTCCTACACCAGAAATCACTTTAAAAGGCCATAACTTTATATCTCCTTATACTATCGGATCATTAAATTTTCTTCCTATCAATCTCTTTGCATCAAAAACTGTATTTTCTGGATTTCTTGCTACTTAATTTAAAGCTGCATCTCCTATTAATCTATCATTTTCTGTAAACGCTACATAAGATGGAGTTGTTCTATTTCCTTAATCATTCGCTATTATCTCTACTCTATCATTCTACCAAACTCCTACACAACTATAAGTCGTTCCTAAATCTATTCCAATACAAACTTCACTTGTCATCTTTTTATATTACTCACTTATTTTCTATATATACATATTAGAATATTCTCGAACTTTATTTCCTTATGTTCTTTTTTATTCTAGAAACTTCTTTTTCCCATTTATAACTTTTTTTTATCATTATATATAAGTCGGTGTAGTCTAGGTGGTTAGGGCACGACGTTGTGGCCGTCGAAACCGGAGTTCAAGTCTCTGCACCGACATTTTTTATAAACATTTATAAACATTTATAAATATTTTAAAATATACTAGATATATTCATTTTCATATATAAATATTTAAATAGACATAGTTTATCAATCTACTTCTTCTACTGTTGGTCCTCCTTTTTTATCACCTGGCATATTATTTCCACCTGCCTAATAAACTTTCATCATTATTGGATTTACTATACTTTCTATTTCTTTCTATTTTCCTTCATAATCATCTTTTCTACCATTCTAATTCGCTTCCAACCATTTCTTTGTCTCTTCTATCTTTTTAATCAATGTCTACTTATCATTTCCATCTATCTTATCACGAATTTTTTCTTCTTCAAGTGAATTCTTCACTCCATAAATATATGATTCTAATCCATTTTTCGCTTCTATAACTTCCTTTTAACTTGCATCTTGAGCTTTGTACTTTTCTGCTTCTTATATCATCTTTTCGATTTCTTATTTACTCAATCTTCCTTTCTCATTTGTTATTGTTATTTTATTTGTTTTACTTGTTGCTTTATCAACCGCCGTCACATTCATTATACCATTTGCATCAATATCGAAAGTTACTTCGATCTATGGTACTCCTCTAGGTGCAGCAGGTATTCCATCTAAATGAAATTTTCCTAATAAATTGTTATCTTTTGTCATCGATCTTTCTCCTTCAAACACTTAAATTAAAACACCTGGTTAATTATCAGCATAAGTCGTGAAAATTTAAGATTTCTTAGTTGGAATTGTTGTATTTCTTGGAATCAATACCGTCATCACTCCACCAGCTGTTTCCAAACCTAAACTTAATGGTGTAACATCCAACAATAATAAATCCTATACATTTTAACTACTTGATCCTGATAATATTGCTCCTTATACAGCTGCACCATATGCTACTGCTTCATCTGGATTTATACTTTTACATGGTTCTTTTCCATTAAAGAAATCTTATATCAATTATTATACTTTTGGTATTCTTGTAGATCCACCTACTAATACTACTTCATTTACTTAACCTTTCGATATTTAAGCATCCTTTAATACTCTTTCAACTGGATCTATTGTACTTCTGAATAATTCCATACATAACTCTTCAAAACGGGCTCTAGTTATTGTTGTCGCATAATCCTCTCCTTCATATAGTGAATCTACTTCTATACTTGCACTTGTAGCTGACGATAAAATTCTCTTCGCACGTTCACATTATGTTCTTAATCTTCTCATCGCTCTTTTATTACTTCTCATATCCAGTCCCGTTTTCCTCTAAAAGTCTGCTGCACAATACTCTACAAGTCTATTATCAAAATCTTCACCGCCTAAATGAGTATCTCCTGCTGTTGCTTTCACTTCAAATATTCCTTCTTCTATCGTTAATAAACTAACATCAAATGTACCTCCTCCTAAATCGAAAATCAATACATTCTTCTCACTACTTGTTTTCTTATCCAAACCATAAGCTATAGCTGCAGCTGTTGGCTCATTTATTATTCTCATCACATTCAAACCTGCTATTGCTCCTGCATCTTTCGTTGCTTATCTTTAAGAATCATTAAAATATGCTGGAACTGTTATCACTGCATTTTTCACTCCTTTTCCTAAATATGCTTCAGCTGTTTCTTTCATTTTTGTCAAAACCATCGATGATATTTCTTCTGCATGAAATTTCTTCTCTTCACCTTTATATCTTACTACTATTTAAGGTTTATCTCCTACACCAGAAATCACTTTAAAAGGCCATAACTTTATATCTCCTTATACTATCGGATCATTAAATTTTCTTCCTATCAATCTCTTTGCATCAAAAACTGTATTTTCTGGATTTCTTGCTACTTAATTTAAAGCTGCATCTCCTATTAATCTATCATTTTCTGTAAACGCTACATAAGATGGAGTTGTTCTATTTCCTTAATCATTCGCTATTATCTCTACTCTATCATTCTACCAAACTCCTACACAACTATAAGTCGTTCCTAAATCTATTCCAATACAAACTTCACTTGTCATCTTTTTATATTACTCACTTATTTTCTATATATACATATTAGAATATTCTCGAACTTTATTTCCTTATGTTCTTTTTTATTCTAGAAACTTCTTTTTCCCATTTATAACTTTTTTTTATCATTATATATAAGTCGGTGTAGTCTAGGTGGTTAGGGCACGACGTTGTGGCCGTCGAAACCGGAGTTCAAGTCTCTGCACCGACATTTTTTATAAACATTTATAAACATTTATAAATATTTTAAAATATACTAGATATATTCATTTTCATATATAAATATTTAAATAGACATAGTTTATCAATCTACTTCTTCTACTGTTGGTCCTCCTTTTTTATCACCTGGCATATTATTTCCACCTGCCTAATAAACTTTCATCATTATTGGATTTACTATACTTTCTATTTCTTTCTATTTTCCTTCATAATCATCTTTTCTACCATTCTAATTCGCTTCCAACCATTTCTTTGTCTCTTCTATCTTTTTAATCAATGTCTACTTATCATTTCCATCTATCTTATCACGAATTTTTTCTTCTTCAAGTGAATTCTTCACTCCATAAATATATGATTCTAATCCATTTTTCGCTTCTATAACTTCCTTTTAACTTGCATCTTGAGCTTTGTACTTTTCTGCTTCTTATATCATCTTTTCGATTTCTTATTTACTCAATCTTCCTTTCTCATTTGTTATTGTTATTTTATTTGTTTTACTTGTTGCTTTATCAACCGCCGTCACATTCATTATACCATTTGCATCAATATCGAAAGTTACTTCGATCTATGGTACTCCTCTAGGTGCAGCAGGTATTCCATCTAAATGAAATTTTCCTAATAAATTGTTATCTTTTGTCATCGATCTTTCTCCTTCAAACACTTAAATTAAAACACCTGGTTAATTATCAGCATAAGTCGTGAAAATTTAAGATTTCTTAGTTGGAATTGTTGTATTTCTTGGAATCAATACCGTCATCACTCCACCAGCTGTTTCCAAACCTAAACTTAATGGTGTAACATCCAACAATAATAAATCCTATACATTTTAACTACTTGATCCTGATAATATTGCTCCTTATACAGCTGCACCATATGCTACTGCTTCATCTGGATTTATACTTTTACATGGTTCTTTTCCATTAAAGAAATCTTATATCAATTATTATACTTTTGGTATTCTTGTAGATCCACCTACTAATACTACTTCATTTACTTAACCTTTCGATATTTAAGCATCCTTTAATACTCTTTCAACTGGATCTATTGTACTTCTGAATAATTCCATACATAACTCTTCAAAACGGGCTCTAGTTATTGTTGTCGCATAATCCTCTCCTTCATATAGTGAATCTACTTCTATACTTGCACTTGTAGCTGACGATAAAATTCTCTTCGCACGTTCACATTATGTTCTTAATCTTCTCATCGCTCTTTTATTACTTCTCATATCCAGTCCCGTTTTCCTCTAAAAGTCTGCTGCACAATACTCTACAAGTCTATTATCAAAATCTTCACCGCCTAAATGAGTATCTCCTGCTGTTGCTTTCACTTCAAATATTCCTTCTTCTATCGTTAATAAACTAACATCAAATGTACCTCCTCCTAAATCGAAAATCAATACATTCTTCTCACTACTTGTTTTCTTATCCAAACCATAAGCTATAGCTGCAGCTGTTGGCTCATTTATTATTCTCATCACATTCAAACCTGCTATTGCTCCTGCATCTTTCGTTGCTTATCTTTAAGAATCATTAAAATATGCTGGAACTGTTATCACTGCATTTTTCACTCCTTTTCCTAAATATGCTTCAGCTGTTTCTTTCATTTTTGTCAAAACCATCGATGATATTTCTTCTGCATGAAATTTCTTCTCTTCACCTTTATATCTTACTACTATTTAAGGTTTATCTCCTACACCAGAAATCACTTTAAAAGGCCATAACTTTATATCTCCTTATACTATCGGATCATTAAATTTTCTTCCTATCAATCTCTTTGCATCAAAAACTGTATTTTCTGGATTTCTTGCTACTTAATTTAAAGCTGCATCTCCTATTAATCTATCATTTTCTGTAAACGCTACATAAGATGGAGTTGTTCTATTTCCTTAATCATTCGCTATTATCTCTACTCTATCATTCTACCAAACTCCTACACAACTATAAGTCGTTCCTAAATCTATTCCAATACAAACTTCACTTGTCATCTTTTTATATTACTCACTTATTTTCTATATATACATATTAGAATATTCTCGAACTTTATTTCCTTATGTTCTTTTTTATTCTAGAAACTTCTTTTTCCCATTTATAACTTTTTTTTATCATTATATATAAGTCGGTGTAGTCTAGGTGGTTAGGGCACGACGTTGTGGCCGTCGAAACCGGAGTTCAAGTCTCTGCACCGACATTTTTTATAAACATTTATAAACATTTATAAATATTTTAAAATATACTAGATATATTCATTTTCATATATAAATATTTAAATAGACATAGTTTATCAATCTACTTCTTCTACTGTTGGTCCTCCTTTTTTATCACCTGGCATATTATTTCCACCTGCCTAATAAACTTTCATCATTATTGGATTTACTATACTTTCTATTTCTTTCTATTTTCCTTCATAATCATCTTTTCTACCATTCTAATTCGCTTCCAACCATTTCTTTGTCTCTTCTATCTTTTTAATCAATGTCTACTTATCATTTCCATCTATCTTATCACGAATTTTTTCTTCTTCAAGTGAATTCTTCACTCCATAAATATATGATTCTAATCCATTTTTCGCTTCTATAACTTCCTTTTAACTTGCATCTTGAGCTTTGTACTTTTCTGCTTCTTATATCATCTTTTCGATTTCTTATTTACTCAATCTTCCTTTCTCATTTGTTATTGTTATTTTATTTGTTTTACTTGTTGCTTTATCAACCGCCGTCACATTCATTATACCATTTGCATCAATATCGAAAGTTACTTCGATCTATGGTACTCCTCTAGGTGCAGCAGGTATTCCATCTAAATGAAATTTTCCTAATAAATTGTTATCTTTTGTCATCGATCTTTCTCCTTCAAACACTTAAATTAAAACACCTGGTTAATTATCAGCATAAGTCGTGAAAATTTAAGATTTCTTAGTTGGAATTGTTGTATTTCTTGGAATCAATACCGTCATCACTCCACCAGCTGTTTCCAAACCTAAACTTAATGGTGTAACATCCAACAATAATAAATCCTATACATTTTAACTACTTGATCCTGATAATATTGCTCCTTATACAGCTGCACCATATGCTACTGCTTCATCTGGATTTATACTTTTACATGGTTCTTTTCCATTAAAGAAATCTTATATCAATTATTATACTTTTGGTATTCTTGTAGATCCACCTACTAATACTACTTCATTTACTTAACCTTTCGATATTTAAGCATCCTTTAATACTCTTTCAACTGGATCTATTGTACTTCTGAATAATTCCATACATAACTCTTCAAAACGGGCTCTAGTTATTGTTGTCGCATAATCCTCTCCTTCATATAGTGAATCTACTTCTATACTTGCACTTGTAGCTGACGATAAAATTCTCTTCGCACGTTCACATTATGTTCTTAATCTTCTCATCGCTCTTTTATTACTTCTCATATCCAGTCCCGTTTTCCTCTAAAAGTCTGCTGCACAATACTCTACAAGTCTATTATCAAAATCTTCACCGCCTAAATGAGTATCTCCTGCTGTTGCTTTCACTTCAAATATTCCTTCTTCTATCGTTAATAAACTAACATCAAATGTACCTCCTCCTAAATCGAAAATCAATACATTCTTCTCACTACTTGTTTTCTTATCCAAACCATAAGCTATAGCTGCAGCTGTTGGCTCATTTATTATTCTCATCACATTCAAACCTGCTATTGCTCCTGCATCTTTCGTTGCTTATCTTTAAGAATCATTAAAATATGCTGGAACTGTTATCACTGCATTTTTCACTCCTTTTCCTAAATATGCTTCAGCTGTTTCTTTCATTTTTGTCAAAACCATCGATGATATTTCTTCTGCATGAAATTTCTTCTCTTCACCTTTATATCTTACTACTATTTAAGGTTTATCTCCTACACCAGAAATCACTTTAAAAGGCCATAACTTTATATCTCCTTATACTATCGGATCATTAAATTTTCTTCCTATCAATCTCTTTGCATCAAAAACTGTATTTTCTGGATTTCTTGCTACTTAATTTAAAGCTGCATCTCCTATTAATCTATCATTTTCTGTAAACGCTACATAAGATGGAGTTGTTCTATTTCCTTAATCATTCGCTATTATCTCTACTCTATCATTCTACCAAACTCCTACACAACTATAAGTCGTTCCTAAATCTATTCCAATACAAACTTCACTTGTCATCTTTTTATATTACTCACTTATTTTCTATATATACATATTAGAATATTCTCGAACTTTATTTCCTTATGTTCTTTTTTATTCTAGAAACTTCTTTTTCCCATTTATAACTTTTTTTTATCATTATATATAAGTCGGTGTAGTCTAGGTGGTTAGGGCACGACGTTGTGGCCGTCGAAACCGGAGTTCAAGTCTCTGCACCGACATTTTTTATAAACATTTATAAACATTTATAAATATTTTAAAATATACTAGATATATTCATTTTCATATATAAATATTTAAATAGACATAGTTTATCAATCTACTTCTTCTACTGTTGGTCCTCCTTTTTTATCACCTGGCATATTATTTCCACCTGCCTAATAAACTTTCATCATTATTGGATTTACTATACTTTCTATTTCTTTCTATTTTCCTTCATAATCATCTTTTCTACCATTCTAATTCGCTTCCAACCATTTCTTTGTCTCTTCTATCTTTTTAATCAATGTCTACTTATCATTTCCATCTATCTTATCACGAATTTTTTCTTCTTCAAGTGAATTCTTCACTCCATAAATATATGATTCTAATCCATTTTTCGCTTCTATAACTTCCTTTTAACTTGCATCTTGAGCTTTGTACTTTTCTGCTTCTTATATCATCTTTTCGATTTCTTATTTACTCAATCTTCCTTTCTCATTTGTTATTGTTATTTTATTTGTTTTACTTGTTGCTTTATCAACCGCCGTCACATTCATTATACCATTTGCATCAATATCGAAAGTTACTTCGATCTATGGTACTCCTCTAGGTGCAGCAGGTATTCCATCTAAATGAAATTTTCCTAATAAATTGTTATCTTTTGTCATCGATCTTTCTCCTTCAAACACTTAAATTAAAACACCTGGTTAATTATCAGCATAAGTCGTGAAAATTTAAGATTTCTTAGTTGGAATTGTTGTATTTCTTGGAATCAATACCGTCATCACTCCACCAGCTGTTTCCAAACCTAAACTTAATGGTGTAACATCCAACAATATGTTAGATATTTTTACTTTTTTTGATTGATTTTGTAAATATTTTCATTTTTTTATTTTTTTTACAGATCTATTCATTTTAAATTTCATTTTTTCTAGATTTAACAATAGATTTTTAAGATTTAATTTTTTTACTGATTCTTATTTTAAAGATATTTTTTATATTCTCTTTTATTTACATGCTTTTTTATTATTTTTTTTGGTTTTAGGTTTCTTTTATTTTTTTTTCATAATATTTCTTTTTTTCTGGGCTTAATAATTTTTGAATTTTTGTATTTTCTTTTATATTGAAGTATATTTTAAGCTCTATAATTTTTTATAGTTCTAACATTAAATATTGTTTACTTAGAAAATTTTCGTGATATAAAGATATTTCAAATAATTATTTCTATTATAAATTTATATAAATTCTTGCATTTTACTAAATCATAATCAAGGTTCTTTAGCTTTATTTTATGAATAAAATTAATATATTTTATTTTTTTTATTTAACTTTAATCATTATCATTTTAAGCAAAATAAATGATTATTAAGAAACATAATTTAAATCTGATTTGACAGTTAAATTATTTTTTCTTTTATAACTTAATTTTATTATAATACTAATCTATCAGTTTTAATTTGATCTCTCTTTAAAAAAGATGAAAAAAATTTAATTTTTTGCAATTTTTTAGATATTTAAAGAAATTAATTTTTTTATTAGATTGAATTTATGTATAAAAATAAGTTTTTGTAAAAAAAAATGTAAGGAAAGATAGGGATGATGATGATTTAGCCATTTTATATTCAGCTTATTAAGATAGATAAAAGATGGGAAAAAGGACTATAAAACATAGTTTATAAAAATATTGAATATTTTATTTCATAATCTATTAATTATATTATAAATTTATTAAATTAAAATGTAACGATTTTATTTAAAAATACTTAGGTTGAAGTTTGATTATTATTAATATTTCATAATTTAAGAAATACAAATTTTTATTTTTACATCGATTTCGATTTAAGAACAATAAAATGGTAAGAAAGATGCAATAAAATATTAAAAAATTCGTTAAATTTATGAAGGATATTTACACATTTTCATATGAAGTTAATAAAAATAGAGATATATCTATATTTTGGAAAATGGCTATTTATATAATATAAATTAATGTTTTGCCATATAATATTAACTTCTTCATAAAACATTAACATTCATATAAAATTATTTGCTTTACATTTTTTTTCTT
The DNA here is from genome assembly GCA_946699065.1 of Loxodes magnus. Taxonomy (NCBI): domain Eukaryota; phylum Ciliophora; class Karyorelictea; order Loxodida; family Loxodidae; genus Loxodes; species Loxodes magnus. The sequence continues at coordinate 534,825 of CAMPDV010000086.1, read as the reverse complement.
ATAAAATTTAGCTTAAAAATAACCAATTTACTTTTAACATTTTTAATCTTCTCTTCTAATAATTAAAAAGATGGTGGGAGCTGAGATTGACCTTCTGAATCATACTTTCTGGTTTTATGGCTAGGAACAAGTTCCTTTCCTGTCGCTGAGAAAGTCCCTGGTCAAAGTCAACCTTTGCAAGGGAACGCCTTCCTATTGATTATCCACTCCTGGTAGGGGCTTGAAGCCTGGCTGCCCATAGCGATAGAGCTCCCTGGCAGCTGCTTTTCGAAAGCAACAGGATATCCATGTTATCCCATGAAGGGAGTGTTGGTTCGTTAAACTGCAAGAAGTTGCAGTCCAAAACTCTTTAAGTAAAAGTTAATTAATCTTCTCTTCTAATAGTTTAAGCATTAATAAAATTATTATAAAATTGATTTTATTTATGTTTCAAAATAAGAATAAAAAATCATATTAAAATTAACTTATAGTAATAATGTTTGACTATAATTTTATTATTTATTAATTAAAAAGACTCTAAAATGATAACTATAGAATAACAACCAATTTAATAAGAATATTATTAAATTAATTATAAGAGCTTATTAAAAAATCATACTAATAAATTTAGTAATTTAAAATTAAATTATTTTAATATTTAAGGAATCTTTAATTAAAATTTTTTTATAGATGCTTCAAAAATAATCTTTTTCTTTAAAGTTTTTTAACATGGTTTATGCTTTTAATAAGTTTATAATTACAAAGTATTATTTTCTAGACATTTGAAATTATGAAACTTTGAAGAACTTTTTTTTTCTTTATTTAATCTTAAAAATAAAAACTTTCTTTTATCACATTTTTATCTTTTTTCTAATACTTTCGAAATGTTAAAAATATAAAAATTTTTTAATCCAAGATATTACTGTTAATTTTCCAATTAGTAAAATCTTTTTCTGAACTAAGATTTTATTAAAAATAAAAAAATAAATAAATAAGAATTTTCTTTTTTCTTTTTAAATAGATTATTTAAACTAATAATTGGATTTTCGCTATAATTAATCTTATTTTTGAATTTCTTTCTAATTTAACATTTTCTTATTTAGAAAAAATTATAATTATTATATTTGAACCTTATTCAAGAAGACTGAAGCATTTGACTCAAGATTTTAGAATAATTTTTAATAAGAAGATTCCCCATTTAGAGAAGCATGACTCATCAGATCTCTAGAATTTAACAAGAAACATGAGAACATTTTTTAATATTAAATATTAATATTGAAAGAGCTGCTTGCCATTAAGGTGCTACGCACTCTATAATAATTTTTATTTATTTATTTATCCATATAGTTATTTTGCTTATTTTTTAATTTTATAGTAAAATATGGAAGGTTATTGCTACATATTTCTTAAATTTAAATATAAAAGTTAAACTTATATTAATTATTAAATAAAGACATTTTTTTTAATTAACATACATATTATTTTAAATATTAGTTTTTAAAGTTATAAATTTAAATTTTAGCAAGCTATAAAAGGAATATTTTAATCTATTTATAAAGAATAGGGCTATTATATAAAATTAACAAAATAATATCATAAATTAATAACTAAATTAGAGAATATATAGAGCATATAAATAATTTCCTTTAAACTTTGCTTAACCATTTAAGATACAAAATAAAAAAATAGCAAGACAACTATAATGCAATAATATCTATTTCTCAATCAAAGTATAATATATATTATAGATTAAATATAACTAGTTAAATTCTTAAACTTTTAAGTTATTGAAGAAGTCTCTAAAATTTATAATTTTTAGATAAAACTAAATTAAATAAAATAATTATAATTTTATTTTAAATAATTAATGAAAATTAAAAAATAAAAAAGTTTTAATATTTTTCTTTAAGAAAGTAATTAAATTATTTACAATATATTTTATTAAGATATAACAAATTATTTTAAATTAGCAATAATGCTTTTTATAAACTTAATTTTAGTTAAATAAATCTAAAGAACTATTAATTTGAATATTAGAAAGAAAATATTAAATTTAATTAATTTATTTTTTATAAATTTAAATAATTTTAGAAATAAATTAAGTATTATAAAACAATAATTTCTATTTATTAATTCTTAGATAGTATATTTTTATTAATAATAGGAAATTAATGTTTAAAGAGTTTTAAAATGATATATCAATTTATAAATATAGTCATTATAGACTCTTAAAGCATTTTTTATTTACTTATTTAATTGACTCTACAATTTCTTAATCTAATTATATTATTTTAAGTTTTAAAATAATTGTTTTCATTAGGCTTTTTACTTTGAAGCCTTAAATCTGTTATATACGAAAAAACCAGTAGCAGCTAATCCTGTTGCTATAGTAAAGAATTTTAACCATTTTCCTGAAGATTATTCTGATTCTTCTTTTTAAGAGATCAACTATTATTTTTGAGGAGATTTTTTTTATGTATCCTGCTTAATAAATTTTCCTCCAAACATTTCCTTTTCTTTTTCCAGAGCCTACTTTTTTAGTTTCTATTATTATAAATAAGCTTACCATAGCATCTTCATACAATTTTCTTATAGTAGTATTTGAAGGCTATATTTAATTTGCTGTCTTTAGAATTTAAATAGCTTCTTCGTACTATCCCATTTCAATTATAGCTTCTGACTTCCTCATCATTGCCTTTAAATTTTATGGATCAAATTTCAAGACTTCTTCAGCGATTTCAGCAGCATCTTATCATTTTTATAATTTCATGCAACATTATGAAGCATTATTTTAAAAGACTATTTTTAAGCCTTCTAACTCTTTTAAGATTTATTGATCCTTAAAATCTAAAAATTGGCGTTTGAATTCAAAAACATGCTTAATTCCTTATACATATGCTTGTAAAGCATCCTAGAATTGATTTTACTTGTAATAATTGTTGCCTATGTTTTTTATTTCGTTTGCTTTTTCTATCCACTACTAAGGAGTTATATTTTGAGCCGCATTCTTTATTTTTTCTTTATTATCAGAGGCTTATTCTTGTTCTTATTCCTATGGTTAAGGAATATTTTATTCTTAGAGAGGAAGTGAAGAGTTTTATTCCTATATCTAAGTTTTTTCAGGTGAGCTCAAAGATTTTTAATTATCTGTCTCTACTTTCTCTTATTTGCTTTCTTCTTTCTTTTAAAAATCTTCAAATTCATCCTGCTAACTCTTTTCTGCCATTATTTTTGCTATAAACAAATCAAATTCATAAACTTATTTAAATAACAAGATTTTAAGAGTTTAACAATATATTAAATTGACTAAAATTAAATTAAATTGCATGACTAAACTTAATAACCCTTTGTAATAAGATAATAATAACACTTAAATATCTAAAATATTACTATTTATTTTAATTCCAGCTGAAATTATTAAATCCAAGATAAGAAAGTTATTAGTAATTTAATTTTTTTTTATTATTTACAAATTAATTAGTTTGATGAAGCTTCTTTTCTATTCTCCTTTAATTTGCAACATGATTATTTATTTTATATAGCTAGAGTCATATTATTTTAAATTTTTCTTTAAAGCTATTATAGCATAAATAAAAATGAAATTATAACAGTTATTTGACTACTTTAGATGACTAATATTTATTAAATAAAAGTGCAGCTTATTGATTTTTTATTTTATGCATAGTTTGTTTTTTTTTATTTTTGTTATATATTTAAATAGATAGATAGTAGATAAGCCTAAATTACTATATATTTAATAATTATATTATTTGAAGGATTTACATATAAAATAATCAAAGAAGAAACCAATAATAAACGCTAACTTCTCTTTATTTAATTGTAGCTCTAATTCAACTTATGAGACTAATTTACAAAGATATGTAATAATTGGAATGTTTAAATAAAATTTGCAAAGAATAAACTAACTGCCGAAATAGCTCAGTTGGGAGAGCGTTAGACTGAAGATCTAAAGGTCCCCGGTTCAATCCCGGGTTTCGGCATTTTTTGGCTAGAATGATTCTTAATAAAACTTTGGAATAATTAAAAAAATAAATTATCTGGCATAAAGATTATTATGAAGCATAATATTTATAATATTTAAAATCTCGAATCTGATATATAACTAATTCAGTATTTAAAAATTTAACAAAAATTAAGATTTTAAATTGTTTCATTTGCTTTATTTTATAAATAAAAAATAGTAAATATGAAAAAGAGGCAATTTGAATAGAAAATGATTATTAAAATAAAAATTAATATTGCTAGGAAATTTATTAAGTCAAAATTAAATTAAGTTTTTCATTAAAAAAATAATGATATTTCGTAAATAAATTATTCAATTGAAATATTTCTTAAAAAATGTATAAACTTCACGAAGACGTCAAATTTTTAAGACAATAAATTTAAAATTTATTTGATTCTACTAAAATTTTATAAAAATATTCTCCATTAAAAATAAATTTCTTAAATTACAATCAACGGAATCCCAGTCTTATTAAAAAATATAAATAATTATTTATTACAAATCTATTTAAAATATTAATAATTTATTAAAATTAACTTTAATTTTTTAATTATCATTCAACAAGTAAATTGAAAATTTTAAAGTATAAAAATTACTTAAGGATTCAATTTAATCAAACAAAAATATAAATCTTTGCAACCTAGACACTCATCTAATTAAATTTAATATATCTTAAATTATTTTAACAGTATTTTAATTTAATTTATTACAGGTCTTTTATTATTTATTTAACATCTTTTAAGAAAGTTTATTTTTTTATTGCTTTCTTTTATATTTTATAATAATTAAATATTTGATTAATCATAATTATTTTAAATATGAATTATACCAAAGATAAAAAATAATGTTAAAATAAAAAATTAATCTTTAATTATTATTTCCATTATTTTTTATCCTTTTAACAGAATAGTTAAACATATAAAAATAAAATTTATTTAAATATTGCTTTTGCAAATAATTTTATTCTTATTTCACTAAATGGAAATTTAATTTAATCCTTTTTTGTTTAAATTTATTGCTATTGCTTAGTTTAGTTTATAAAATATTTTAGATTTTAGATGATTATCATTTTTTAATATTATTTAAATTAAATTCTTTAAGTAGAATTTTTTATATACAATTAAAAATTAAATAAATACTTATAACTTTACTTTTTAAGCAATTTTAAGATATACGTAATATTTTTTATTTGTTTATTAAAAATATTTAAATATTTACAATTTTCTTTTATTTTCCTTTTTAAAAGATAAAGTTAAATATTTATAATTTTCTTTTCTACATTATTTAATAATGAGATTATATATTTTCTCTTGTATACCTTTCTTATTTTCTTTGCCTTATTTTTCCCCTTCCATGGATATAAATACAAATAAAAGAATTTCTACATTAATATATTATTATTTTAGAATTAATTAATATAAATACGTAGTTTCAATTAAAATTGGTAGTAAATTTATCTAATTAATAATACCCTACAATAGAAAACTAAATTAATAGCTTAAATATTATTAATCTTATACTTATAATTAATAGGTTCTATTTATGAGGATTATCGATATTAGAGCTTTATTTTTTAAATATTTGTCCTAGAGAATAAGTATTTATGAGAATATTTGCGTTAAATATATTTGATCTTCTAATAAATAAGTTTATTTGCTAAATAAAAATATATAACCTCAACAATAGCTTAAGCTTTTTTATAAAATATTAATAAATACTTTCTATACTTTATACGTAAATCTAAACAAAATTAAAATAAAGATAAAATTAAACTTTTAGATAGATACTAATTAATATAAAACATTATAAGTATAATATAAGTGAAAAGTTATTATAAAATATTAAATTATAGTGAGAATAAAATAAATTAAATATTTGATTATGAGCAATAAAATAAAAATAATATTTTATGAAATTATTCATTTTTAATTAATTTTTAACCCACTTCTAATTAAGCGAGGAATTATTCAAATTTAGATCGAATATAAATTAATGATGAGATTTTAATATTTTACAAAAAAACTGAAAAAGCTTGCAGTTAAGTTAAAGTATTTCTAAAATATATAATTAATAGTTTTGGATTTAATTATTATTAAGGAGAAAAAATAGTTTTTAAATATAATTAATTAAATAAATATATATTAATTTAAATTTTTATGTAAAATTAAATTAAAAATTATTAAAATTAAAAACTAGCAAAGTGAGAAAATCTATTTCAATTAGATCTTAATTAAAATAATAAGCATACTAAGTTGAATTATAATTTATAAAAATAATTAATTATCGCATTATCTTATAATCTAGCAACACTAAAAACAATTTTATTCATTTCAAAATTTAAATTTAACTTAAAAAATAAAAAAAATGAAACATTAAAGTAAAATACTCTTAATACAATAACTGATATAATGAAGGAACTTGAGAGATAATTACATTAATAATGAAATAGTATTAGGAAAATTACTAATTTCAGATGAAAAATGGCTTATATTTAAAATTAATTATTTTTATTTTTAATATTTTGCTAATTGTTAAATTTAGTTTAACTTTAGAATTTTTATGCTTGCTATTTATTTTTTACTCTTGAGAATTTTAATTAGATAGTAATAATGTAAAAAAATTAAATTTAGAAGAGACAGATTCAGTAAAAAGCCCTATTTGTTAAGGCTGAGGAAATCAGATTTAATAGTCTCTAACGTAATCAAGATTCAAGCAAATCGAAAAAAATAAGCTTGCAAAATTAAGAGGAATATATAGATGAAAGGGACAAATCTGCTTAAAATTAGGTTCTTAATCTAGATTAGATATAAAAAAATGATTATAATACAGAATAATGCAATTAAAATTTGAAAATAAATCAGGAAAGTAGTCAAGAAAATAAATAAAGAATAGAATTCAGAAAAAAGTAAAAACAAAGCAAATCCGCTCTTCCTTGAAAATTATAAGACATCTTTTATATTAGTTCATTAAATTAAAGTCAAGAATTAAAGCCTTGCAAATAATTAAAATATAATCCTATTAAAAGCTAAGAAATTGAAATAGATAATCCTTAAAATCAATCGAAATTAAAAGAAAGATATAAAAAGAAAAAATTATTTATGATGAAGAAATTCAATATTAGCTGCGATCTTAGCAATTATCATCAAAATAGCAAAAATATTAATATTAATTTAAAAGAGAAAAAATACCATAAAAATAAAAGCCAAGACACTTTTGATATTTCTATGATAGAATAAAAGTAGAGATTTGATAAAAATTAAAAGGATTAAATTTATATTCAAAACTTTAATGAAAAGAAAATTGAAAAATAAGAAAATCAAATTAAAAAAGAAACTAATTTATTTATGAAAATGCCTATTAATTTAACTATTAACTAAATTAAGAATTAAAAATAAAATTAATTAGATATGTAAATAAAGAATGGTAATAACGAATAAAATCACAATTTTAAATTAAACAAGAAAACTAATAAACTTAGACAAGCAAATTTAATAAATAGTTGGGAATTTAATTTAACTATGAAAAGTTTGCAGAAATAGAATATAAAAAAAGCAAATTTATCTCTTATAGATCTTAATAAAAGCTTCTTTTAAGCAGCAAATTCTTCGGAATGAATGTAAAATACATATTCGAAAATAAAAAATTAGAAAAATTTAAGCAAGAATTAGAAAAATGCTAAGTAGTAAAGTTATATTTAATAAAATAGTTTTACTCAAAAGAAGAAAGAAGATTTTTGGAAATCAAGACAAAATTCATTTGTTAGTATTAAGAAGAACGAAAAAAATGGATATTTTAGCAAAATGAATACTATTGATGAAAAAGAAAAATAAAATTAACACTAAGACAGCAGGTATTTGTTTGTTGATAATTCAAATAAAGAAAAAAATGCCTTTAATTTCACATAAAATAAAAAGAAAATAAATATAGACTATATTCAAACTAAAGAAGATGAAAGACAATAACTTTAATTTTTAAGTACTTAAATATAGTAAATAATCAATTATCATTCTTAAATGTAAAGTTAGAAAGCTTAGTTAGAGGTAGAAATAAGTAAAAGTCCAAATGAGAATAACTTGATAAACGATTTTAATACTTTAAAATAAGATATTAAGCCTAAAGAATTAGAAAAAAGCAAGTCATTCAAAATTTTAAAACCTAATAGCTGGAAATTAAATTTTTGAAAAAGATAGTTTAAGAAAGATGACAAGAAATATGAAAATAAAAATAAAAATAAAAATAAAAGAGAATATTGTTAATTGAAAAATGGATGAAAATGTTTTTTGTAGAAATACAAAGACATTTATAAAAGAAATTCTCAAAATTCTAAAAAAATTTTGAGTAAAGTCAATATAAGTAAAAATGTAAAGGAATAAAAATAGTCTTAACTTCTGAATTTAAATTAAAAATAAAATGAGAGTAAATCAAAATTAGGACTTTTTGAATCAAAATCAATTAAAAATCCTTTAAATCCTTTATTCCAAGATTAAAAAAATAACAAATCTTTTGAAAATGCTCATGCAAAAACTAATGCAGAAAAAAATGAAAATATATTGGATTAAGATAATTTAGAAATTTTTAATAGTAATCTTAACTTGTAAATTGAAGATCATTTAGAAGATTTTAATAAATTTCAGGATTTTAGAGAGTTATTAAATTTAACGAGAATCAATGAACAACTTATGGATAATATATTTCAAAAAGTAAGGATTTAATGTAAAGCATGAATGAAAAAAATTTGCAGTGCTACTTTTAATTCTTTAACTCTTTAAGGAATAAATTTTCAATTAATTTTGGAAGATTTACCATTTGAATTAAAGGCACCTATTTTTTCATCAGAAACCAAATAGAAAAAATCGATTAAAAAAAATTGATTTGAAGTAGAAGATATTTGCATTTTATAAAAAGAAAGGGATTTTATAACAACAAAAATTGAAGAAAAAGAGATAAAAATACCAAAAGTTGAGGAACCTGAACAAAAGCAGATAGCTTAAGCATAACATTTATTAAGCGAAGTTAATATTTTTATAAAGAAAATGAGAAAGCATTTTAAAAAAATTCCAGAAGTTGTTAAGTATTTCATTCAGCTTTAATATATCTTAGATAATTCAAAATATTAAATGATAAACTTTAATCCATTTGAGTAATATAGAATTAAAAACTAGTTTTAAAACAAAAACTAAAACAATAAGTAAGTATTTATGTGTAGATAAGTTGCTTAAATGTTGATTGCTTTCTTTTTGTTTAAAGAAATTTTAATTGAAAATTTAATTTTTGACAACCAAAATTAGAGTGACCTTAATTACAACTTCAGTTAGAAAATAAATCTCGTTACTTTTGCTAGTTTACTTTAAATTTTAGTTCTACAGTTATTTATTACAGAGAACATTAGAAAATAAGATTTTACAATATTTTAATAAGACCTTTATCAAGGAAAGTTACAAGAAAAGCAAAATGTATTTATTTATTTAGATTAATTACGATGGAATTTCTGACAAATTGCTTTCTTACAAATGCTTAAATTTTTTAACAAATAATTTTCCAGATAATTTACATCAACTCCAAATGGATCTCCGCTCTTTTCTGGATGATTTCTATGATTATTTATCTTCATGTAATTTTAAGCCACCTGAGAAGACATGATACAACGTTGTATTTATATATTTATTTTAATTTATTTATTGATTATCTAAACAAAATAAATTAAAAATACAATTTTTCTATATGGTTATTTAAATTAAATATTAAAATATATATATAAATATTTTATCTCATCAATTTAACTAATTTAGTATGATATAATATAAAATTAATTTTTATAATATCATTTTAGGATGAATATCTAAAGAAAAAATTTAAATAATTGTTTATGTCTTTCTACTTTAAAATTTATTTATTATTAATAATTTTATAGTATAAAATAAAATGGCTCCTAAGAAATAATCGAATAAAAACTAACAGAACATCGATTAATAAAACTCTCTAATCGGAATATACTCCCTAGGAGCTGAAAATAAAAAATTGTAACAATCACTTCTAGAGTTAATTTAACGATAGATTCTCTAACTTTTACTGTGCAACAAATATAAAATTAAAATCAATTACTAAAAATGGAAATCAGCATTAAAACATCCAGGTCTTAATTTATCTAATAACTGAAAAAATGGAGTTAAAACTTAAAGATAATAACAAGCAAAATAATTCTGAATATCTTATTGCTCCTCATAATGATCCTATGGTAGTGGAATACCAGTACTCCAAAACTTTTTCTAATCGAAAAAATATTAAAAATGGAAAAAATGTTGAAAATGTCAAAAATAAAATATATCTCCAAAAAATGCACAACAAGATGCTTCTTTTGTTAAAGAAACGGGCATATATTTAAAAACTGCTGGTAATTTTAGAGAAAACAGAAATAAACAAGTCAAAAGTTATGAAATGACATGTCTAAGTTATACTGTTCCCCAGAAGGAATATTTTATAAGAAAAAGGTATACGGAGGAGATTAATTACTATTGTATATAGTAAACGCTCAAAAAAGAAGAACGAGATATCTAATTGAGACTGAAACAAGATTCCTACTGTCAAGAAGGGATAAACTAACTTGAGTCGATATGTGATAGAAGAATGCGAGTCTAGTAATTCGTGAGAAGAATGGAGTGACCCCATGAGCATTTGAGAAAACTTAAAAACTGATTCCGTGACTAACCTAACAAAGGAAAAGTCAAGTAAATAGATTATTATTCTTATTATTATAAATATTTTAACTCTATCTAACTAATATATTCATTAAAATCATTTTAGAACAATTTTTTTAAACTTACTATAATTTAACAGTAACTGGCTTCTGTTGTTCTTTAAGTTTATTTGCTAATATTATAAATTTATTTACTTTTATTATTTATTAACTTATTTTTATATTTTTAATAGAAAAATATTCAAAAAATTTATCTAATTATATTATTTTCAAGATTAAGAGTATATTAGATCTTTTATTATATTCTATTTCTTAAAAATTTCATTTTTAAGAAATATTTCTGGATATTTTCATATAACCAATTTAATTAAACTAGAAGTTATTTAATCACATTATCATATGAATAAATAATTAAAGACTATTCATTTATATGAATTATTTATTTTTTATTTACATTATAAAATTATTTGCTTTAAATACATAAAATAAGACATTACTATATATATATAAAATGGCTTCTAAGAAATAACAGAACTTTGAACAAAACATTTAAACAGGAAAATTCTCTAAAAAATAAAAAAGCGAAATAATTACAATGAGTGAAAGTGAGAAATATGATTGATATGACGAACATTAACCACTTGGAAATCCAGAATTAAAAAAACTTCAGACACAAACTCAAATAGAAATATTATCTAAGTCATTAAAAGAGTTTATGTTTAAAAATAGATACCTCACTGATAAAGTAGAAAAATTAGAAAAACTAATAACGTATTTACTTGAGAAACAATATTAATCATCATAAGAAATAGAAGACAAACTGAAACAAAGAATTCTTTAAATTTAATAATAAATTCAGGTAACGCCATTTTCGTTTTAACAGAATTAATCAGATCCTATGGAAATAGAAAATGAAGCCTCAAATTAAAATAAACAGTAAACGTTTATTTAAAATAAGTAGTAAATTTAAATTAAATAAGTGTTACAGGAATAATAGGTTAAAAGAAGAATAAATTGCTACGTGTGCAATAAATAGCACCAATGAAAATACTGCTACTAACTAAGCGAAATTTAAAGAAAGAATAAATAAGATATTTTTAGAAAACTATTTAGGATATATCCAACATAAAGCGGAAAAATTTATAGAAAACAATTCTGTAATTCAAATCTTAATCCTAAGAAATAATTAGAACGCTACATGCAAGATGAAGACTATTCAGAATATTAAAGGATGGTGCGCTAATGAAGTGCTACACCGCCTAACTAAGCCTAGTAGAAATTCAAGACAAACTAATGGAGACAAGCTGATAGAATAGGTCAGAAGGCTGACTACTAAGGCTTTAACAAAGCTTTTTAACTTTAACTTTTTTTATTATCAATTTTTTGCTAGATTTAAGTTATAAAATAAAAAATTAAATAATTTATTCTATGATGATAAACTACTTTGTATAAATAATTAAAAATTTATATGTTTGCAAATGAGCTTCTACTTATAATTAAAAAAATAAACAATTTATTTTTAAAATAGTTCTTATAGAATAAAATAATATTATCATAAAGATTTAAAAATTATTTTGCTTTTTTCTCTTTTCAATTAAAATTAAATTTTTTATTTTCCTTATTTTATCTTTCTAAATTCCTAAAGTTTTTAAAATCAATCTTTTACTTAATAGTTAAGAGTGGAGTTATTGAATTTATTCAGATTTAGAAACTATATTCAAGATTATTTTATAAAAGATTTATAATTAAGGAAGTTATATTTTAAACTATAAAAATTTGCATAGGTATAATAATTATTTTAATAAATTCAAAAATATATATAGTTTTTCATTTTAGTTAACTTGAATAACACCACTCAAATTTATTTATTTTATATTAAATCTCTATATCAAGCTTTATTATTTGATGTAATTCTATTTAAAATAAATAAATATTTATTAATTTAATTATTTATAAATCAAAATTATTTAATGTAAGATACTGCATCATATACTAAAATTAAATTACTTAATATAACTTTTAATAAAATATTTTAAAGTTTATTTATTTTCTTCCTTTATAAAATATATATCATGTTATTAAGCTTTCTGCTTTAGATTAATAGCATTTTATTAAATTTTATTTTATTTACTTTTATAATTACTTTATTTATACATTTTCTATAAATTTAAAATGATTTAAATATAATAAAGAAATTATAACAATTTTCTTAAAAAAATATATTAGAAAAATTTGAATAAGATTACTTTAAAAATTAAAGGTTTTTTAATTAACAAAAATAGATTTAAAATTAATTTAATACTTAATATTTTAAACTTATTCAGGCTAAAGTTAAATGCAAGAAAATTAAGATTATACTAAGAAATTAAGTTTATTTAATTAATCAAAATTAAATATTAAGCATTTTAGTAATCTTCAGTGTTATATTAATATAAATAAAAATGAGATGGCATCAAATTTCTGATATTAGAATCATTATTAAGATATTTAAAAATATCACTCATTAAATTGATAAACTATTTTATTAATATTTTATCTTATATTAAGAATAATTAAGTGCAAAGTATTTAATAAACATTAACGAAATAAATTTAAATAAATATTTTGATGGATATACTATGCAATTAAATATCTCAATGTGTTCTTTAAGCTGTAACCTGCCTTCTAATTTATATATTATACTGGTGAAGAACATAAATTTATTAAAATAATAAAAAAATAATAAAAAAGCTATTTTAAATATGACCTATTAAACAGATTTAATTTCTAGGAAAAAATTTCAAAGTAAATTTAGTAGTTATAAAAACAACTTTTAGATTTAAAAGGCTAAGTTGGAAGTGCAAATTATATATGCAAGGATGGCAAAAAATTAAATCCTAAGCCAAACTTTAGTTCGAAAGGAGAAGTTCTCAAGATTTATGGATGTAAAAACCAAATATTAAATATATAATCCTTTTAATTTTTAATATTTCTTTATAAAAAACACAGTTTAATTCCTCTGATTTATAATAAAAGACTAAAAATTATAAATTTTATTTTATTTAAAAGAAATTTCATTAAAGAAGCAAAGTTTCAATTTTTAATTTAAAAGTTTAACTTAAAAATTAAGTTAAATTTAAATAAAAATATTTTAGGTAATTCTAAATCTCAAATATAATTAATTTAATTTATAGAGAATTTAAAAAAATTCATCAAAAATAAAATTTTTATAAATAAATACAAATGATTATAGAGCGCGTAGCACTTCATTGGTGCGAAGCTCCTTCAATATTAATATTTAATATTAAGAAAAATGTTCTCATGTTTCTTGTTAAAATTATAGAGGTCTAATGAGTCATGTCAGCTTCTCCAAATGGGGAACCTTCTTATTAAAATTTATTCTTAAATCTTGAGTCAAATGCTTCAGTCTTCTTGAACAAGTTCCAAATAAGAATTAGTTATTAAATCGGTAATTAGAAGGACCGTTAGTCAAACTTTCATACTGCTAGAGAGAACCCTCGGAGTAAGTTAGATATGTTTCAACGGAGCTTATCCACCCTTCCCCGTGATGGCATCAAATGTGAAATTACTCGCAATGCAGTATACACTACGCCAGATTACCTACTAATTTGTCTGACGCTGCCGACATCCACTTTATATTATATAATAAAAGACCGTCAATTTTAGAAATTTCACAATATCATTCAATTATGATATTTTTTATTCTATCTTCTTAAAATAATTTTATTATTTAAAAAATATTATTATCATAAACTGTATAAGTAAACAAATTTAAATAATTTTTAAATTTTTATAAAATTATTCTAAAAAATTACTTAGAACTATAATTTATTTTAAATTAGAATGATTTAAAAACGATAATGAAATAATGTTATTTTCTTTTCCTCTTAAATGATCCCAAAGCAATAAATTTGATTGAATTTATTAATTATTGTATAAGATGATAACTATCAATCTATTAAGAAGATTATTATTATTTTTTTATCTATAAGCTATATATTTAGAAATATTTCTGTATATATAATATAAAATGACTGACTTCAAGAAATTTTTTCACTAATTTCTAGTAAAAGGAGAGAAAACCAGAAGTATCTTTTAATTAAATAATATCTTAGCTTTATCTATATCAACCTCTTTAATTAATACTAAAAGAGGAGAAAAAGAACAGAAAATATAATAACCAAGTAACTCTTCCATCATTTTACCTAGATAGATAGGAAAACATTAAAATATCTCATCAAATTAACTGAAATACTTGAAAAAGAAAAAGAAAAGGAGAAGTGAACAACGTAAGAAAATTTAATACGAACGCTGACTGGTGTGCCCTAACAAAGGAACAAGTCCTTGGGGTTGACTAGAAATAGATATAAAAAATAATTTTCCGATCAATTAGAACTGAAAAAGGAATTGGAATAACTTAGGCACTAAATTGACAATCTTGTCGCTGACTCAAATATATATAAATTTTGTAAAAATTTAAGGAGTTATATGAATAGGAGATAGTAGAAATAAAACAATATTTGTACAACCAAGTAAAAAACTTTATGAGGCAAAAAAGAAAAGTCAAGACCAAAAAAGTAAAGAATTAAGAAAATAGAAGCAGTCTTACATTAAATGAAATAATAACTGGCCTAAATGATCAACCAATCAATCTAATGGAAATAGGAAGAGTTTAAGAAAAAAGCGAAAATTTTCAAGATAAAAAGCTAAATCTGTAGTTGCACATGACATCTCTGGAGAAATTGTAAATAAAATAAGATGATCTGCAAGAAAATTTGAAAAACCTTAAGCATTTTACTCAATAAGCGATGGAAAACTATGGAAGAAGAGATTTTATCAATAAGTGTAGCATAAACCTTGAATTGAACCAGTTTTTAACTAGGGAATGTGTAGATCTAAACACTATTCAAGTAGAGAAAAAAAAATTGCTTAAGTAACTTTTCAATTTGATTTGATTTGTGAAAGATTAATTTTTTATAAGATAAATCCAATATGAGTTAAATAGTTATTAAACTATTAATTGAATATATTATCTAACCTATTAAAAATAAATGATTTAAAAAATATTTTCATTATTTATCAAATAAACTAGGTTAAATTATGTATTTATAATTTATTAATTTAAATTCTTTTCATTTTATTTAAATCTTTAAAAAGGCTACATAACTTATAACCTTAATCATATTGTTCTATTATTTTATTTGTACACACGGACTACATTTTATTATTATAAAAGAAGATGCTCTGTTTATTTTATTAAAGAATTTACTTAAAAATTAAAAAAATTAAAATTTGGTTAAAAGCTTTATACAGGTAAAAGAACTTAATGTATAATTTTAGCAAAATATTGATCTTCCTTTATAATATCAAAAGTATTATTAAAATCTTTTTATACATCTACATATAGATACTTTAAATATTTTAACATCATATAGATACTTTATAAAATAATATACAAGTGAAAGCACTTTTTTCAAATTTTTAACTAGCTCATAAAATTAAGTATTAAGCAATTTGTTGATAATTAATTTATTAAATCTATTCACTTCTAAAATTAAATTGCTGCATTACAAAGAAACAGGCTAAAAGTTAGATTTGTTAATAAAGAAGTGATAATTAAAGCCAAATTTAGCTATATTTAAGTTTTTATACATCTTATCGAAATAATTAAAGGGCAATAGCTAGATCATATAGGAGAGATACAGAATATTTGCATTAAATTAAAGCTTTCTTTTAAAATATTAATAAAGCTTTGACTTTGCTTATAATGAATATCTCACAGATTTAAAAAATGTTTGAAATTTTTAGAATCTGACATATGAAAGAATCGAATAACAGTCTATATGATTTAAACGTGAAAAGAAAACTTAGCCAAGTGATTCTGATAAGTTTTATCGTTTCTCTGACTAAATTAATGCACATAATGTGAATGTCATTAATAGAATAAGAATTTCTTTCATTTTAGGAAGTCTTAGTACCTTTAGTTGACTTAATTCTTCCTTTTTCAATCCTAAAATTTACTCAAAGCTTCTAATTAATGAACTTTGGCTATTTGATAATTTCTTTAGTAGAATATATACTAAGTGTAAAGCAAATCTTGAATAGTTAGTTCTACTTTAATATAGCTTTTATACCAATGATATCTCTAATATTAAAAGGCTCTTATTTTGACTTGTTTTTCGTTGGATTCTTTTGATGGATTATAAATTTTATTGTTCAATATCTGGAGATTTCTAACCTACCTCAGTAAATTGAATCATTAGATTAAGAAAGTAAGAGTTTCTTAGCATAATACTAGCTATGTGAATTTAAGAAGAAGGATAATTATCTAACAGACTGAAAGCTTCTAAGCTTTTTCCTTTTTATAATATTAACTAAAAGCTTATTGTATGAATACTGAATTCAATAGTATGCTTAGAAGCTTCAAATAGTTTAAGAGGAAAAAGAGTAAAAACTTAAATAAAAAGACTGTCTTTTTGCTGCTCAGATCCATGAGTTGAGAAATCCTTTAAATTGCCTTTTAGGCTCAATTGATCTTCTTTAGATATAGACCTCATATACTAGCTATCAAAAGCAAATTCTTAAAAACGCCTAGAACTCTGGAGAAATTTTACTTTGCATAGTAGGAAATATTTTAGAATTTTCCAAGTCAGCTACTTCTCAATTAAATTTAGTTTATGAATAAGTAGAAGTTAGGAAAGTTATTTGAAAGGTATTTTCATGTTTCAAATAAACAGCAAACAAGAAAAATTTGCATTTTGAGAATTGCATCGATTAGAATGTTCCTAAGTTCTTGATTCTTGACTAGACAAAACTTATATAAGTTCTTATGAATATCATTGGTAATGCAATTAAGTTCACTTAAAGAGGCTTTGTATTTATTGATGTGAAATGGATTCCAGATCTAAACTCAATTTAGGAGAAAGATAAAGATAAGCTGCCCCTTATTGAGGACTATTCAATCGAAGATATTTTCCTTAAGCCATAAAGCGAATTATTTTTTATTGAAGATGAGAATGAAGAAAATAAAAACCTCATAAGAAGTACTTAATTAACTCCTAGAAATCCTAATTTTAAAACTTTTAGCTAGTAAATAAATAGCACTTAAGCAAGTAAAGACTTCATAAATATTAGATCGAAATAAAGAACGAGTAGCTATGTTAGAAACCTTTTTTTCAATAAAAGTAAGCCTAATTCCTTTAATAGTGATGACTCTGAAAACATTTATTAGTATTTTTATGAAAAACAAGGAAAATTAATAATTTAAGTATAAGATTCAGGAATCGGAATTTCAAAAGAAAACCTAGCTAAATTATTTTAACCTTTCTAATAGGCAGATGAAAGTATAAATAAGAAATTTAAGGGAACAGGACTCGGACTTTGAATTTCAAAGCAGATTTTAAAGCAAATGGAAGGAGATATAGAAGTATCAAGTCATCTAGGCTTAGGAAGTGTTTTTTCTATTCACATGAATGGAAAAGTATTTAAGCAGGAAAACGAAAAAGTATTTTCCTCTATTTTTTTAAGTACTCCAAAAAGAACTTAAGAAAATAACTGAACAATTATATGTGGAGACAGGAATAAAAGCAGTCTTAGTGTATTTCAGCATAGCTTTCAAAAGCATAAAATAAAAGTTGAAGAATCAAAGAATTCTAACTTAATTCTTGAACTATACTAATAGTCATAAGATTGCAATCTTGTAATCCTAGATTCAAACTATGATAGAAGTGATGGTATTGCAGTAGCAGAAGATCTAAGAAAAATTTAAAAGTAGAAGAATAAAGAAAACTCAACATAAACGTTTCTTTATATTTTGATGATTAACTAAAACTCAATTGAGAAAGAAAGATTTTCTCTTCTAACAACCTCGGTTGATGAGTTTATTGTAAGACCTATAAAGCCAAGGTATATAAAAAACTTAATTCAAGTGATGGATTAGAAAAGAAAAGAATTTTAATTAAATAATCTTAAAGAAAAATAGTAGTAGAAGTAAATACTTTTAATAGACGACGACATTATGACGCTTGAGTATTACTAAACTGCTTTGGAAACTTTAGGACTTAAGAATTTATTGAGAGCAGAAAGTGGTTTAATAGGAGTAGAAACTTACAAGAAAAATTTAGAAAATATAGGATTTATAATAATAGATTGGGAGATGGAAGATATTAATGGAGATGAATGCGCTAAACTAATAAGAGAGTTTGCTAATCAGTAGTAAATTACTAATTTCGTTCCAATTTTAATTTGTTCAGGAAATGAGGGATAAAATTACGCATAGCAAGCAAGAAACGTTGGAGCTTTTTATGCAGTCAAACCTTTGAAAACTGAAAAATTAGAAGAAATTCTAAAGAACTTTAAAATTTTAGAATGAGAAGCTTAGAATGAAATATTAATAATTATGATTAAAGGATGTTTAAAATAAAATAGCATCTATATCTAAATTATTATATTAAATCAGTGTAATAGGTCAATTATTTTATTTGCATAGTTTCTCTTAAAATTATCAGTTTCATTTATATTAGTATTTTATATTTAAAAGCTTTTAGCTAAATGGTAGCTTTATGAGGAATAGCTTAGCTTTAATTAAAAATTTTAATTCTAAAATTTTGTTGCAAATGCGTTCCATCAAGTTTAACAATAAGCTTGGATTAGTTTAAATTCAATAAATCTTTAATTAATAAACTTTTATTAATTGGAATTTCTCATAAAGTTTATTTCTAAGATAAAGTTGAATAGCAGAGTAGCAAAGTAAAGCAAATATTCTTTTTCCAACTATTTCAATTCAAAAACAATTTGATAATTTAGAATACCCAGGGAAATAATGATAAACTTTTTCTATCAGTTCATACGATTAGAGAAATAGGAAATTTAAATTTAAATAATAATTAAAGCTTTAATACTTGAAATAAAGATATTACTTCATTTAATTTTTTACTTGCAGTTGTATAAACAATGCCTAAATTCTATTTTCTGCCCCTTTAAAAAAAAAATTTTCTCTAACTTTAAAATTTAGTTTGAATCAAACTAGCAACTTGGCTTAAAATAAAAATGTAAAGATAATGAAAGTTTTTTAAAGAATAAAGGGCTAGTAAACCTAAAATTTATATACTTTAAGAGAAAAATTTAGAAATAAAATGAAATAAGTATAGATTTATTAGATGCTTTATAATGATAAATAAAGATGCTCAAAATCCAAATATATGGTTATATATTTAATGCTATTTAGTCTGATTATGAACCAATAAGTATATAAATGTGAAACATAAATAAACTAAATAGACATTTAATCTTTAAACTTAATTAAATTTTAATATTCTATTATAAATTTTATTATTAAAATCTTAAATTATAAAAGCATCTTATACAGTTCCTTTCATGAAAGAAACATTAGAGGAAAGTTAATTTAATCTATGAAATTAAAAGAAAATATTATATAAGATAAAAGATTAGAAGCTAATATTAGCAGAGTGATAAAAGATTAGAAAATATAAAGATTATATATTATTTAAATAATATTAAAGTGAGATCAATTAATCATGCCTTTAAAGATCTTACTTCTAAGAATATATTATGATTCTAAAAATAATAGAAATATTTTGATTTAAGTATTTACTCTTGAAGGTTTTATTTACTTTAATAATAATAGAATACAATTATAATTGAAA
The DNA here is from genome assembly GCA_946699065.1 of Loxodes magnus. Taxonomy (NCBI): domain Eukaryota; phylum Ciliophora; class Karyorelictea; order Loxodida; family Loxodidae; genus Loxodes; species Loxodes magnus. Next base: position 514,463 of record CAMPDV010000086.1, on the reverse strand, counting down.
GGAGAATAAAGTTAGAGCATAATAAAAAAAGAGAATTAAAGTTTATGGTGCAAATTACTTAAGAGATAAAATGGGAACTTTTACTAAGTTTATAAATAAAGAGATTTATCTTAAGAAAGAGAAATAAATTTAGGTAACATTTAAAATAAAAATGATTTAGATATAAGGATTTATATTTATAATTTTTATTAAGATAACTCGTATATATCTCGTTTAAAATTTAAATTCATCTATATTTATCGATTAAGGAAAATATATATGAAATATAGTTCAATTATAATTATGTAAAATATAGTAGCTTAAAAAAAACATTTTTTACCTATTAATTAACTAAATATTTTTATTTATTTGATTGAAAATTTTATAAAACTTTCTCTTTAAAAATAGTTAAAAATTTTAAAATGTTAATTAAAATTATATTATTTTAATTTTATAGCTATATAAAGCTATAGCAACCTCTTTATGGAATCTTGCTGAGATTTCTTTAATTAGCACTACAAATTAGCTTCTGGTGACTTAATATATTTTTATTTTTAAAGGCAGAAAATATTTTATTCATAATCTTCTATATTAATAATTAAGCAAGCTCCTTAACTTTTCTCTAAGATTTTTCTATTTATCTATAATATAATTACCTTTTAATTGACTAATTAAGCTTAGTTATGATTTTATGCAAATTTTCTATATAATTATAAACCCTAATTTCATATGAATTTTATTTATTTTGAATAATAAATTAGTTATTTTTCTAAAATTAAAGAATTTTAATTTACTAATAAAGTTAGAATGCTAAAAATAACTAAAATCTCTGAAAAACAGAGTATTAAAATTTCTCTTAAAAGGATAAGTAGTATCTGGTAACTCATTTCTATTTATTAGATTTTATATTTTAATTTTCATAGCTAAATTTATGGTTTTATTGCTAAGTATTAATGTAAAATTTATTAGATATACTTATAACTTTTAATAAAATACTGGTAAAACAGTTTAAATTAGTTAAATAAGCTTAAGAAATTATTATTTTATATCCTTTAATATTTAATAGACAGACAGTCAAATATTTAGCATTTTTAATATGAAAATATTTTAAAATTAATATAATTTTATTTTTATAATATCTGCTAATAGCTTTTTATCATTTTATTACTTAAATAAAAACTTTATTTTCTAAATAAGGGATTATTTCTTTTAGTTAATATACTCTTTTAAATTAATATCCTACTTAAAATTAGTTAAAATTGAATCAAATTTAAGTAACAAATTATTTAAAATAAAAGCTTTATTTTAAATTAAAGATCTAAATATAGTGATACTTATATAAAGAATTTATATTGGAATAGATTTAGGAACGACTTATAGTTGTGTAGGAGTTTGGTAGAATGATAGAGTAGAGATAATAGCGAATGATTAAGGAAATAGAACAACTCCATCTTATGTAGCGTTTACAGAAAATGATAGATTAATAGGAGATGCAGCTTTAAATTAAGTAGCAAGAAATCCAGAAAATACAGTTTTTGATGCAAAGAGATTGATAGGAAGAAAATTTAATGATCCGATAGTATAAGGAGATATAAAGTTATGGCCTTTTAAAGTGATTTCTGGTGTAGGAGATAAACCTTAAATAGTAGTAAGATATAAAGGTGAAGAGAAGAAATTTCATGCAGAAGAAATATCATCGATGGTTTTGACAAAAATGAAAGAAACAGCTGAAGCATATTTAGGAAAAGGAGTGAAAAATGCAGTGATAACAGTTCCAGCATATTTTAATGATTCTTAAAGATAAGCAACGAAAGATGCAGGAGCAATAGCAGGTTTGAATGTGATGAGAATAATAAATGAGCCAACAGCTGCAGCTATAGCTTATGGTTTGGATAAGAAAACAAGTAGTGAGAAGAATGTATTGATTTTCGATTTAGGAGGAGGTACATTTGATGTTAGTTTATTAACGATAGAAGAAGGAATATTTGAAGTGAAAGCAACAGCAGGAGATACTCATTTAGGTGGTGAAGATTTTGATAATAGACTTGTAGAGTATTGTGCAGCAGACTTTTAGAGGAAAACGGGACTGGATATGAGAAGTAATAAAAGAGCGATGAGAAGATTAAGAACATAATGTGAACGTGCGAAGAGAATTTTATCGTCAGCTACAAGTGCAAGTATAGAAGTAGATTCACTATATGAAGGAGAGGATTATGCGACAACAATAACTAGAGCCCGTTTTGAAGAGTTATGTATGGAATTATTCAGAAGTACAATAGATCCAGTTGAAAGAGTATTAAAGGATGCTTAAATATCGAAAGGTTAAGTAAATGAAGTAGTATTAGTAGGTGGATCTACAAGAATACCAAAAGTATAATAATTGATATAAGATTTCTTTAATGGAAAAGAACCATGTAAAAGTATAAATCCAGATGAAGCAGTAGTTATGAATAAAATTTACTTGATCTTAGTGAAATTTCTTAAATCAATAAAACTTTTATTCTGATTCAAATTTACTTTAATGTGAAAACTCTGGATTAGACAAAAAAATAAATAAATAGAATCACAATTTTTATCTAGAAAAGAAGATTAAAGATATGAGTTTGAAAAGATGGTGGAAAGAATAGAAAATAGTTTTCTTTTTATTTAAGTATTTTAAGATAATTTAAGTATATATAAGCTGAAACTTTATATGTGAAGCTTATAAGATTTTATAAAATAAATTATAAAATCTAAGATATTCAAAAGATAAAACGAAGAAATGTAAAGCAAATTTGTATATAGTATATTTAATAAATAGCCCTATGGAGCATAGTTTTTTAAATTTATACTTATAAATAAATTAGAAACTCAAATTTTATTATGACTAACTTAGATAAAATAAAGTTGTTTTTAACAATTCTATAAGAGGAAACTACTAAATACATTTGAATTTTAATTATTAAATATGCTTTAATTTAAGTTAAAAACATTTAACTAGCTTTTAAAATAAAAGGGTTTAATATGAATTATTAATAGTGACTTTTAAAGTATTTATGGATTTAAATAAAATTAGATCATAATATTTTCTTAGTTTTTAAATAGCTATAAGATTATTAATGAGAATATAGTTAATTTATAAGAGTTTATTTGAGTTCAACTCATCAAACTTCAAGCTTATTAATTAAATAGGATTTTTAATAAAAATAACTTATCTCTGATACCTTCTTGCTTAATTGTAAAATTACAGCATTTCCATCTGATCTTATTAATATAAAAAGTTAATTTTATTATTAAATGATTTTAAAGATATAATTAGACTTATTTAAGTTAACAATGGAGCACATAAACAAAGCATTTTTTATTTAACTTTAATTTTAGCTATTAGCATAACTAATATCATAAAATTAAAAACTCATAAAATAATAATAGCACCATTAATACACTACATAGACTAAATACTTTTTTATAGCTTATTATTATAATTTTAGTTAAATAAGAAATATATTTCTCATATTTTCCAAGTATTTTTATATTATATTAGATGTAAATCTCAATTCTTAATTTATTTAATTAAAAGTTTATATTTATAAAATGAATTAGCTTTAATAAAATATCTATAAAGTTAAATTATTTTTACCATATATTTCATTAAAAATTAGAAAAAATTAACATTTGTATGAAAAGCATTCATAATAGTCATCAACTATAAAATTTATTATAGTGTAATTTCATATTTAATTTGGATTGATATTTTAATGAAACTTTTTAAAAGATTTTGAAAACTGAGATGACTTATTAAATAGATAATATTAAACATACTTAAATTAAAATTAGATTTTCTTCTATTTGTTCTTAGTTTATAAAATTATTAATTATAAGTGATTTGCTATTACTTTAATACTCTAAAATTAATTCTAGATAACTGTATATTTATTTTTATTCTATCTAATATATTTTAATTTTCACTAGGAAGACATTCAAAGAAGATGCTTATTAATAAAAGAAAATATTTTTATTTGTTTTTTAATTTTTAATAAATAATAAAATAGAAGTTAGATTCTTAGTATTAGATATTGTGGTATAATATTAGTGTAGTTGGCTCTTTTTATCTTAATTAATTACAAGTAGCTTATAAATTAATATCTTTTAAGCTTTGTTAAGTTATTAACTTCTTTATGTAGTTTGCTATTATTCTAGCTATATATTTTTAAAGGTATTCTAATATTTTCTAAACTCTTATTAATTAAATTGGTATTTATTAAAGTATTTGCCCATTAATTAATTAAGTTCCTTTTAAATAGTGATAAGGGTAAAATTCTAGTGTATTTAAGCATTTAAGACTTTTTTATTTATTTTTTAAATAAAGCAATGAAGTTATATTAAAGGATATATGATATATCTCCTTTATTTTCTTAGTAATTTTATTTTTCTCTTTAATTGATATGAAATGTTAGATAAATAATTAGATTATTTAAAATTCTTGAAAATTCTAATTTTTAGATACTTTATGCAAATTTTTCTCATTAAAAATACGAACTCACCTATAAAGGAAAAAAGATTTAAATATAATGCTATAAGGTAATTTCATTATAATAGATGTATGTATTTTGGAACTTTTCTCTTAATTTAAAATAAATAAATAACTAAATAATAAAGTTTTTATTTTAACTTTGGTTTGATCTAGTTGCATTTGACAAACAAGTATTAAATTAAAATTATTTGAAAGTTTCACTTAAGGTAAAATTAATTAGGTTCTTTATTTATAATTTATATCTAAGAGAAAAAAGGAAAGAAAGATAGTTAAATTTTACTCTTTTTGAACTCATTTTTTTGCTTGAGTTCTTACAAAAGAAAAAAAGTTAAATTTAGTATTTATTAAGAGATGATAAAATTTAGTTATCATTACATTATTAGATTTAATTATTTGAATTCAAATAAAGAAATGAAAATTTAGATTTATATAAATAAATTTTAATTATCATATATGTAATACCTAAGTTTTAATAGATTATTTATAATTTTAATTTACTTTTTTTAATTTGAAGCTAAATTTTTTTCTATAAGAAAGGTTAAATTAAATTTAGCTAAGCATAACTTCTAAATTTTTAATTATTATTTTATCTTTTTACCATTTTATTTCATCAATATTCAAATTCCTTGGCTTTAGAATGCTTTCTGTATTTTTAGATTTTTTTTCTAAAATTAGAAAAAATTAAATTTTTTTACTTTAGTTTCAACTCAGAAAAAAACGAGTTTTTTAATTATATTTTCTTTATTTTTAATGTCCCATTAACTAAATTTAAATAATTAAGGAATGCAAATTATAAAGTAGAAATGTTTTCCTTCTCTATTTTATTTTGGTACTATTTAATTAATTTTAGCTTCAAATGTTTATTAATTATCTAATTATAATAGTTATTATATTTAGCATCTCCTTAAATTAAAAAATTTAACTTTACATAAGAAATTTATAATATGCTATTAAATGAAGCTTACTTTTGTGGTTCACTATTTTATATCTAAATATATTAATTACTAAAAACAAATAATAAACTTATTAATATATTAGATATATTAAAATATAAGGAATATAATTAAATTTAATTAAAGTTTATCTATATTCTTATATCATTTTTAAGAATTTAATAAAGAGAAAATCCCTACTCTTCAACTTATTCTATTTTCTCAGTCAGAAATCTCATCTTCTTTACAAATACTTTTGATTCTATTTTTATTCTCAAGTTTATAGAATTATTTAATTTTAGCACTTTTAAAATTTTTAATTTATAGACTCTTAATCATTTTTTAAAGCAAAATGAGTGTAAGTTTTAAGGAAGAGATATGGAATTTCTAAATAACTAAAAATATTTCATTTAACTATTTAAATCCAATTAATAATGCATATTCTCTAGTAAATTATTAATAGATTACTTTCCTACTATTTAGTTTCTAAGCTAAACTTAAAGCTTAGCAAGATATATCTATCTCTTATTAATGCTTAGCTAGTGAAATCAAATTTTATAAATCAGATTATAAATTAATTAAAACTTTAACATGCTAAATTTATACAACTACTATTAAATGAATCAGAACCATCTAGAGTATTCATTTATAATCGATATATCCTGTCTTCATATATTTCATAGTAGCTTTATTTACCCTTTGTTTAAATAATAAATAAATTTAGTTAAATTACCTTAAATTATTTCTATTAATTAGAATATAGCCAGATCCAATCGAGTTATTGTAGAAAGAGAGCTAATTAATGAACCCTTAGAAATTATTTTAAATTTAGCTTTTAACCTTTTAAAGTTTAAATCCTATTTATTAACTTATAAAAACCAAATAATCAAATGCTAGGTCTTTTTAGTAAGTTAGATTAAATTTAAGATTTAAATTAGATTTGATGGTTTTTATTTATAGATAGTAGCAACTTAATATGTTTGCTAATAAAAATAAATTAAAGGTATGATTCTCAAATAATTTGAATATAGATTAATTTATTACTAAATTTAGTCAAAAATATTTCAATTCATTTTCGGAAATTTTCCAATATCTCAATCTATCTCTTGACATTTAAAGAACCTACTCGAACTATTCGTTTCCTAGAACCCAACAAATCTCATCTTTAAGAATAGAATTCTCACAAAATAAGCAATTGACTACTCCTCCGTTTTCTTTTTTATTATGAACATATTTTCCATTCGTTAATTTCTTGACATAGTTGAATAAACATATTTTACAACAGACTGTGTCGCAATGAAGTTTGATCTTTTCTTCTTCCTATTATGAACAATCTTAAAACGCACAAGGAGAACATTAAAGCTAAAATTACATTTAAGAGTCTTCTTCCTCAAATTCTTGAGACAGATCTTTATTCAAACATTCCATTAACTTAAGAACTAACTCATCATTTTCAATTTCTTAATTACATACCTCGCAATTAAAAACATAATTACTTTCTTATCAGTTTTAAGAGGGTATTTATAATAAATTAGTTTTCATTTAAATCTATTCTATATAGCATTTTGCACAAAAAGAATCTCCACATGATAATTCTACTGATTCATTTATCTCAATTATTTACGCGCAAATCTTACATTATAAATAATTAGATTTTTAATGGAAGCCTATCTTCATCTATTGCTTTTTTTCTTTAAAATCCTAAATAGGAAATTCTTAATCCTATTAATTAGTTTTGGGAACTTTTTACTTTTTCTTTTGTTATTAACTTTATTTCTATTCTTTATTTGCATTTTCTTATTTCATTATTTTTTATTTTAAACTTTTTTAGTTTCTATCTAATTTTTATTCATTCTAAGGCATATTGCTATTTTAATTTTAGATAAATTTTTAATGCTCAGCATACATTTCTGGAGTAATTTCGATTAGTTCAAAAATATATTCGAATTCCTGCTAGAATTAAATTTAGTCATCTCTTGGAACAGAATTGCTTTAACTTTCTTATACAATATAATAAAAAGCTTCTTTCAACTAAGCATCTTAAAAATCTTCTTAGTTAGATTATTTAGCATATCTATTTTTATTTGGATCAAAACCATCTACTTTGCTCATAAATTTGTAATAAATCAAGTTATAGTGATTACTATCATATAAAACTGATACTCTTATATTTTTGCCTTCAGTTTGAAATTAGCCAATGTCATAAGGTAGATTTTCATTAATATTCAAAGGGATTATCTCTATTTTCAGACGCAAAACTACTTGCAAAAATCCTAAGATTATTCCATCAGCTTCAATACCCATTGAAAGTATATTTTTTATCATTTGAGATAAAGGAATTTCCAGGTAATCTTTAAAATAGTTTTTGTGAGCTTCAAGGTAATTAGCTGTCAGAGTTCTCATTTCCCATACCAAAGCATCATCAATGTTTTTGTGATTTGATTGAATTCATTTCTCTAATTATTAAAAAATTTCATTTTTAGATTCTTCCTTTTATTCCAACAAATTTTACAAAAGTTGTAAAAAGATTCATCTTATCTTTTGGTTTATTTCCCCTCCTTTTCTTATTTAATAATATCCTTTACCTTCACTCATTTTTTCTATGAAGTTAAGTATTTCTTATTCAGGAGTTGTTTTCCTTATTAAATGTTATAAGAAAGCAATTCCTATTGCTCTATAGAAACTATTTCCATCTTCATAAATTAATTCTATGGAATCATAATCTTTTTGCATTTTCGCTAGTTAATAGTGAATTTGATTACTATCATTTTACATTTCCATATAAAGTTCTAAGCTTTTTCTCCCTAAATCAAATTAATTATTGTTCTCTTGAAATTCATCTTCATCTTCGACTTATTCTTCTGTGTTTAAGTTCTATTAAGTTTATTCTTTCCTAAAATCTTATTGTATTTTTTATTTTTAAATTTAATTATTTTTCTGTTAGATATTATTATTTTATAAGTTTTATTTTTTTTCATTATTTTATTAGGAGTTGCTTTTTAATTGCTTCTCTTCTTAACCTGGATTTTACTTTAGCAAACTTTACTATTATAACTAATCCAATTATTTTTGATGAATGTCTTTTTAAAACTCGCTTTTTTGGTATTTCTAACTTTTACCTTCTTCTTGCTTATTACCTTAGTCCAATTAATTGTTTTAGATAAAAGCCTTAAAATTTTATGATTTTTAATCATTTTTATTTGAATCTTTAATGTTTCTTTAAATATAAAGTGATTCATTTTCCTTGTAAACAGTATTTTGGTTAAATAAAATATTAGGATTTATTTAATCTTTACTAGAATTAAGATTGGATTCTATAGTCTTTTGATTCAGTTATTTCTTGATTAATTTAAATTCCTCATAACTATGATGATATAGTTAGTTTAAATTTTCTCTTTAAACTTCTAATACTTAGATATGATGTTCTCTTTCTAGCATTTTCTCTTAATAGTTTATGTTTTACTATTTTAAATCCTAAATTTCTTTATTCATCTGAAGATTTTCGTATTTAACTTTTTCTAATTATTAAATCAAGTTATTACCAGCCGTATACTATTTATTTTCTTTCTTTAGCTGCTCTACTTCTAATTAAAGAATTTCATTTAACTTCATTACTTAAACTTTTTAAAATTCTTTCTATTAAAAAAACTACTGAATTTCCTATTCTCGGGATGCCATTTAATTTTTAAAGTACTGTATTTTTTAGCTTTCTACTTTTGATTTTTGTGGATTATTTTACAAATTCTAGACTTATTATTGAGACTCCCTTCACTTAATCTAAAAGTTTTAATTTTGCTTTTACAATGTATCAATTTATTGCTTTAAATCTTAATTTTCTTTTATTACGTCTTCAACTCTTTTCTGTTAACTTTGCTATTATGTTTCAAAGCTTTAGATCTATTTCTTTAGTTATTAAATTAGCTCATCTTTTTCTTAAGAACTACCAGGTTGAATTTCTTGACTTTATGATTCTTTTACCTTTTAAAGTAACTTATAGTCCTATTTCAACTTGTTATAATCAACTTATAATTGATGTCATTGTATTTCCATTATTTCATTTTTTTTCTCTAGTTACTAAATTTAATCCTAATATTACTCTTTGTTTTGTTATTGCTTTCAAAAGTTCAATTCATTTTCTTTCTCTTAAAGTTATATCTAAATTTAACTAATTTGAAGCCTTAGATTTTCCTACTAATTTTTATTAATTTAGATTTCCTTTTATAGATCAATATTTTATTGGTAGACATTGTCTTAACTAACATTTTGCATGCTTTATTACTAAGGCTAGTTGAAATAAGGATTTTCTAATATCTTAACTTAGTGCTGATTAAATTGAAGCTATTTTTAATTATTATATTTTATTTCATTTTCAGAGTTGAATTTCTTTAATTCAGGAACTTAAAATAGCTCTTAACTGCTTTATTTTTATTCCTAAAGGTATTAATTTTGCCCTTAAATCTCTTAAGACTCAGGGTTGCTCATTAAATATTAATAATTACGATTTTGTAGTAGATTTAGGTTAGAGAAATCTTGTTAATAATATTAATTTTCTTATTAAAAGTGCTAAGGATTTTAAGCTTAGTTGCTAACTCTCTCTACTATGCTTTGCTAAGCTATTGGACTATTATAAATTATCTTTTAACTTTAATAATTTGCCTTTTAAAGCGATATATTCTTCTATTCTTATTCTTTTCAGTTCTAATTAATAAAATCAAATTCCTATTAATTCAGCTTCCTTACTTAATTACACATATTAACAGGACACTTAAAATTATAATCGAGTCTGTCTTAAGTAAGGTTTCCAACTTATAGAGAAGAGATAGAAGTTTAAAAGCAGTTTTAGCAAATAGAATGTCCACATGGTTAGCTAAAGAGTTTTCCTAATGTGTCACTTTAGCAGCAAGCACATAAATATAGCTCCATTTCTATCTTATAAATTAAAATTATAAAATAATTATTTTCTACTCATTTATCTCATACTTATACGTTTAAACTTTTATAATTATAACTTTTCCTGCTTCTATTGTCTTGCCTTATAATATTATTATTATACTAAGTGTCTTAGGAATATGCTTGTATAAACTTATACAATTAATTGAACTATTGAGTAAGGATATTATAAAAGAACTTAACAATTTAATGTTTAAATTAATTTTATTACTACTATTTATGCAGTCATATAGCTCAGTTAAATAAAAAGCTATTTGGATAATTGATTATCTAATTTTAACTAAATATATAAAGAATTTAATAATTATTAAATTGCTAGTTGCTTATAGAATATAGAGAACACTAAATTTTATATTAGCTTTATTTCTTTTTATTATCTTTCTATTTGTCTTCTTCTACTTATCTAGAGGACATTCCTTCTCCTTTAATCTTCAAAGTATTCATATTTCTAGTTAATGAAATAAGTTAGCTACTATTCGCTTAATAAGCAATTACACTTAATTCATTTAAATGATTATTAAAGGATAGTAGCAAGATGAAAGTATATAGTGTATTTGAAAAGAATGATATTTAGACTTTATAAAATAGCAATATAAATATACAAATCATATAAAGCTAGCTTAGCTATTCTAGCTTAATCATAACTTAAGCATATTCTTAAATTTAGTTATTTATTCACTTCTATTATTAATTCCTTTAGCTTTATTTTATTATTCTAAAGACTATTTATTTAATTTAAGTCGAGCATATTAATAAGCTATCTAATATATACCTTTAATTATTAATCTTTGCTAGTTATATGAAGATATCTGACTTATGAATAACCAAAATAAGTATTTCATTCAGGATGTAGAGTTTATCTATTACTCTTAATTATTTATTTTGGTGAAAATCAAATAAAAGTAAAATAGTTATAATTAGTCAATTAAGCTAGATACTTTTATAATGATTTTAAAATTGTAATAAGAGAGAAATATTATTATCTAAGCTAATTTAGATTTGCTAGAAGTAATAATACCATCTAATTTTAATTAGAGGGCTTTTGTAAAATTTAAAATAGAGATTTGTATTGTTTAAGTATAAGTTTTTTAAGTTTTGCTTCAAAATTTATTTTGAAAGATGTTGCTTTCGCTTGCCTTGAAAATTTGAATAGACTAGGACAGAAGGTCATAATATTTATCAGAGCCTATAGCACTTTGTAGTTCCTTTTGCAACAAGAAATTTTCACAAATTTTGCACTTTATTGTTATTTGATCTTTAAATAAATTGATCAAATTATGGTTAGTCATTTAGTTTACGTATTTCAATAAACATTCGAGACACACTGCTTTTCCACAATGCAGCAATATTTTTTCTGCTTTATCTGTACTACAATTTTAATAGCAACATTCAGATTGAGAATTCTTACTATTTTAATTAATTTCTTATTTAAGTTAGACTTGAAGCTGATTTTAATTACCAGTTGCAAAGATTTATTGAGATTAAGAAAACTTATTGTGCTGACTTTCTGAACTAAAAGCTTATTTTATTTCATTTTAAAGCAATTGATTTCCACAAAACTGGCACATAATAGTTATATTTTGCTCAAAGATACTACTTTTTTAAAAGTTTACTTTTTCAGATATGTAATTCTTTAAGCATTCCACACAAACTCTCTTTCCACAATGCAAAATTATTTATTCTCCTTACATTTTGCTACAATTCTGGAAATTACAATAAAGAATTTGTGTCCCACTCTTTATTTCTTACTCTTCTTATTGCTGTTGACTAAAAAGTTTAGTATCATTATTGCTTTTTTAATTTTCATCTTAGTTTGAATATTTCTAGTTAAAGCTTTAACTATCTACTCTTCTAAATTTTTGTATAAATTGAATGTCTTCCTTCTTCATAGCCTATAATTCATTAGATTGTTAAATAAATATATAAAACGGCTATTTTGGAGTTTTCTTCTATAATGAATAAATAGTATTCGTTCATGATTCTGATTAAGGATCAAACCCGTCTACTTGAGAAATAAATTTTTAGTATACTAAATTGAAATGTCCTTTGTTGAATAATAATGATATTTTAGCGCAATTACCTTAAATCTCTAATTTACTAATATCATATATTAAGTCTTCGCTTTAAATGGGATAAATTTGTATTTTTAAGCACAGGATTATTTATAAAAATCCTAAAATTACTCCTTTAGCTTCTATACCCATTGAAAGAATACTTTGCATTGCTTCATTAAAAGATTGTTATAATTAATCTTGTATGTAGAATTGATGAGCTTCTAAGAAGTTTGCTGCTAGAGTTCGCATTTCTCAAACAAGAGCATCATCATATTCACTCTAATTATTTTTAATAAGAGTGTATAATTTCTAATAAATTTATGGATTTCTTGCAATTCTTTCATCTTTCAGGATGTTTAAAAGCTTTTAAAACGAAGCTCTCATTCTTTAATTTTTATCATCGTCAATTCTTACCTAATAATAGCCTTTTCTCTCGCTCATTTTTTCTATAAACAATTATAATTCTTGATAAGGAGTTGAATCTCTAATTAAATGTTCTAAATATGCATATCCAATTGCTCGGTAGTAACTGTTTCCATCATTTAAAACTGTTCTATATGTATCGTAGTTTTGTTAAACTTTGATTAAACTGTTGAAGTTCTAATTTGTCAACTTAAATTAGTCAATTAGTTTTTGTAAATTTATTCTTTCACTAATTCTTTCAGTTTAGTTGCTTTAATTCAAGTGCTGACTTTGTTAAATTTCGAATTATTATTTATTTCTTGCTTCGAATTCGAAACTCTCACTTTGATCTTATAATTAAGCAGGTAAGGTTTAGAGAGAAATATTATTCAATTAGTTTTATTTTTGCTGAGATTAAATCTAATTTGAAATATCTCAATGCAGAATTTATTACTGATTGCTTTATTTCTTCAAAAGACAATTTTCTAAATTTATTTCTAGCATCTATTTGTCTCTGAGTATCTTATCTGCGTTCAATTTTTCATTTTCCTTTAAGAGAATATTGACTCTTTTTTAAAACTAGTCTTTTAAGTTATCGACTAACTTGAGCTATGAGCTATCTTCTTTATGCTATTACATATTTTATTAATTTAGCTATTATTAAGTTATTTAATTATCCTTCATTTAAATCTGCTATTTAAGCTATTAATTTATTTAATTTTATTCTTCTAGTTTTTATTATAATTATTAATTATTAAACTATAGAGTCTGTAGCTCTTTTTTAAAATTTGCATTTTCAGCTTCTACATTTTTTAGCTTTTCTAAATTTGATTAATATTCCTATTAAAGTTGATAGTCTTTGGTATTATAGCTCTATATTTAATTATTTAACTATTAAATTTAATTATTTTAATACTAGTTTTCTTGCTGTGGAATATATTGAGCTTATTAGAAATGATCAATCTATTATGGGTTATTCTACGTTATTTAGTTTTATATATTTTAGAATTGCATTTCTGGATTTGCTTTATTAAAAGAATGCTTCATTTCTTTGCCTTTTTATTCTTAAATATCTAAATCCTTAATTTAAGCAACTTACCTCGATTGTTGATTAGCTCATTTATCCTTCACTTCATATTTTCTATGATAAATCAAACATTTGCTTGCTCAATATACTTAAAGCTTTACAAGTACTCACAGGGCATTTAAATGAATTAGTAGAAATATTTGTCTTCAATTAGCGTTCTATTTTTATGGAAGAGACAGTATCTCTAATGCATTCTTTACAAATGGAATGTCCGCAGGAAAGAATGAACTATTGTTCAGAAGGTTTTAAAGAGCAGCTGTTGCAGAGGTATTATTTATCAATCATATTAATAAATATTATAAAATAATTTAATTATCATTAATCTTATTATCCTTCATCATACTCCTACTATTCCTTTATTTACACTATTTTTCCTTGTAACACCTTCTATTAATAACCAGTTATTACTAAGAAAGAGATATAAGATTAAGCTAAGGATATGAAACAAATTAGATTACTAAAAGGGCTAATTAAAGGTATAAGTTCATTGGAATATAAAATTATAATATAAATTAATTATAATATAAAATTATATTAGCTTCAAATATAGTTCTTCTTTAATAAACAAGCAAGCTTAGTCAGAAGATAGAATAATTAAAGCTGCTTAGAGATTCTTAATAAATGCTATAACAAAGTATTATCTTACGTCTTAGAAGTAGTTAAAGTGAATTTTTATTTAAGTTACTATAGAGTAATAAATACAATTTAATAGCTCTTGCCTTTTCTTTTATATCTAATCAATTACATTTATCTATAAAATTAAATAGCTATGCTGTTTTTATTCTACTAATAACCCAAACATAATTTAGAGATCTTTATTTGAATCATTATTTAATAGTCCGCTTAATTATTATTAATTCTAAGTTAAAAACTTAATTATTAATCAAAAGATTATGTGTAAGGTATATAAGTTTTTGCTATAAAATTTGAATTAAATTTAAAAAAAAGTTGAGGAATTAAAGAATTAGAGTTAGTAATTTTCTAGATTTTACAAAATTAGAAGAATTATAAAATTTATTGTCTTTTAATGAAAATATAAGATAAATGCATATAAAGGCTATTAAAATTACTAAGATTTATTATTTATTTTTCAAATAAATTCTTAGAGTAATCATTTATGAAAATGATCATGATGATATTATTGTAACTATAAAGCTAATTATTATAAAAATATTTAAAGACTTTTTGATGAAAAATTTAATTAAAAAGTTACATAGATCAAAGAGTTTTTTTCTTAAGTTGCTTATTACTCCTAATTATGTTTAATAGATTATTATCAAAGAGTTCTTTTATAATCTCTTTTTTATGTGGTTTTCTATTAACATTTTGTCTCGACAGTAAAATTTAGCGAAATTTTTATCTTGCCTATATTTCTTAATTGAAGGTTTCATTACTGCAGTCTAAAGTTTTGGTAAAATCTGATCTTTTTTAGCTATGGGAAGTTAGAGCCCTACCAGATAATTATAAAGGAAGTTAGTAAGAGTTAGAATCCAAGGCATTTTTATTTTGTAATGTTTGGAGGAACTATTAATTTTTTTCATTAAGATCTGGAAAAACATTTTATAATTATATGCTTTCTGCTTTCTTTTTTATTTGTTTTTTTATTGGAATCTAATATGGATTCTAAGGAACCATTTTTTCTCTTGACTTCAACTAATTCCTTGTAGTTTTAAATGGTTATGCTAGTTTTTAAGTTAAATTACTCCATTTAAAATGTTGACAATTAATTTTCATCGAGTTAGTAACCAGCATAAGATCGGAGTTTGAATTCATTACTTTATCAAATAGCAGTTAATTTTTTTATTTTAGACTCAATACCTTCTAGCTAGAGGAGGTGTTAGGCTTCTTCTAAATAACATTTTATAAATGAGGTGTTTAAAACTAAACTTGCTGATCTTTTTTTCCAAATGATTCGTTATGTTTAGCATTTGCTATTCCTTATTCATTTTGCAGATATTATTCTCTTTGTATTTAGTCACTTATATCTGAGTTAATTGAATGTACTTTTATATGTTGAAGTCTCTAGTTTGATAAATACTTTCATTTTTCATTGTCAACTAAATCAACATTATTTCCATCGAATGAAACTCGATTTTATGATGTTGTAATATATTATGGTTTCATTTTTACCTACATCTACGACTAATTTTTCACGTTTATATTTTCTCATTTGAATTCTCTTTAAGACACTTTAGTAGGTGATAATTATGTTTTATTAGGATAGTTTTATATTTTTTTATATACAGTTATTCTAAAATTACTCATTTTTTTCTATTTTCAATACAAAAGCTACATCAGATGAGTATTAGTTAGGAAATTTAAATTAAATGGAATTCGATAATGGAAGTTACAATATAAAAGCTTAGGGAACTATTTAACTACATTTTTGGTATATAAAGCATTTTAAAAACTTACCCTTTTAGTTCAATTTTATCAATAAACTTAAAATATGCAAAACTATCTTAATTGTTTAGTTTATTTCCCTACATAAGGTTTAAAATCTCTTCTAGCTTCCTCTATATATGCGAATTATCTAGGAGCACATCAATTTTTAGTTTAAGCTTTAAATTAATAAAAATTCATTAGTATACTTTATTTTCCTGATATTTGAACTATAGACATAGATGGAATAATATGATTTAGTAAGATTATATTAGAGATATCTTTAAATGAATACTCTTTTATTTAACTAAGTTTTAATTATAAATTTCAATTTTAAAATACGCACTCAAAGAAGGTATTAAATAAAATGCTTTTCACAAGTAAATTTAACTATAAATTTATTATAGAATATTCTACTCATATTGGAATTTAGCTAATACACCAATTCAAATTATATGATATATTTAATACTTTTTTATTCAATTTTAAAAAACTTAGATTTAATTAAGAGTAAAGCTTATATTTTAAAACCAAATATAAATAAAAATTATGAAAGAGCATTTAATCTCCTTGATTACTATTTTACTCTTAATTATCAACTGATTTTAGATTAAGTGGAACAAAATTAAAATTTATTATCTTGAACCAATTAATTTAAGAGAATCTATTAAATTCCTGCTTTAGTTTAATTAAATTTTAATTAGCTTCTGTATTATCATTTTATGGCTAGTTTTAATTATCTTTCGTTTATATTCTGAATGAATTATTTTTAGTTTGAGTAAAAATTTCCTTCATAGGTTTATATTTGGATATTGAAATAATAATCACAGCTAATTTTGATTTTATGATAAACTATTAATAAACTAGTTTATTTTATTTTTTTAATTCAGATTTTACTTGGTAATTAGACCTTTCTTTTTATCTTAATGCTCCAAATATAGTAAAAATCTAATTTTAAGTTGAAAAATTCTATATAATTTTAATTATAATCATTCATAAAGGCTAAGTAAGTTAGAGCAATTTTAAAGTATCATATATAAATGAAAATAGGGTAATGAAAGCATCCAAGTTTTCATTACTGATACTGTTAGTCGTTAAAATCAAAATTTGATAAATCTTAGATATCTTAATATAGATAAATCAAAATATTTATTTAACTAAAGCACTAAATAAATAATACAAATATTTATAGATGTAATCACTAAATTAAAATACATCTATTTTAAATTTATCTACATTAGGTTCAAAGCATTTAATCACCGTTAAATTATTTATGAATTCAATGCTTTGAAGTATTTTAATAACACTTTATCTAAAAGTTTCTAGGTAGATAAATAAATAGCTAAGCTTTTGCTAATTATAATAATAAGCATTTCTATTTAAAAATAAATTTCTTTAAGAGTAATGAATAAATTGGTTATCCAAATTTATAATAAACTTGATTTCGCTATTAATTATAATACTCTTTAGAATAATTTACTAAAATAGCTTTAATCATAAATTTACTATAGCTATTATCTTTTATATCATGTCTTAAAACTTTTAATCTTTTATATATCAAATCTCTTAATAAATCTTATAGAAATATTTTCTTAGAAATTAGATTTTTATGCTTTAGAAATAAAATATAATAGTAACATGTTTTCATTAAATCATATTAAATTGAAGCAAATATGATTAAATATAAAAAGAGTGGCATCAATTTTATTGATGATTCTGTTTTCCATAGATAAAGAAAATAGTTATTAATTTAACTTGTATTCAAATAATTATCTTATAAAGACTTTAGAGTTTTATTCAATTCTTTATTTATCTTCTTTCGACAATCCACTTTAGATAAGAAAAAGAGTTAGCTATTTATTGTATAGGCATAATATTATAAGCTTAAAATTAAAAATAATTTAGATGAACGTAGTTCAAGATAGTTGTTTTAATACCAGTGACATCTTTATGAAATCATTTATTTTATTATAACCTAAGTTCTTATTTAAGTATGCTTGCTTTGCTTTTAATCTAAAATCTAAATCAAAATAGTGCAATAAAAATATACTAAAATGGTCGAAAATAAAATTCAAATTATAATCTTTATTGGACCTCCAGGATGTGGAAAAGGCACTACTGCTTCAAGGCTTTAAAAAATGACTAGGTGGCAGCATATATCAGTTGGAGATAAACTTAGAGAAGCAGTTAAAAAATAAACTGCTTTGACTAAAGTAGTAAAGAGATAAATGGAAATTGGAGAGTTAGTAGATGATGAATTTGTTATTGATATAGTTTAAAAATAACTTTCTTAAAGGAAAAACTTTAATAATATTATTCTAGATGGCTTCCCAAGAAACTTATATCAGGCAATTAAATTAGATGAAATTATCTAAAAAGAAAGTTTAAGAATCAATCATGTAATTGAGTTCTAAATCAAAGATGAAGTTTTGTTGGAAAGAATTTGTGGAAGAAGGATTCATGAACCATCTGGAAGAACCTACCATATAAAGTTTAATCCTCCCTAAGTTGAAAATATTGATGATATAACTGGAGAAAAATTAATACAAAGAAATGATGATAGAGAGTAAACTTTAATAAAAAGGCTTGATATTTACAAAAAACTAACTCTTCCATTGAAAGAATTTTATATTGGAAGAGGAATAGTTAAAGAAGTAAATGCTGATTAAAGTATTGTTAAGGTTTGGTCAGATTTACTAAGTGCTATCTCCAGAGAACGAGCTCGCTTATGAGCATGAATATGGGTTTTAAACATTTAAATAAAAAATTTTATTTGTTAATAATCAAACAAGTTCCTTATAAATTCATCTATATTTTTCTTTATTAATACATCATAAGAAGTAATTGATAGCTAAAAAAATAGTCAACATTATTTTAATTTCTCTTTCATTTTATTTCCTTTAATTAATTTTCAACTTTTTTTAAATATAATCAAATTTAATAAAATTTAAATACAATTTCCAAAAAAATTTCAACTCTAATTGATGTAAAAATAGATTATGCTTTCTTTTTGCCTATCATTTAATTTTTTAATTTAAATCAGATGTAATTAAAGTATTTATCTTAGTTTTTTTTCTTTATGTATTTAGCAAAAATTTTATTTTAATTTTCTTAAATTGAAATCCTTTTTCTTTTAGATAAAATATAGAAAACTAAGAAAATATCATACCTATTTCATTAACTTTAAAAAAGTGTAAACAGTCCTAAATTATATCAGTATAAAAGAGAATAAACTTAGTTTTTACCTCTTTAAAACTTATTTAATTTTTATTAAAAAGTTCTTTGTTATTTTAAATCAATTAGATAACTTATGTTTCACAAAATAATTTGATTCAACTTATGAAAACAAATGTTTTATAAATAAAATAAAATTTTCTACTTTGAAGATAAATATCTTTTTATTTTTATAATTTTCTATATAATTTAAGAAGATAAATTTTTTTAACTTTTTTTTTCATTTTTAAATCGATTTTTTTTTCTTCATGCTATATTCAAATTTTGTAGCTTACTCAGATTTTCATAAGCTTTCTTTTACTAATTGGTTTATTATGTTCAGTAGTGTCTGAAGAATGAAAATAATTTAGAGCTCAGATATGAATTTCCAAATTAAAGAATTAAATAATCTTGTTATATTGCTAGCTATAAATAACTATTATTTTATAAGTAGAAGGGAAAACTTTAAAATTAAATGAAAAATTAAAGTATTTATTATATTTAGTTTTATTATTTTAAAATTATGCATAATTTTATTTATAATTTATTATTATCTTTAAAGCTATCAATTCGCATTTCATATTTGGCTTTTCTTTTTCAATTTTAAACATTTTCAAATTTATTTTTTATTCCTTTAAGAATTTATATCTTCATCCTTTTAAGTTAGAATTATACATATAGCTAATTATTTGTGGCAAGCAGGGATGTAATAAGATTGCTAATAGATATAAGGAACTTCTACATGCTAAATTTTCTTTTTTGAAATCTGGCTATTTTTATATGATAAACCTTTTAACCTGCTGCTATATTTAAATAATTTATTAATTTAAATTACCTTCCATTTAGATTAAAAAAGAATATGACTTCCTCATAATTATAAAATCAATTATGCTTATAATTTAGAAAAAGTTTTTTCTTAGCATCATTTAATTAAAAGAATTTAGAAAATTTAAAAGTTATTGAATATCTTGATTCATCTTTAATAGCAAACCTTGATAAAACTAAATTATTTGTAGTTAAATTAAAAAATTAAAGAGTTTATAATAGTCTTAGTAATTATAAACTTTTAGATGTTCATTGATTACATCTAGTTTAGTTAATAATTATATTTCCTCTAAATTAATAATATGCAAGTTAAGCTATTTTATACTTTTAACTAATTTATAATAATTATTTATTTATGCTTGCTTAGATATCACTGACTACATGCTTATATACTTTTTATTATACAATACTTGTGAGTTATTATTGCTATATAACCTTACAATTTAGCATTTATTAATCCTTAGATAAAATTTAGAATATCTAGATTTTTTGATTGAACTATACATAAGTATAGATTAAAATTCCATTGCAAATAAATTTAGATTCTAAGTATTAGTATAGTTATATAGCAAAATTGTTATTTTATCTAAAATAAATAATAAAATAGCTCATAAGAGACTGGCTGCAATTCTTAATGACTATGAAATAATAATCATATATAATAGAAATGTATCATGCTAATTCTTACTTTTATAAGAACTTCATTTAATATTTTTAATTTTATCATTAATTAAAGCTTTCTCTTTTAAAAGGTATGAACATTATAAGTTTTATAAATCATATTTATAGAAATTAATTAAGTTTTAATTTAGTTAAGATAAATATTTATAAAAAGAAATAATAGCAGCTTAACTAATTAGATATACAATTTTAAGAATTATAAATCTATCAAATATTGAAGAAATTTGTAAATATGTAGAATTCAGTAGCAGCTATATGCTAATATATTTATTTTTTTAATAATTACTAACACTCTTCAAACTAAGGATTCTAAATTTTTAAAATTAATTAATTAATGAAGTTTAATTTTTATATGATCTAATAATTTCTTGCATTCCAAAATGATTTAATACTTAGTATATTTTTTTCGATTTATAAAGATTTTAACTTAATTTTAAAATTTTTTATTTTCCTAAATAAAGCATATTATAACAATAATCTTTTAAGATAATACTTTTATAGATCCTTTACTCCTAAAAGCACATTTTTTCTTTTAGTCCAGATGAAAAAATAGAAAATTATATAATACTTTTATTTTGCTTAGAAAGAAAAATCATTCATTTTAGTAAAATAACCTTATGAAATTTTAATTTAAGTATACATCCAAGAGAATAAAACTATTTACAAACTTATTTACTTAAATTATTTTAGCGATTTTAGGTAGAATTTTAAATATTTTTATATTATTAAAATAAATTTAAGTTAAACATAATTCATTTTCTAATTGTTTTAAAGGCTCTTTTGATCCAGCATTCTTCTTTTTGCTTAAAACCTACTGATATCTGCCTTGCATTCCATATCTAATTCAAATTAATGGCAAAGCTTTTTCTTTCTCTTAGCTTATCAGTCTATAGGCTTAGAAAGTTATTTTTCAAAATAATTTGTTTTCTTAACTATTTCAATCCGTTTTAGTTCCTAAATCTCATACTTGATATCCCTTGAGAACTTATTCTCTGATTTTATTTTAAAGTTATAGCCTTTAATTATGAAAAATGCTTTTTAAGGGATAATTGTTTGGTAATTTATCTTTTGAAGCTTTTTAAGCACTGTTATCAAGAATATTTTGCATCACTCTAAACATTAAGTTGAATCTTTATCTCATCATAATCATAATATCTTGACTAGTCAATTATACTCAAAAATTTCTAAAATAGCTTACTTTTTTCTATTAGTTTCCTTGAAGTTTTAAATCTAAGTTTATTTATGTTCTTTCAAATTTAGATCACATGCTAGTATTTACATTGTAAATTTACCCTTAAAATAATTCATTAAAAAAAACGAGCATTTTAAACCTTGAAGTAGCTTTTTCTCAGCAAAATTATTAATATATTTTCCTAACTTGACTTATATTAAAATTTGATATTTAACTACTTTTAATTATTTAGAAATCCCCCTTTATCTAAAATATTTTCACATCTATTTTCTTTTAAAAGACAGTTCTTCATAAGCTTTATAAGCAATTTAAGATTTTTAGATGATAAAGCAAATGACATCATCAAAAAAATCATTTTCTTTACATTTTCATTATCGTTATTGGGTATTAATCGAAATTTTAGAATCATAAATTTTGGCTTTTCTCAAAGATGAGCCTGTCCAGCCATTTAACTTTTATAATTTGTGACTTAGTTTAAGTTTAAATAATTATTTAATTAAAAATGGATGCTTATTGATAATTAAGTGTGCTTTGTTTAAATACCTCCATTTTTTTTAACTAACGTTTTTAATTTTTGTTTCCACATTATTGCTCTTAATTCAACTATTTAAGGTTTGAACTTATAATTATAAAGCTTCAAGAAAGAGATCAATTTATAATAAAAGAAAAAGTAAGCAAACATGAACATGTATTTGGAAAAGAGTCTATAAGTTTACTTTTATCTCTTACTAACCAAAATTGTAGCTTGTAACTAGTTGCAAAAATTCTTGCATTTATTCAATAAACAGATATAAATAATTTTTAGCTATAAAATCCAATTAAGTTAAGATTTAGTAATTTACTAAACGAAAAAATTTTCAAATTTTCAAAGTATGAAAACTATTTGTTTGGTATATTTTTCTAGCTGTTTAATTTAAGTTTTCATAATCTCCAGCTGATAAAATTTTAAGTTTAATAGACTTTGATAATTAGATTTATCCTTTCTAATTAAATTAATTAATTTTATTTATTAAATGTAGAAAAATTTTGTATTAAAAATCATTTTACTCTTGTAACCTTGCTATCACCATTGTGCTTATATCATTATAATCCTTATTTCTATAAATAATAAAGGCATACATTTCCTCTATATGCTTAAAAATATTTCATACCAAGCTTCGCCTTTTATTTATTAAACAAAGAGATGGAAATAGTTTGATAGCATTGTAAGAGTATTACATTATGATTGAAAATAAAAATGCTTAAAACAAGTTAAAACTTGGAATCATAAACCAAAGAAGCTAATAACTTTTATAAAATACATCATATTCTTGATTTAGGAATAGCTATTGCATCTCTGATTCTAATCAATTGTAAATTAAAAGTTATAATCTATTTTATATATTAATGAGTCAAAACTCATAAAATAGTTTTTAACCAGCGATTACAAACTTATTAACTAATTTGAGTCTGATAAAGCAATATTTATCAATGCATCTCTAAAATAAAGTTTAATATTTATTTAGTAATTGCTAAATAGCTTTTCTTTAATTAAAAACGCTATCTTAAATTTATTTTATAGGAAAGTTTAGATGAAAAGATAAATATAATAAGCATAGTTAAGAAAATAAATAAGTATTTCTAGAGTATTGATTGTAATATTTAAGTTGCACACAATAGCTTTCTTTATTATTTTAATTGCTTTTAGAAATTTTATAATTTTTAGACTTACTAATTAATTAATAAAGCTATGTATCAATTTTAAAATTATTGTAGTCTGAAATAATATTTAAAATTGAGTCTTGAAAGATTTAAAAAGGTTAATATTTAAAGCAAAGGATATTAAATAATTTAGATTTAATGAATCATAATGCTTTATAAATTATTCATTATAGGATTATATCTTTAGATTTATCTCCAAAAGCCCTTATTATTAATAAGCTTTATATGCTTAACACTTTCTTATAGATTTAAAAATTCCTAAAGAGAGTTAGTTGATCTTATACTTGCGAATTTTTATCTCAATAATGATAGACATATATAATAACTATGTCCTTTCTAAATAATTAATTATTTAAAATATAAAGTTGAATTAATTTAGCAGATCATAAGAATATTAAGACTCTAGAAATCAATAAAATGCAAAGAATTGTATTATTTATTAACATCAGAAGAAACTGAGGATGATGAATAATTAAATGATATACAATTAAATAATAGAAATATAAACTTAATTAAAATAAATAATAAAAAGTTGTAAGTTAAAGCATCATACTTAAATAAATAATAAATTCTAAATAAACACTATACAATTTCTCATTATTATTAGCAAGTTTAATAATTAATTAGATTTAGTAATTAAAAGGCTAATTAATTATTTTTATTTTAAAATCAATAAGATCTATTCATATTTGAGATGGAAGTATATTATTAATTGCCGAAATAGCTCAGTTGGGAGAGCGTTAGACTGAAGATCTAAAGGTCCCCGGTTCAATCCCGGGTTTCGGCATTTTCTTGTATTAAAAAATAAGTAAAGAATAATTTTAAGATATTACTAAATTATTAAATTTAAATACAACTTAATATACTTAGCAATTATAATATATTAATATTCAGAAAATTAATATAAGTTTGAAGATAAAAATCTATATAATTTAACATTATTATATAGTAAAAATTGTTTATATGTATATTCTTTTTTATAATAAGCTAGTAAAGTTATTAAATTAACTATTTCTTAAATATTTATAAGGAAATTAAGCATTTTATTATATTTTTATTTTTTGCTTATTTTCCAATAAAGATAATTTTATTAAATATTAATATAAAAAATTAGGGATATGAAATATATAATGCATATAAATTAAATAATTAAAACTTTTAATTTAAATCTAGTACATCTAACAACAAATTTATAAATTATGTATGCTAAATAAAAAGTAAAATATACACTTAAATCAGTAAATATAAATTATAATAAAAATATGAATAATAAAGCTTTATATAAGCTAGTCATCTTATATTTAAAACTTTAGCGATGTTATAATATAGATTTATTATGTAAATTAAAAAATAATTAAAAAATTATATTTACTACTATCTTATAATATCAATAATAACAAATTAGAGTGTTAAATTTTTATTTTCCTTTGGATAAATAAGCTAATTTCTACAAATTATATTATTTTAATTCATATTTTGATAAAAGTCTTATCATAAGTATAGATAAGTATATTTAAAAGTTTTAATCTATTTCAAAAACAATTCTAAAAATATAAAAGACATTGATAAAAAGAAAATAATATCCTAGAATCTAAAACATAAGATTTAAACTCTAGATTCTAAGAATTGATAATGCTTAAACTAATACTTATAATTATTATACTAATTTATTTAAAATATTTCTGGTTTATTTAATTTAGTAATGCTTTTAATTAAAACCTATTTAATTTTTATTTAATTATAAATAAGTTTTTATAGAAATCTATAAAATATACAGTCATTTCATTATAAGCAGCTTTAATAATTGCTTTATTCTATCATTTCATTTAAAGTCTAATTTATAGTAAATTTTATTTTTTTTAATTTTTTTTAAATTAAAAATCTAAAATTTTACTCTATAGCAGCTTAAATACTTAAATAAAACCTTCATAAATAAAAAAGAACAAAATAAGACTTTTAGATAGGAAAAAGATGTCTGAATTTAAGAAGGGATTCTGAGCAACTTCAAAGAAATAGGGACTAGGAACCTAACAGCAATATGGAGATCAAAAAGCAACATAAAAAAACTCATGCTGCTATAACACCAATCTCAGAGGAGAATCTGAGAAATAGAACAAGTCCGTCCTACATCAAGAGAGTTTCAGAATTCAATCCTTCCAGACAGATAAGCACATAACAGCTCATCAAAGTAATATTAAACCTCCAGAAAGAGGTTAAGAAGCTCCGAAAGGAAAACTCTAAGCTGACGGAGCTGATAGGCAATGGACTCTAAGATACGTTGGATTTAAGAAAGGTTAAATAGGAGAGAGAAACTGACATCTTATGGAACTACTAAAGTGAATAGTGCAGCCAGACAAACTCTCAGTTTATAGAAGACTTAAGATTTAAAGACAACATATTGAAAACCAATTAAAGAGCCAGAAACAGGAAAGCTAAAGTCAATAAAATCTCTGGAATAACAAAATGGACATAGAAAATGTTGAAAATAATTAACCACAAATGGAAAATAAAAAAAGGCCTAAAAAAATGAACTAAAAAATAAGAATTAGGAAAGATGCTACTTTTGCAATAGTTAATAGCACCTATATAAGAATTGTTGAAAAATTGAAAAGTTAAAAATAACATTTTCTTTAGGAGAAAAAAGCTCTACTACAATACTGAAGATGTCATATACAGGAAAAAAGGAACTCAAGAACTAATGAGACAGATTTTAACTTGACCTGGAGGCAAAATAAGACAAGAACTGAAGCAAGTCGGAGGGTACCAGATTTTAAAACATATTTTATGCAGCGAACGTGAGCTTATCCTTTTTTCTTAAAAAAATAATAATCAAATCTAAAGGATAAAATGCTTAAATAATTTAATATAGTGACATAAAATTTAATAATTTTTAAATTCAATTATATTAGAATGATAGAGTAGAGATAGTAGCGAATGATTAAGGAAATAGAACAACTCCATCTTATGTAGCATTTACAGAAAATGATAGATTGATAGGAGATGCAGCTTTAAATTAGGTAGCAAGAAATCCAGAAAATACAGTTTTTGATGCAAAGAGATTGATAGGAAGAAAATTTAACGATCCGATAGTATAAGGAGATATAAAGTTATGGCCTTTTAAAGTGATTTCTGGTGTAGGAGATAAACCCTAAATAGTAGTAAGATATAAAGGTGAAGAGAAGAAATTTCATGCAGAAGAAATATCATCGATGGTTTTGACAAAAATGAAAGAAACAGCTGAAGCATATTTAGGAAAAGGAGTGAAAAATGCAGTGATAATAGTTTCAGCATATTTTAATGATTCTTAAAGAAAAGCAACGAAAGATGCAGGAGCAATAGCAGGCTTGAATGTGATAAGAATAATAAATGAACCAACAGCTGCAGCTATAGCTTATGGTTTGAATTAGAAGATTAATAGATAGAAATTGCTTAATTTTAATATGAAATAATTTTAGTTTTTGCTTTTTCTACCAAACTCCTACACAACTATAAGTCGTTCCTAAATCTATTCCAATACAAACTTCACTTGTCATCTTTTTATATTACTCACTTATTTTCTATATATACATATTAGAATATTCTCGAACTTTATTTCCTTATGTTCTTTTTTATTCTAGAAACTTCTTTTTCCCATTTATAACTTTTTTTTATCATTATACAATAAGTCGGTGTAGTCTAGGTGGTTAGGGCACGACGTTGTGGCCGTCGAAACCGGAGTTCAAGTCTCTGCACCGACATTTTATAAACAATTAATAAAAAATATTAATAATAAATATATTAAAAGTAAATTATAAATATTAAATTTGAAGCTTATTAAATCAACTATTTTATAAGTTGAAAATTAGATTTATACTAATTTAAAATAATATCTATTAATTATTAAAATAAAATAAGAAAATAAGAAAATGAAATCTATAATAGTTATAAATAATTTTAAATTAGCATATAACTAGTTTTAAAATTTCTTAATAATTATTAATTTATATATTTAAAATTAAGTAAAATATCTCAAAATAATTTTTATTTAATCCTTTTAAATATTTTATAAGATTTTAAAATAAAAAGATTATCTATATAAATTAAAGCTTTTACTAATAATATGAAGGAAAATAATCAGTTCCAAAATAAGTAAAGCAGTAAGAAAGGAATGATATAGGTGGTTAATAACTAATATCGTTTTATCTATAAATAAAATCTACTTATAAATGTTTATATAATAAGCTTTAAGTCAATTCAGAAATAATATTCCTTTTTTTAATTATATGAAGCATAAAATGAAGGAAGACTTGATCTATTATGACAAACAAAGATAAATAATTGAAAATAAAGATCTCATTAAAAGTATAAAAATATCTATATATTTCTTATGAAAACTAGTTAATTTAGCAAGAATATTTTATTAACTTTCTTCAAATAATTTAGTTAAAGCTTTCTAGGCACTTCTTAAAATAAATTTTAGGGGTTTACTTTAAATTTCTCTTAAATAGGATTTTAACTAAAATTAATAGAGTGATTATAAAATAAATAATCTTAAATCATAGAATTAAAAAACAATAAAAGACAAAAAGGCTAATAAATAGCTAAGCTTAGTCTAATAATTTTATTAGTATTAAATTAATAAAGAAACATAAACTTATTAATCTTCATTTAGTTAAATAGATATATTTATTATTTATAAAAAATAAACTAATAAGGGAGAAGTGCTAGTAGCAATTAAAGGCTATGTGATCATAGCTTAAGCATTATACTATATATTTTTAACTTAAATTTATTTATATCTTCTATAATTTTAAATTAAAATCTTTTAAACTAACTTAAGGAAACTTTCAAATTTATAAAAGATAATAAAGGAAAAATTAAGAGAGAGAATTATTTTACAACAGAGAAATGCTTAGATACATTTATTAATAAATTTAGTTATTTTTGAAAAAAAAACTAATATTTTTATACTTTTAAAGGAAAAACCTCAGAAATTTCAAGTTAAGCAAATTTAATTTTAAATTATTAAAGCAAGAATAATTAATAATTTATCTTAATTTCTTTGTTAGTTAAGTTCACTAAAATAAACTTATCTTCACAAAATAAATTCATAATTTTTTTGAGAATAAGTGATGAAATTCTAAAAAAACTAAAAGATGCTCAAATGCTAAAGGAATGAAAAAACTGATTGGATTAAAAACCAAAATTAGAGCAAACCTCCAAGAGTTTTAAATCTAATTTAAAAGACTAGAATTAAATATTCATAAGATATATTTAAAAATAATCCCTATATTTATTTGGTTTTAGCATTTCTATTTAATTTAGTTATAACTTAAGTTATTCTTATATCTTCAGTTTAATATAAAATTTAAAAGATAATATCTCAAATAAATTAAATATGAGATTTATAAAAGAATGTTGAGTTAGTTCTAAGTATCTAGATTTAACTTAATTGATAATAAAATAATTTTAGTTAAATCATTTAAATAATTTTTTAGCTTAATATTTAGCATTAATTATGCATTTATTTTAACTTACATATATTCTCATTTTATCAATAGAAGTTATAAAATAAAGTTATTGTGAAGTTTTAATTAATATTTCATAACTATTATCAAAATGTTGAATTAGTAAATCTTTTTTAATATTGCTTGCTTATACTCTTTGCTTAATTTATCACTTTTATATAATTATAGCAGTCTTTCTTGTGATTTCTTCACTTTCGCTTTTAGATAAACTTCTTTAACTTCCTTCTAATGCTAGTTAAAATTTTTCAAATTGTAAATTATTAAAATGAAAGCTTTGTAGAAGATAGAGTTATGAAAAGTTATAATGCTATTGATTGAAAACTGAATAATTTCTCTGATATTTAGATAAAAATAACTTAATTTCTTCTTATTGCTATACTAACTTTTTTATTTGTCCCTTCTTACTTAGTTTAAAGTTGTTCTTCTGTTCCCATAAATCAACCTCTAATATCTATAGTAGCTATCATATACTGAAATTATTATGATTAAATACTAAATTGACTAATAGAGCTTTAATTAAAGGATTTATAGTAAACATCTAAATTAAAGTGTAAAATAGCTAGAGCAATAAAAGATTGAAGTGTTCTAAATATTCTAATAATAATAAGCATATGAATGTAGCTGATTAAGTTTAAAATTAAATTACATTAAATAAGATAATTAATACTCACACTATGCTTTATATAGCTACTCCCCATTATACCTTTATAGTACTTATTATTTTATAGTTCTGTAATGCTGTTATTTATTAAGCACTATGCTTTAAGTGGTTTATTTTTATTCAAATACTTATTATTATCTCTTTTCAAACCATTTAGATTTGCATGTCTCTATTGATAATCTTAAGTTTTATATATTTAGTTATAAATAAAGCATTAAGAAGAGAGTATTTGAAAGGGTTAAGTTAAAATATAAATGAAATTATAAGGTAATAATTATTTTATCTAAAGGCTATTAGGGAAATATTATAAAGCTTTAAAATAAAAGAAATAACTATTTAATATTGCCTTCTCTAAATAAATATAGCAGCAACTTTAGTTATTTAAATTATAAATAAGCTAGCTTTGCTATAGTAAATGAAGGAATAAAAGCTTAAAGAAATATATTAGGTTATAAACTTTTAATTATAATTCCTAATTTTAAGTTATTAATAGGCAATATCATATAATTGCTCTATTTTTAATTAAAAATGATAATGGAAATTATTTTCTTAAAAAGAGCTTAATAATGATTGATTAAGTACTTTAGATAAACTTGCTCATGTAAAAATAAAAATGAATTTAGTTTAAAACCTAGCTGTAAATAAAATAATAATTCGCTTAAGTAAATAAGTTTATTAGAGAAATGCTTTTTTATTTATCTCACAATATATTTATAAAGTATATAGTATATATTATGATATAATTTATTTCAAACTTATAATCTAAAGAGATTATATAATTTAACCTATTGCTAATAAGCATCCTACTAATTTCCACATTACGCTCTTATTGATCTTTCTAAAAATAACTGCATATCTTGAAATTAAAGAACTTTTGTATCAACAAATTTTTAAGTTTTAAAGTTAAAGTTTCTAGATAAGTTTTATGCTTTTAGTAAAGTCACAAAATTAAAATAAAATACATCATATATTAATTAAAGAATTTTAAATTTAGAAATTATTATATAAGGGATATATTAGAGAGCTTTATTCACTTAACGATGTCAAAAGCTAGATTTTACCTTTAATTACTAATATTTTTATATTATTATTAGATATTTAACAGTATATTTAATTGACTTTGGCTAAAATTATTGACAATTTAGCAGCGGACATTGCTCTATTAAGATTAAAACTAATAAAATTCGATTCTTTTACGATTTTTAAATTATACTTATAGGCAAAATACAAGACAACTTTACGATAATTATAGTTATCTATAAACATAGCATTCGATAGCTATGAAAATATTTGTAAACAATAGCTAATAAGTTAGCGAATACTTAAATAGTTAATTTACTCAATATGCCAAATCTTTCTCTACATTTTCTACAAAAAATTTATTTTTGAATTTCGCTTACTAAGCTTAATTCTTAAATAGTTCCTACTAAATAGAATATCTAAATGTATTGACTCGTGTTAATTTAAATTCTCTTTCTAAATTATGAAAAATGATTATTTTAAAAGCATTGATAAAATTAGAACATAATTAGGTTTTATATCATACATATCTAGAGTTTCTTTAAGACTCTGTGCTTATCTTTTTATAAATTAGTTTAGTTTTGCTAAAGAGATAATCATATTTAATTTTTTAGTTTAAAAGCTAAAATAACTAAATTCTTTATAAAATGAGCCTGTTGCCGAGGGTTATAGCCATAATAACAGTATTTATTTCCTTTACAATTTAATAAGTTGAGCCAAATTAAATTTATGTAACATCTCCTCTTAATTAGGAATATCTTTCTTAATCTTCTGATGGATCAATTTAGAATCCTTATACTTCTATATCAGAAGTATTTATAAAGCTGTAAGAAGGATTGTAATGAATTGTTTTTGTTTCTCCTCTTTTGCATTACTTAGATTGTATTAAAGACGAAGAATTAAAAGATAATTGTGAAATATTTCGTGGAGGAAATGAAAGATAAAATTCTAAGCATATTACATTGAAAAGATTTACATGTCTAGAAAATCAGGATAATTTAACAATGTGCTAGGATTAATAACAATAAGCTACCATTTAAATTTAGAACTAAGATGTATGAATAAATCTATATCAAGACACACTTGTATTAAGCTTAATTGATATAGTTTATCTTATAGATTACGTTGATTCATGCCAATTAAGGAACTGTGCAAGCAGAAAACAATTATTCATAAAGCATTTGAATCTGATCTGGTAATAGAAAATTTGTCTATAAATAATATAAATTCAACAATGCTAGATGATTATTCTTTTTATACTTTTCTTAAAGTAATTAGATCCAAAATCACTATTTTTAACAGCTTTTTCAATGAAAATTGAGAGATTATAATTTCAAGCATTTAAAGTAAACTAATTATTAACCAAACTCAAATAACTGCTTAATTAAATTCTGGTTAAGATATTATTATAAAAACGAATTTAGTGGTTGCTATAATTTCTTCGCATGTGCTAACTAATTCTGAAGTAACAAACCTAAAAAGCAGTTAAACTTTGTTTATACTATATAACTGTACAGAAGTTTATTGAAACTCTACTATATTCTAGAATAATTATATTTCTACCAAAGGTGGAATTTTATAGTCTGCAAACTCTTTAGTAGTATTTATTTTGCAGCTTTTATTCAATTTAAGGTAATAAAGAAACAATTCTTTCCTTTAGTCAATCTTATCAAATTGTAATTGCTGATAGCACTTTTAACTTAAATTCAGCATGACCTGGTGAAGGTTGTATTTATATAGAAGGATCTCAAATAGAGCTGATAATAAATACCTAGTTTTATGGGAATTAAAATTAGAATTCAGAAGGAGGAGCCTTGAGCATCATTAATTCAAGTATTTATCTTATAAATAATTGAACTTTCAACAATAATTTTGCTCAAACAAATGGAGGAAGCTTATATGTGAAGAATTCAGTAATTACAAAAATTTAAAACATTGAAGCAGATTAAAATTACGCACTTAGAGTGAAGGTTTTTTATAAGGCTAAGATTCTTAAATAAATTTTATCGAAAATAGTTCGTTAACAAGCAACGCTGCCGAAAATGGTGGAAGTACTATAGCTTTAAGTAGTAATTCTCCTGTTAGTTTAATTACTTAAAATAGTTTTATTTGTAATTAAGCTTAAGAAGGATGCATTTATTTATCAAATGCCTAAATTAACATTATAACTAATAATTCATTTGAAAGCAATAAAGCAATTCTAAATGGAGGAGTGATGGCTATCTTAAATTCAAGGATTTAACTCTTAGATAATTGTACATTCTCTAATAGCGTAGCGACTGATAATAGTGGAGGCGCTTTATTTATAATAAATTTGACTGTCATAAACATCTAATACTTACGCTAAGGAAAATTATGCATCTGTTGGAGCATTTCTTTATGCTTATAATGTTACTTTTAATAGCTTGGAAAATAATTATTTTACTCAAAACCAAGCTGACATTGGAAGTACTTTAGCTTTTGTGGAATTTTCAGTAAACGAAAATATATAAAGCAATTACTTTTTTAAAAACTAAGGAAGATAGTTTGGAGGATTGATCTACTTAGAAAATACGCAAGTTAACAAAATATGAAGCAACTTATTCGAAAGCAATAAAGTAAAATTTTATGGAGCTGCCATATATGATTTTAAAGCAACTATTTAAACTATCTAAAATTGTACTTTTTACAATAATTAAGCTTAGCAGAATGATGGAGGTGCTTTATATTTTAAATAATCAACGCTAAACGAAATTTTAAACATTAATGCTATACAGAACGAAGCCTAAAAAAACGAAGGGCTTATATATAGAAAGCTCAACTTTATAATATTTTAGTAACAGCTTCATTTCTAATAATAGTGCTAGTAACGGAGGAGTTATAGCTTTATCGTAATCTTCAAACATTTAATTAATTAACAGTAACTAGTTTAAAATAAATTTAGCAAACACATGAGGAAGTATTTATTTGGAAAATTCCAAAATTGATAAAATATCAGCCAATCAAATAATTAATAGCAAGGCTTATTAATCAGGAGGTTTTATGCTATGATATTATTCAGAGATATCTAAAGTAGACGCTTGCACATTTTATAATAACACTGCTGTTTCTTCAAATGGAGGAGCTTTATTTTTTTAAAATCAATAATCAAGCAAGTTTCAAATTTAAACGTTTCTTGGGATAAAGCATCCAAAAATGGAGGTTTCATTTATGCCGAAAGTTCAATTGTTACTTATATAAATGATAGCTACTTTTTTAGTAACAGCGCATAGTTTGGAGCAGTTTTAGCTCTCTAAGATTTATCAAGCATCGAAATAATTGGAAAAAATATTTTCCTTAGTAATTCAGTAAACTAGCAGGGGAGTCTTTTATTTCTAAGAAACAAAGATAATCACCTAAGCCAATTTAATTTTCAGAAAAAACTCTGCTTTAAGCTAAGGAGGAGTTGCAAGTTCATAAAAGTCGAATATAATTCTTATGAAAAACTGTGAATTCTAAAACAATTCAGTAATTCAACAAGATGGAGGGGTTTAATACTTAGCAAAGACTATAGTGAATCTAATTTAAAATATTAGTGTTTCATAGAACAAAACATTTAAAAATGGAGGGTTTTTATACGCTTAAAATTCAACTTTTATCTCACTTTAGAATAGTTATTTATTCAAGAACTTAGCTGAATCAGGAGCTGTTCTAACCTTTTATGACTCTTCAAAGATAGAAACTATTTATACAAATTAATTCATCCAAAATCAAGCGAAAAGTTAAGGAAGTAGTATTTACATAGAAGATACTTAAGTTGATTTGATTATAAGCAACATATTTATATGCAATAAGGCTTATTAATCAGGAGGAGTTATTAATAGTTCTAACTCTATCATAAAAGCAATTGAAAATTGCACATTTTTTAATAATACTGCTGAGTAATAAGATGGAGGTGCCTTGCACTTTAGAAAGTCATTTATTTCCGTAATTAAAAACATAAATGCGACTTTAAACAGCGCTAGTAAAAGTGGAGGGTTTTTATATGGAGAGCTTACTAATTTAGAGCAATTATAAAACATTGCAGAAGAAGAAATCACTTTAATAAAAATGTTAATGAAATGAAGTTACTGATATAAATCAGTTACTTCATTTTAATTAATATAAAACATTGCAAACATAGATAATGATAGTTATGGAGGAGTTTACTCCTTTTATGAAAATTCAAAAGTTGAAAGCATTAATTATAACTTTTTTATTTACAACAAAACAGGATAATAGGGAGGAAGTATTTACTTCGAAAATATTAAAATAGATAGTTTGCCTGATAATCTTTTTAAAAGAAACACAGCTATTTGATATGGAGGCGCCGTAAGTTCATTCAATTCTGAATTTAATTTATTTAATTAATGCTAATTTTTCGATAATGTAGCATAAAATTTTAGTGGAAGAGCTTTATAATTGCTAAACTCTTAAATACAATAAATGATTGGAATAGAGGCTTTTAATAATGAAGCTCAAGGCGAAAGTGGTGGATTCATTTATTTTCACTCTTCTCAAATAAAAACGCTCGATAAAAATCAATTTATATAAAACTATGCGAAGCTAAGAGGAGGAGTAATTTACTAAGTCTCTTAGAATTATGATAAGTAGGTAATAATTTAAAGAAGTTTATTTATAAGTAATAAAGCTCAATAAAGCAGCTTTGCTTATTTCTCAAACTAAGAGTACAGTTTGTAATACCTTTAAATAATTTCTAATATAGCAGAAAATCAGGGAGTTCTGTTTCTTGATAGCCTTATTGCAAAAATTTATAGCATTGAAGTATTAAATAATTAGGCTTTGAAAGGTGCATCATATATACTGTGTAGTCAGTTATAAAAGTTAAAGATATAGTAAGTATTAATAACTCTGCTAAACTAAGCGGAGGAACAATTTATTCTGAGCAATGTTATCTATCTATATAATAGTTAGAAGCAGTTAATAATAAAGCTAAATATGGAGGATGCTTATACTCCATTGTTACATCACTTGATACATAATCTAGTCTTTTTAGTTAAAATTAAGGATTTATGAACGTAGGTGCAATTTTCGCGTAGCAAAGTAATCTTTCAATTTCTAGTAATTAATTTAAGCATAACATTACAAATGATGGTTCGGCAATGTTTTTGAGTTAAGTATCTTTAACATTTACTGAAAGCGAATTAAATAATAATTTAGCTCTTAAAGGATTCACTTTATTTTTAATGAACTCAAATGCTTAGTTAAGCTTTATGAATATGGTAAATAACACTTCAATAGATGGGAGTTTACTCTAACTAGTTATGTCAGATAATTTTGCCTTGAGCTATTGAGTATTTTAAAATAACACAGGACACTCAGTTATATATGCTTTTAAGATATAACTTCTGATAATAAGTTAAAATTAATATATCTAGAACTCTGGTTTGTATGGAATGATAGAAACTAAAAATGTACAGCTAGAGATATCCTACAGTCAGTTTAGAAGGAATAGTACAGCCAATGGAGCTCTTGTTTAATTTTTAACAGAAATTTTAATTTGTTCAGTAGTTAAATATTGAACAACTATTCTCCTAATGGATTCATTATAGTATTGAAATATGTGAATGAGTTGTAAAGGGATCTTTATTCAAAGGGAACTCTGCATTTAAAGGAGCGTCCATCTTGTCTTAGCTTTCATTCTATTCAATAATAAACTGTTCTTTTTAGTAAAATTAAGCCAAAAGCTCAGGAGGAGCTATTGTAGCTATTTAAGATTCGATTCACGTTTCAAATAGTAGCTTCTCTAAAAATACAGCCTTATAGGGAGCCGTTTTTTCGTTGTAGTAGACAAATTTAATAGTTGAATACGTTTTAGGATAGGGAAATTCAGCAAATGTTGGAGGAATTATAAAAGCAGATGAATCTAATATAACACTTTAATATTCAATATTCAAGCTAAACTAAGTAGATGAAGGAGGGATTTTTTAAATATAAATGTCTAATTTAAATTTTAGCTTCGTTGAATGCAAACTTAATCTAGCAAATAATATTGGCGGGGTTGGTTATATGAGACTAAATAGCAAATTTAGAGCTAAAAAATCAAACTTTACAAGCAACATTGCAGACGAAGGATAATTTCTTTAAGCCTAAAGTTCCTAATTTGTAGTAGTTAATTCTGTTATTTATAAATTCTGCTACATAATTGGGAATATTTAGTCTATGAAATTCTTTAGACTAACAAGAAAGTGAAATTAAGAACGCAATGATTTTTAATAACTCGGGGAAAATTTCTACGATTTTTATTTATAAAAGCTCAATTAAATTACTAAACGTTTAAATTCATAAAAACAATGCTTTTTATCTAACTTCTGGACTTATGATATGAAGTTCAAAAGTCTACATTAAAAACTCAATTTTTTAAGATTAAATAGCAAACACAGGTGCTTTTATTTTAGGTGATTTAGGAGTAGAGATAATAATTTGGAATTCTTAATTCCAAAATGGTAAAAGTTAGTATGGAAGCTCTATTTATCTATCAAATTCAACTATAAGATAATCTCAGTAGGTTTCAGTAATATGAATGGTCGCCAAGGTTTGATATATTCTTTGTAGTCATAGATATGAATTTTCAATGTCTCTTTTGTCTATAGTACCTCTGAAGAAAGTAGTTCAGTAATTTATGCAAAAGCATCTAAATTGCATTTGTAGCATATTTTTCTTAATGACTATATAAATGCAGCTATAGCAGCCGAAGAAAGTGACTTGGATTTAAGTTACGTTTATTTTACTAATGGATAAAGTAATCAAACTTGTGAATCCACAATTTATATTTTGAACTCATAGATGAATTTGTCTTACTGCAATTGTGTGAATCAAAAATCTAATTAAGGGTCATGTTTCACTATCCTGAATGATAAGCTTCAATATGATTATTTAATAGATAATAGTCTATTTGAAAATTGCAAAGCATCTAGGCATGGAGTAGTAGGTTTCTGTTAAAATGCAAATATTCTATTCTATAAAAAATTTTTCTTTAATAACGAAGTAGTCAGCAAAGAATCTTCTATATCAAAAGGAGGAGTCACGAGACTAATTTGTGAAAATTAATAGAAATGCAATTATGCAATATGGAGAAATTATTTTCACAATAATAGAGTTGTTAGTGAAATAAACGAAGGAGGAGCTATTTCTTTCACAGGTACTATACCTACCTTTATTCCTTAATTATCCCATTCTGATTCGTGCTTAATGTTCAAAAATAACTCTGCTTATTATGGAAATAATGTAGCTTCTTTTGCCTTTAAGCTTGACACTATTACTCTAACTGAAGCTTTAGTACACAGCGAAAAAAATGTTTCTATGAGAAATTTGCAAAATACAACATCCCAATTACCGGGTTTTTCCATTTCTCAAATTAATATTTACATCACAGACTAGTTTGGTTAAATAGTAAAAACAG
Organism: Loxodes magnus; assembly: GCA_946699065.1. Lineage (NCBI taxonomy): Eukaryota > Ciliophora > Karyorelictea > Loxodida > Loxodidae > Loxodes > Loxodes magnus. The sequence continues at coordinate 475,944 of CAMPDV010000086.1, read as the reverse complement.
AAAGCACTTCTTCTATCTCAATTTTTTCAGAAGATGCAAATTTATAAGGTAAAACGAGAATATTTGCTGAATATGGTATTTTTTAAATTAAGGATATTATTTTAAAAGCTAAGCCTGGAAGTTAAGTGAAAGTATATCTAGAAACTGATGCTATTGATAAGAACAGCTTAATCATAGATCCTAATATGGAAAATAAACTTTAGTGGGAAATTAATATTTTGAATTGTCTTTAAGGATAAATACTTGTTGAATGATAAATACTGCTAAAATTGCTTTTACGACTAATACTCTTTGAATTAAACTGAATAAATCTTGTAAGGAATGCATGTAAGAAGCAAAATGCTATGGCAGCGATTTAATAGTGCCTGTTTAAGGATATTGAAGATAAAATTTTACAGTTGAAACAGTTCATAAATGTCCTTCAAGTAAGGCATGCTTAGGACTAGAATTAAACAATAGTTACATAAATGAATATCTTTCTTTAACTAAAACTTAAGAAAGAAATTATTTAAGGTAGAAAATCAATTGATAAGGATTATGTGCAAGAGGTTATACTGGATTTTTGTGCGATGCATGCGAATAAGATTGAACAAAAGATGGAAACAACAATTGCCAGAAATGCTTAGACTAAAAAGAATAAATTGTTTTGACTTTTTCATTAATAGTAATATTCACACTTTACATAATTTATCTAGTAAGGTACACTCTTAAGTCAGCTTATGAATAAGATTCATACTAAGGAGTATATTTCAAGGTATTTACTAATTAAATGCAGTTTTCTGATTTAATACAAAATTTTAAGTTCGGCTGATCTGATTCTTTCAAAAGCTTGTTCTAAGTTAATGGATAATTCATAACGGCTACTTCCACTATTTTCAGATTCGATTGCATTCTTTAAGAAGGCGAGAAAAGATACTACAACAAAGTTATCAATACAATGTCATTTTCTGTCGTGGTTCTAATAATAAGTTTCGTACTTTTATCTTTATGAGGGTTAGTGAAAAGAATAAAATTTAACAAATCTGTTTTTGTAACCATATTGAGTGTTTCTTTCTTTTAGATTAGCACGAATTTAATCTTAACTATTTTTAGCGCCTTCAGTTGCTATAATGTCTCAAAGTAAGTGTCAATTTTAAATGCTTACACAAATATTGAATGCTGAAAGGGATTTCACCTACATTTCGTAATAGCCTATGCCTTGCCAGGATTACTAATTTATGGTATTTTAGTTCCTTTTATTGTAATAATTTATCTCTATAAGCTTCGAAACTTAATTAAGTCTATTCAAATAAAACCTAAGTTTGGTTTTTTAACAATAAAGAATAATGAGCAGTTTTACTTTTGAGAATTCGTAAAGATATATGAGAAATTTACGATTTCCTTAGTCTTTATTTTCTTATAAAACGCCTCTAAATTATTCTAGTTCTGATGTTTAATCTTAGTCTTAATAATCTGCATATTGATTCAACGTAGATGCAACCCATTTATTAAAGAAGAGTTAAACAGACTAGAAGGCACTTATTTGTTCATCTCTGTTTATATCCTTTATTCAGGAATTTATTTCGAGTTAGGGTAGAGCTACTTAGCTATCAACTTTATTGTCTTTATGCTGCTAGTTTCAGTTAACTGTTACTTCATTGTTATATGAATTCGTTAAGTTATAATAGAATTCGGCTATAAGATGCAAAAAGTCTCTTTCAAATGGTATTCTCGATTTACTTGTCTCAAGAACGGAATAAGTTTAGAAGACCTTGCGAAAAAATGGAAGAAGGAAGAATAAAAAATGAAAGAATAGATGTTAAAATGTAAAAGATATTAGATATAGCATTTACAAGAACTGAATGAAACCTATGATTTAGACTAAGATAATAAGCATAGCAGAAGAATATTTAAACAGATCCAGTAGAAAGAAGCTTCTTAGCAGCTAAAGTAAATAGAATGATTACTCCTTCTTGACACCAATTTAAATAGTTGTACTTTGAAAACCTTAGAAATCTAAATTTCTCTTAGTTAGATTATTGAAAAGAACGAATCCAAATTTTTTTTGTAGGAATATGAAACTTAGCAGATTCTACTCAATCTCTAAAAGTAATAAGATGATTCTAAGAAAGATTCTTTTAAAAATAAAAAGATAACACTTCTTAAAGCTTAGATAAAACAACTTCTTAATATCAAGATAATACTCTTATTATATAAGACTTCTAAAATGAGCCAGTTCATGAAGTCAAGGAATCTAAATTTTCCATCGAAGATATAAAATAAAGACCCAAGCGAAAGCTAAGTTTTGATTGAAGTCAAAATTAAGTTTCCCCTTTAAATAAAGAAAAAAATTTTAGTTAATTTAAGATTAGACCGAAAAAATCTAAAATTAATTGAGCATTTTAAAACTAAGTCAACCCAGGAAGGAACTATCGTGAAGAGCTTATGATCCAAGAATTTTACTACAACGTAGATGCAAGCAATCTAAAAAACTAAGTTTATTTAGAAAAGGAAAAAGTGCCACAGAAGTGATATAACTCTTTTAAAAAAACCTTTAAATTTAAAAATAAATATAAGCTTTAAAAATAATAAGTCTATCTGAAGATACAAACGGAAAAAGTTATTTCAATAATTGATTCTTAGTCTAATTATTAAGCAGCTTTTAATAAAGAGAGATATTAACAAGCAAAGTATTTAATTATTTTAGATTTTAACTTAGCTTTAATTAAAAAATAGCTTTATTTATTAATTGCAAGAAGCATTAAACTTTAATTTTCAAATTTATAAAGCAAAGTCAATACCAAATAAGTTTTTAAGCTCTGATTATTAACTAAATATTAAATCATTTAATAGTTTTTATCAAATTTCATTCATATATGAGATATAATTTCTAGAGACTAAAGTTTTATAAAATCTGGATTATATTAAGATTTGTTTATACGATATCTTAATCCTAAGTCATATATTACAATAAATAAAAATAATTCATTTATATCTTATAGAATAGTTAAAACCAAATAGCTTTATAAGTTAAAAATCAAATAGATGAAGTCTTAATATTTGGAGCATGATATATATAAATAGTAAAGCTTATTCTTAAAGCTAATAAACTAATATATAAATAGCTTTAAAGAGGGTTTTAATGTTCCTATATAATTGAATAAATAATGGTATTCACTAATATAAATATAACTATTTTATTTAACTAAAACTCCTTCTATTTGTTTATATCTTTTACTTATATTTCTATTTTTAGTTTCATATCTAAATTAGAAGTTTTATTGGTTCTTGTTAATTGTCTATTAAGCAAATCAATTCTTTTAATTAGCTCCTTTAAATAATAAAAGCTTAAACAAGGTATTTTAAAATAGAGAATACCTCAACTTTAGAAATTAAAGCAAAATAGCAGGTAAAATAAAGTTAGAAAGTAAAGAGTAAATAGATTATTTATAGTGACTAAGTAATTTAAATACTTTAAGATAATAATTTAAATACCTTCCTTTCTATTTCTAATCTATTCTTTATTAATAAATCTCTTTTAGAGGATATACTTCTATCTAACCTTATAATCTAGAAATAGCAAGGAGTATTGATAGAAGTATCATATTAATTTTAAAGAAATGAAAGCTTATATGAAATATTTGATTATTTTAAAAAGAAAGATATAACACTTTGTGTTCCTTTTGATTTAGATAAAATAGTTAATATAATTCTTAACTTTATTTAATTTTATAAGACTTAAACACATTTTGAATTAGGTTAAAGCTTTAAATTATATAGCTTGTTAATTAAGCTATATAACATCCTTTTATCTATGAAATCTTTTAATTTATATATAATAAATTATTAAAACCATGTAAGTGGCTAAGGTTAAAAAATTCAAAATTAGATTAAATAAATTGGTTGCTGCTTAACTTTTGAAGCATTCTCAAAAGAATTATAATTTCAAAGAAGCACAATAATAACTCTATATGTTCTTAGTTTTTAAGATTGCATTGAATATCTCAAGACTTATGAGATAATAAGAGATCAATAAAGATAAAGTAACTATAGCTTTATAAGATAATTAATGAGATGCAAAAGAATAAATTTTTAAATAGTAACTTTAAGTTAATTCATTTGCTTAAGCATCACTAATGTATTTATTGTTTTAATTTCATTTTAAAAGACTTCTTTTATTTTTTAAGGATTGATTTACGCAGCATTAGCAATTTAATTTTTATCCTTAATGATGCTTACTAAGTTTTTTCTAAAAGGTTTAGTTACTAAAATATTTCATAATTCATAAATAAAAGTTGAAATGATGAAGGCTGCATTAGCAAAGATTTGCATTGAAGACAAATTTATAATTTTGAACATAACTAAATACTATAAAGCTATTATTGCATCAAAGATAGCTTTAAGGGTATTTATTAGGAGCAAATTAGAATAATAATATCATTTATATATAGAATAAAATTAGATGCTTATAGTTTATTATTTTAAATAAATTACTAGCAATAATAATTTCAATCCTTTTAATGTAGGCTTTAAGAAAAGGGCTAAGCTTTATAAAAATCAAAATAATTGAACATGTAAGATTATCAAAATTCCTCAAAATTAAAAAAATGATACCAAGACTGTATAGTAGTTCTTTCTTAATAATGCTTAGGTAAATTAGATTGTAAGTGACTCTTACATTGTATTCTCTTTAAATCTATCAAACTACTAACAAGAATTATTTACATAAATAAGATGAAACTTTTATCTTGCATAATTAATAAAGATAACAAATATTTTAGTAAAATCAGGGCTAAGACAACTTAAAATAAAATGAAAAGTATTCTAAATTATGCTAGAGATTTATTACTAGAAGCCTTTCTTGTTAAACATACTTATAATTAGTAAGAATTTTAAAACTGTATAAAGATTATACTTTAAAATTGTCTAAGAGAAATTAGAACATTTTAAAATTAATTCAAAAATACTATTTATGCATGGACTAAGATTGATCTAATTTACAAATCTCCCTATTTTTTTTGTGTTTTAATTTTGTTTCTAAAAAGTTTGAAGGATAAATTATCCAGAGCCAAATGCTTTGAAATATAATATATTTATCTAATTTATTTTAAAGCAATTCTAGATATTATCTCTTTATAGGCATGACTGTAATAATATTTGATTTATCTAGTTTAACTTCTAATAAGTTGAAAGTGGAATAATTAAGAGGTATATATGATATTAAGAATTAATAATTGATAAGCAAAACTAATAAGAGTTATTAACAGGAGAGACTTTAAAAAATGAAAAGGTTTACTATTTATGTTTAAAGTATTATTATTTATTAACTTAAATGATTTAACTGTAATTTTCATTTTATTATATTAAACTTCTTCAAAATATCTTCTATTTTTTGTGCCTTCAATGGTTTTAAAAAGTAAAATGCCTTTGCTTCTTTAGCTTACTATTCGTAAAAATCTCCATCATTTCCTGAGCACATAACAATAGGTACTGAATATCTTATTCCTCGTTTCTAGGCGATTTCTCTTATTTATTATGAGCATTAGAATCCGGTAATATCTGGCATTTCGTAATCAACAATAACTAATTTAATATTCTTGGAATTCTATTCATAAAGTTCTACCCCTTTCAATCCACTATAGGCCTTCAAGCAATTAGTTATTCCAAATAAATCTAAAACGTCTTAGTAATAATCTACAATCATAGGATTATCATCTATTAATAAAATTTATTTTATCTTATTATTTTACTATTGCTTTCCTCGCTCAAATTCGTTTTTTCTTTACTCTACTACTTGAATCATACTTTTAATATGTGAAGACTTTATTGGTCTTGAAATAAATTTATCTACATTGTCTGTTAAAAGAGAGAATCGTTCTTTCTCAGTGGAATTCTAGTTAATCATTAATATGTACAGATAGTTATATTTTTTGTCTTAGCTCTCTTATATTTTTACCTTCTAAATCTATCTAAGTTCTTCTGCTAAAGAAATTCCATCTTAGTCTTCGTATTTTGAATCTAAAATGATTAATGAGCAATTTTTAGACTTTTTATACTATTCTATTATAAGTTTCGCACTTCTTATTTCCTTTCATTTTATTCTAATTTTTTAGAAGATTTTTTAGAAAACATCTAAGCTGCTCTTAGTTTTATCACCTAATATGATTGTTCACTTTATATTTGATAGGGGACTATAACTGTAATTTAAAAAGATATTTGAAGGAATTTTTTCGTTTTCTTGCTGATAAACTTTTCCATTTATCATTATGGCGAAACTACTTCCAAAACCTTATCAACTGTCTAATTTTATGTCACCGTTCATTTACTTTAAAATCTGTTTAGAGATCCAAAGTCCAAGTCCTGTTCCTTTGAATTCTTTTTGAATATTTTCATTAGCTTATTAAAATGGCTTGAACAGCTTTTTAGCATTTTCTTTAGATATACCTATTCCCGTATCTTTTATTTCTATAATTAGTTTTCCTTATTTTTCATAAGAATATAAGTATTTATTAGCATTTTCTCTTAGATCTCTATCTTATGCCATTTTTTATTAGACATACCTCTCAAGTCTAAAGCTTTTTAATTTTCTTTAATTTATCATATCCCTTGTCTACTGCGTTAACTAATTTATATTGCTTGCTTGATTGTTTGATTGCTATACATTTAAATTATCTAATTAAACACTTCTTGAAAAATTATATTTTTCAAAATTTTCGTCTTCATGCTAAAAGTTGGAGATACAAGGCTTATTGAAAATATCCTCAAGAGTGAAATTTTAGATACGCATTTTTTTATGTTTATCTTCCTCTGAAATAGAGTTTAAATCTGGAATTCACTTAACATTGATTAGAACAAATCCTCTCTAAGTGAACTTAATGGCGTTTCCTATGATATTCATTAACACTTAGATTAGTTTGGTTTAATCTAGTAGCAGTTTTTTAGGAACGTTCTAGTCTATCTAGCTTTCTAAGCTTAGCTATTTCCTCTCAGCTATTTATTTAAAGCACGAAACTACTTTTCATATTACTTTCCTTATTTCTACTTGCTCACATACTGATTAAAACTAAGTGAACGAAGATTTAGAAAACTCTAGGAGATTTCCAACTATACACAATAAAATTTCTCCTGAATTTTAGGCATTTATAAGTATTTATTTCTGATGGTTAGTATAGGAAGTCTAAATTTAAAGTATGTCAATAGATCCCAAAAGACAGTTCAAAGGATTTCTTAACTCATGAATCTAAGCAGCAAAAAATTAATCTTTCTATTAAAGTTGCAAAGCATGATTATCCTGGATTTTGTGGAAATATTAAGTGAGCTGTGAAATTCTACGTTCATATGTATAGCTTATAATAGTAATTAATAGAAGGATGTAAATGATAATCCTATAATCCTTGAAGTATTACTGAGCCCCTTTAGAATTAAAATAATTGAGGTTATCTTAGCCTTGACTATCTTGATCTTAATGACTAATTGAAAGGTTAGTAGAATAGTCATTTTCTAAAACTTGAAATGATAAGTTTATAGAACCTAGTAAAAAGCCTACGCAGAGGGAATCTATATAGGAATTTTTTAAAATAAAGGTGATAAAGGGAGAAAACACAGCATTTATATAAAAATGAGTGTTTAAAGTGTCATTTAAAGAGAGGATATTCTCAATGAGTAGAACAACCAAAAAAGCTAAATTCATTCACTACATATTCTGAGTAAACTTAAATGCAAGTAAGGGAAAAGTAAAATCAATAATAGGTATAGGAACTTCTTCTATCCTTATGCTTCCAAAAGTTAGAAAAACATTGGATCAAATGATCAAACTTTTCATTAGTGAGATCAAAAATATCACCGCTATGACTTGCTACAACTTACATTAATCACTGAGTTCAGGAAAATTACAGGGGGATTTTCCGAGTTGTGCGAATCTATAAATTCGAGATAAATCTAACCAACCTGTAACCATTTTAAACACATAAACCCTTAATTTGTCCATTTATAATACAAAATGCCGTCTATTTAAATAAATGGTCTAATTTTCAAAGATATTAAATAACAGATAAAATGGAATTTTTAAATTAGAAGTTTATATTTTAATAAGTAGCTATTATGCTTAAATCTCAAATAATTTCCAACTTTTACAATTCCTTTTATTGGAGAATTATAATCTAAAGTGATCTTATTTTAATTCTTAAATATATACCTATAATCGATATTATATATTTATCGAGTAAATAAATCTAATTACTTTATTAAGTTGTAAAATATTGATTTCTAGAGAGTTTAGCTAGAATTAAATTAAATTATAATGTTTATAGTTGAATTATTTATTTATTCAAATTAATTATTCATATACCTTCTACTTGGATGAGTCAGAGATTAAGAATGATATTAAAAACTGCTATACTGTCTAAAAAATAATTTGTCAATTTATTTTCAGAATATCTTCCTTTGGCAATAATTGAAATATATAAATATTCATAAGAAAGCTTACTAATACATTTGATTTATTAAGGAACAAGAAAAATATAAATTCAAGCTTAGAAAATAAATTAGCAGTCTAAAGAAAATAAATGCTAAATAGCTATAAATTAAGATATAAGAGTTAAACTTATAATATCAAGCAATAGTTATGGTTATTTGTACTTAATTTAATTATTTCTAAAAAGATTCTTAAGTTTAAATGACACCATTTTATTGAGAGATGTCTTAAAATTTATCTTGACTTTTTGCCAATAGTTTAATTACTAGCGTCCATTATATCAATAAATCTAAATCATTATAATATTTTTAAGAATTTATTAACAGAGGCAAAAGAAAAAATAACTTAAAATTCACTAAAAGCATTCTTTATTAGAGAAAATAAGAGAATGATAACAGGTTGATATATAAAAATGAAATATAAGTTTCATATCAATTATTCTTAAATTAGACTCAGAACTTTAAGATCTATTAGTGGTTTTAGATTTTTTGCTCTTATAAGTTTTTATGATTACTCCTTTACTTTAACCAACCTTTTTTCTCTTTAAATAATTATAAAACATAAAATAGTTAATAATCTAAATTTATGATGCTTATTTTAAGATTATATTTATAATGTTGTAATTAATTAATCTGAAAGCAAGAATCTTTAACTAATAAAAATTATAAAAGAAAGCAAAACCTATATAAGAACTAAATAATAAAGAACTTAAGTTAAAGCAATAGAAATAGATAAGATCACTTTAATCTTTAAGGGAAATTCTAAAATAATATCATATTCAGTTAAGTTTATTTGCATTCTTAAAAATAATCTACTTATTATTCAGAATTTCTTTGTTAAAGAATCTTCATCTCAATATAATAGCACTAACATTTTCCTCTTCAAAAGGCAATTATTTATCTTATAAAAAATAAAATAAATATTGCTATCCTAAGGAAATAGTTTTTAACCAATCTTTACAATTATTTTGGAAATATTTTAACTTAATCTCATTTCCAAGATATAAGAAGTAGTCCTTTTAACCTTAAAAAATTGTAAAGATTTTTCATAAAATTGACTTTAAGAGATTTATACTTAATAAGCTTAATTTTAGCTTTGAATAAATAAAGAGCTATATTATAAAACTAAATATAATACTTATCATTTATTTTAGAAAGTCAATTAAAACAGGTTTATTACACAAAAGCTTAGGATTCCTTTAATAAAGAAGCTTAAAAATTGCTTATTTAATTTTAATTAAAAAACCCTTCTCATTAATTTTAGTTTCTTAAGGTAGTTCACAAATGCTAATTTTAAAATTACTAAAATGAAAATATTTAATTTGAACTATGTAATTTTTAATTATTTCATATCTTGATAGAATAAAATATTTCTTCATTATAATAGCTAAACAAAATCTAAGTATGATTGAAATTATTTATAAATAAGTTCAAGCAAATAAAATAAAACATGATGCTTGCTAAAATATTTTTAATAGACAAATAAGAAACATTAAAAGGTAAATTAGATTATCTAATTAAAGTATTTTCAAGTTAGTAGTCATAGCTCTTTTAAATATTTTAAGCTTTCTATTTATAATTTTCTACTATTATTTTAACTTAAATTAAGCTTTAGAAAGATAGATTCAATATAGCATCATTTAAATTATTAATGGCTTCTCATAAAATAGTTCTTTTTAACTATTTGTCTATCAAATATCACTCAATTTTTTGAAGATACCAAAACAACTAAAAGACTGAATAAAAAATAAATTATACCTTTCTATTTATTCCTTTTATTAAACTCTTTCTCTTTTAAACATAATTTAATCAAAAGATACTACAAAAAATAAGGTTGGTCATATATAATTAATTAGTAATAAACCTAAATAATTATTGCAATCAACTAAAATAACTGCAAATGGCACTTTTAAATAACTTGTTATTTTTTGATTATGACTAAATAAATAAGAGTTGAATTAACTATTTAGGAGTATTAGATTATCAGCTTGCTAAATTTCTGATTAAAAAGATTCCAAGTTTTCTTTCTAAATAACTCAACATCTCCTAGATGAAAAATAAATTCCTTTATCTATAACAAGGTATTTCTTGCTACTAATTCTTAGAATTTAGAAATCAAACTACAGACAAGTAATAAAGAATGAAAACTATTAAATTCAAAAATGATTCTTTATAGATTCAATAACTTAAAAATAAAGATTTAAGGAAGGAAGATAATTAAGTGAAGAAATAAAAATTAAAGGAATGATTATTGAAAAAGATAACAATTATTATCTATTTGGTAAAATTAAAATCATCAAGTTAATTTAGCTTTTAATAGATTGCTTGCTTAAGTAAATATTAGTATAAATTAAGCAGGTTGAATTAGATTATTATTCATATAAACAAATATTTATTATTTTACTTATATACTTATTACTATGACTTCGGACTTATGCTAATTCACCTCTTTATCGGTCTATTAGCTTAAATTTATATGGTTTAAGTTTTAAACTTTAAACAAATAAGAAATAATTTTAGTACTTTTTATTATTAATTTAAGAGAATTTAAGCTAGGTTATTTTATTAACCAAATGAAAGCATAATATCTATAATTTAAATCCTTGCTACATAATCCTAAAGAGAAGATAGTTAAATTATAAAATTGGTACATTTTTAAAAAGTAAGGACTTTATAATAAAAATTGGTAAAAGAATAAATTTCTTATTTCTGCCAATAAAGCAAGTTAATTTTAAGCTAAGCAATCTAACTTATGCTCTAAAATAGTTAATACTTCTACTTGATACCATTCCATCTAAAAAAGAGCGAATCAAAATTAAATAAAATTCTAGATACTCTGAATGAGAAATGAATTGTAATAATTTAAAATAAGAGAATTTGAAAATTAGATGCAATTAATAAAATAACTATTTAAATACTTTATTAATTTAAATATTTCTCTCACAATATTAATAAAACAATTATTTTAAAATAGCATAAGAATATATAAACTTACAATACTCTTAAAAGTTATTAACATTTTATAAATAACTTATGACTCTGTATTTGATAAGCAAAAGTATATAGAAATCATTAAATTATGAAAAATTAAATCTAATATATCTATATGAATTTAATTTACCTCAAAATCATTATTAAAGTTTAACTTTTTAAAGGAAATTGATTTATACCACTATTTTTTTAATTTTGTAAATAGAAATTGTTTGAAATTAAGAATTTAAATAGGTTAATATCTATAAGTGAATCATAGGTTAAATTATGCATGAAACTTTATAAGTAGATAGCATATTATAAAGGATAATAAAGCTGGCTTTATCGGTTATAAATGCTTTGTTTAAGAAGTTAATAATTTATCATTGTTAAATTATCAATCGATATAGTTCTATTGATATATGCAAATTTATTAATTCTTTACATTTTTTAAAACAGGAAAGATAATTAAATTTCTCTAAAATAAATTATTTACATTTATCTCCTAAATGAGCAAATAAAGAAATAAAATCTAAATAAAACTAAATATTTATTTAAAAAACTGAAGATTAAACCTACAATATTTAAATTTACGCTTTTGCATTGATAGACAGTTTAGATTAAAGTGAAGGAAGTATTTCAAATTTTTTATAATTGAGCAAGCAAACTCAAATAAAATTAATAGGATAAATACTTGTTTCATTTATAAATTATCAATAATTTAAAAATATTCAAGTTATTTAAATTACACTCATTAGTTAATAAAAAGAGAGAGAAAGCTTGAGTTACTTCATAATTGAAATAAATTATAATAGAACATCTTCTATAAGATGCTTAAATGATTAGAAAATTAATTTATAGGCATATAATAAGCTATCTTAATTATTTCTAAATACAGAATTTATTTATTTGTGTCGTTCATAACATTTAATAATTTTTCTAAATTTAAAGTGGCTTATATTATTGTTATTTTATCTAAAATTTTAATTCTTAGCAAGGAAATAAGATTTTTATTTCTTCATGCTTAGTTCTAAAATAATTTAATTTTTAGATTTTATATACTTTAGTTTAGTTTGTATATTTTGATTATAGATTAAACTATAAAGTATATATAATAATTTTAAATTATTTCCTTATATATCCTTAATAATTAACAAGTTTTAGAATTAAATATTTTCCACAATAGATAAAAATAATTTTTTAGTTTAAATTACAAAGATAATCGAAATTAATATCTTTCATTATTTTTCCTATACAATAGTTAAAGATATAATATTAAGACAGATTAATTGGATTGGATATAGAAGGTTCTTATGCATATAAATGAATTTTAGATTTATTTAAAGTTAAAATATCATACTAAAATACATAATGCTAAAGGTACCTTTTGGTTGAATGTTTAAATTTTGTATACATTTTTTGATAATATTTGGATGCTATTATATATATATATATTACTAAATTAAAAAGTTTAAATTGGAGTTTAGTGAACAGATTTCAACCTCGTGTTCACAGATTTGATAACCTGGCTGGAACCAGCTATAGTCGCCTTGGATTGTGTACCACTTCGGTTTATAGATTTGACTTATGTTACAGAATTCTCGTCTAATCTTATCCTAATATTAGTACTATTTTTTTCTTATTATTTTCTATTCCAGTATATTATTTAAAATTTCAATTTCTAACATTGTCTATAATGTCCAGTTTGTTTGCATACAAAACATCTTGGTTTAAATTCATTTCTTGTCTGGGCTCCTCGGTAAATTAGTAGCATGTCCATTGGATGAATTTTCCTAAAATTCCTACTACTGTTGCTACTTGCTGTTCTCTTCAAGCACAGTGGTTCTCTTTCTGCAGTATCCCATTTCCCTGAAGAAAGTTTTTGCTCTCGATCATAGACTTCCAGGAAGCTTTCTTTCCATTCCTTGAGCTATACTTGATTTTTTAGATATTCTCTATAGCCTTTTACTTCCTCCTTCAGGATGCTAAAATTTATAACTGTGGCATCGCAAACTCTCACACGGCTGCTGCTTCTTGCGTCTCCAGCACCTTTCTAGGTCCTTCTTCTTCAGTTGGTGTCATCGGGGTAGCCTTTTGGCGCTTTTGTCCCATCTTACTGGTTGGCCTGGAAGTTCCTAGTTGAGTCTATTATTCTTGAAGGTTTTGAGAAGAAGATTATTTCTAGGAAGAAGATGTGTGAGTTAAAAATGAGGGTTCTTACTTTCTCTCCCCTTTTTAGGAGGTGGTATAAAAGCCTTTCTTGAACCCTTCTACCATTTTTTTGTATGCTATTATATTAAACTTTATTAGATCATTTGCTATTAGGATATTTTCTTTTTTTAGCATAATAAATCACTTTTAATTAAAATTATTTAGATATAGAAAGGAATGGAAGGCTTCAAATCAGGTTTATACATCACCTCCAAGAAGGAGAGGAAACCAGAAGCCACTCTCGGCCAGTCTTCTTTTACTTAATCCTAACCTTTTTCTTAATAATCCGAACTTAGGCCAAGAAGAACAGAAGCAATCAAAGAAAATCATCCATGCAATAACTTTTATCTCATAAGAGAAGTCTCGGAGTTAAAGTCTTCAAGCAAGATGAGTGTGGAATAGCTCATCAAAGTGGTTTTAAACCTGAGGAAGAGGTCAGGAAGTTGAAAAAGGATAATTGCAAGCTAATGGAGAATCTGAACAAGCATGAGGAAATCGAATTAAGACTCATTTCCCAGGAAAGAGATTTAAAGGCTTTCTGAAGCATTTCATAAAATCAGAACAATCAATCTAAAGCTAGCAATAGAAGCAGACAGAAATTGAAATAGAATAGAGAAAATAGAAAATAGAAGAAAACTAGCAAAAATTACAACTTCATCAAATGGAGAAAAGAGAGCATAAAAGTGACCCAAACTTGATTGAAGAAGAAATTATCATAAAATCTTAAAGAAAATAAAGGTAAATAAGATTAGAAAAAAATGCTTTTGTTATGGAAGCTTGTGACATTTATATCGGAAATGTAAGAAATTCTAGAAGAAAAAACTGATATATTTAATTCAAGAAAAAAAGAAAGAATTAAGAAGAAGCAAGATTAAACCGAATGTATTACAGTTTAAGTGGAGAAATCTATAAAATCAAGAAAGATGCGATAAGACAAAAACAGGAAAGGAGAGGAAGGTAAACCTGGAAAATCTTGAATTCCCAATCTTGTTAAAATTGGCGATGCCAAACGTATTTATTTAACAGCAGGGAGCATGAACTTCTGTCTTCCGGATGGGGTTGAAATACCTTAAAATGGAAAAATTTAATTTATATATTATTATTATATATTCATTTTTAAAATGGATTCATGTTTCTAGTCGACCGAGTAGGTAATCCAGTGCAGTCATGTCTGTATTGCATTACTCTTGCAATAGATGCCACCATAAACAATTAAGGACGAGTCCATTGTGTGATAAGTTTTTCTTGTTTGAGGGTTCTCTTTATTGGTAGAGGAATCGAGATCCTGATCTCAGAGTTATCCTGATTTTAAATGTCGCTAATCTGATAAGGAAATTAGAAAACAATAAAGACATGACTGAGATAAAAAAATTAATAATTTAAAAAATTTAACATTATTGGGGTATTTGACACAAATAGTGGAATGTTCTCTAACTCCAGCCTTTGGAAGAATTACATGAATTTGAAGAGTGAAGTCAATCAATTTTGATTATAAAAACGAAGAGAAGAAGATAAAAATCATAGAGACCAGATGAAGCTTGAGCATTTCTAGTCTTTTATTAATAATTAAATTTGGTTTCTTTATTTTTTCATGGTGAGCCAAACAATGGTGGTACTACGTTAATTTAATTAATTAACTAATTAATTAAATTAAAATAAATTTAACTTTATAATTTAGTTTTTATAATTATTTTAATCTTTTTCAACTATTATTAATTTAATCTTATCTATTATCCTTCAAATTTATTTAACTTACCATAAAAAGATAAAAAATTATTATATTTTAGTCCCTTTTTTAAAGCAAGCAAATTAATTAATATAAAGCAATAGTTAGATTAATCTATTAACTAAACTATTTATTAATTATAATAAAATGTTTATACTATTGCTTATCTTTTTATCTTTAGATTAAACCACTTCAGTTAACTTACTTCTAGTCAGCTCTCCTTATACC
This sequence comes from Loxodes magnus, assembly GCA_946699065.1. Lineage (NCBI taxonomy): Eukaryota > Ciliophora > Karyorelictea > Loxodida > Loxodidae > Loxodes > Loxodes magnus. The sequence goes on along the minus strand of CAMPDV010000086.1, from coordinate 460,358 downwards.
ATTCCTTAGATGTCTCAGTATGTATGATATACAATTGATAAGTACAGTGATTATAGTGCCATTCCTTTATCCTTATAGCAAGACTTTTAAATCTAAGACATAGAAAATCAAATAAGAACTTATAGCATTAAAATGATTCTAGACATCACCTTTAATGTCTATTATACCTATAAACTAAGCTAAATACAGTGCTTACATTTAGTAGGTTATAGAACAGACTAGTAATTCTTTAAAGAAAATGTGTATTGAATTATGCCAAGCTATCAATAGGAAGGATAAGCGCTATAACTTTTATTAGAGAAACTAAAGTTTAAAGAGGTTTCGTTAATATATCAATAAGAACAAAGATTTTATAAACCTCTTGAGACTTTTGATACTAATAAAATAAAGGTAACTACCACTGTCAATATTCCTCTAAACTCTAATTATGGATTAAATTAAACTTAATGCTACAACTAATAAATATAAAATACTACTGGATAATAAATCGCTAGGATGCTAAGACTCTATGCTACTCCTGTAGTTTTATTATAAGCAGATATTTGTTGATAAGCTTTCGCTATGGCTTAAATTGACTATTTATAAATTGCAGCTGATAAGTACGTTTAGATATTAGGATTAGAATCTTCTTATTTGATGAATCCAGAAGTAACTTAACTAGTTTAATCGAATACCTAATTTCACATCAGTGTTCTAGACGACGGAGTTATTGGATTGTCTCCGAAAGGATTTATTCCGAAATCCTATTTCGAATTGACTGCATACTATACGACACTTTCCTTAACTTTTATTTCGTAAGTAAGCTACTTTACCAATAAGCAAATGCTCAAATAACTCTTTAATTAAAATAATAAAATAAAAGCCTAGTTTTCTGTTTATAATAACTAGAAAGGATAGCCTGATGAAGTGTTTCAAATATCTTAAAATCAAATAGAATAAAAGAATTCAGTGCTATATCCAGGACAAACTTACACTCCACCTGATAAGTTTTATATAGACTTTTCATATTCAACCAATTCTAAAGAGCCTGATGGTTTAGAAGATTAATATATCATTTCAAAGCCTCCTTATCACATTCCGTGTATAGTTTCTTAAATAAACGCAGAAAAAATAGTTCCAGGAAGAAATTAATTAAAGCCTAAAGCACTTTCTTATGGAGGAATTACATTTGATTTAAATTATACTTTAAAGGTTCTTTAGGAAAATGACCTTAAATTAGGTATAAGTCATATTGCTAGTTTTATAACTTAAAGCTGATATTCTAATTACTTAATATTTAAGAATGTAGGAAATAGCATCCCCTATATATTGACAACCAAAGAGGATTTGTTTGACATTATTTAAGAATATCCAAACGTATTGAACAACTATATAGCTTGAAAGTGATTTTCTATAATGTACTAAAAGTTTACTGAAAAGAATAATTGACATAGAGTTGGAATTATTTTCGAAGAAATTGAGCCTTCGAATAAATAAATTTGGGAATAGATTGTTAAAGGATTTTAGCAAAACAGTATATAAATAGTTAATTCCAATTAATCTACTTTCCTAACTTGAGAATAAATATGAAATAAAAATACTTATGAAGACATTGCTTGGCAAATTATTTAAAAGGAAATCAAAATTATCTTTTCCTCACCTGCTGCTAATTTAATGTGATTGTCAGTTGATAAATTAATGGAACTAGGATGGTAAGAGGGAGATACTAATTTTGTACTTTTGTATAATGCTTACAACTATGAAGCCTCAGCAAATTCATGATAATTGAGAGATACATAAAAGTTGCTAAATGGTTTAATGACCATAACTCCAATTGAGTATGTAGGAGAAAATGGTTAAACAATGTTAGAAATATAAAAATAATGTAATAGTTCTATTCCCTAGGCTTCTTGCTACTATGCAGAAATACCTTATATAATTGCTTATGGCCTTTAATAATGTATAGAAGAAGGCCTAGATTACTAAAATCCTGCTAATCTGATTTAATAAATGAGAAATAAGAAATTTATAGGATGTAGTGGAAGTATCAAATTTGAAAAAAATAGCATCTTTAGAGATAATCAGAACTTCTTTTTTATGAATAATTACTATGATTCTAACTGGAATCTACATCTCGTGCCTTATCTTGAGTACTGCCAAACTTGTGCTATCGTTTGAACTAAACATAATGAACCTATTTGAAATGATAATACAACTAACATTCCTAAAGATTCATTTTAATTATATAATGAAAACTGTGATTTTACAGTACGGAGAGTTAAAAAATATGAGAGAGGCTACAACGCAATAATAATATAATAAGTAGTACTATTTAGTATAGCTTTGCTAACTTCACTTTTTGGATTTAAAATATGAAAATCTAGAAAACAAGAAATTTTGAGCAAAGAAGTATGAATGACAAGTGAAGATGAATTCTTTTCTTAGATACTTTTTATTTAATTTGCCTAATACATTTTATTAGGACCTGATTTAAGACCACTTCTATACTAAATAAGTTCTGTTTAGTCTATTTCGTTCAGTTATTTGACAACGAGAGTAACAGATTTAGCGTTCTGAGTTATAATAAACTTATGAAGTGGTTTCGGTTTTTTAACAGTATTATTGGGAATAGCTTTTCTATTATAATTTGAAGTTAGATTTAAGAACAGCTGAATACTTAGAAATATAGGAAAAATGACTTATAAATACTCTCCAGCTTTGATAGAAATAACTTTTATTCCAGTAATTTTCTTACTAGCTTAAATAATGAGATGCAGTTATGGAAGGGATAATAATCTAAACTTTCAAATACAACTTTCTGAATCCTTTTTAGACTTAGAATGTTCCAAGTAGTGTCTTTCTTAGCCTCATATAATAACTATAATATTTAGTAATTTAGCTTTATTTTTCTATGTTCCACTAGTTATATTGATTCGTCCACATTGATAGGAACTTCAGAAAGACACCATTAATATAAAGTAGAAGACATGATTCATAATTCTAAAGACTTTGATTTAGCAATTTCTAGTACTTATTAACTAGATACTTAGAGAATTCTATCCTATTAGTCATGCTATCATATACTCTATTACCTTCTTTACTTTCGCTCTTCTAGTTTTAATAAAAAAGGTAATTACTTACTAGAAAGTTAACTGACAATAGTTTATTCTTCTTTTACTAGTAGCATTAGTAGGTACTATATCAGGAATATCTATAAATGCAAGTGATAATCATAGAATTACTTTGCAAGTAATACTTTTAGTAGGTATAGTGATCATTCTAACTATAGGGCTAGTGGTCATGTCTAGGTATAAAAAGCTGCTAAAATAAATAGAACCTGATTTAGTTAATTTGTTCAGGTTTTAATATAAACTAAGGATAGATCCTACCATTCTAAAGCAACATATCGAAGCTTAAAACTAAAGGCTGCAAATATCAACAGATATGCTACTATCAAATGCAATTGAGGCAGAGGCAGTAGATAAGCAAAGCATAGAAACTTAAAAATTGCTTATGAAACTTAAAAGAAAATAGTAGTTAATGAGCATTAGATCTAGGGAAAGTAAGCTAGAATTATAAGAAAATTAAGAAGAATTTTAATCTAACGAAAATACAAGTAGAGTAAACAAATCAAATATCACTAATACAACTATCATTGATAAGACTTCTCAAGATGATTTTACTTTCAATAAGAGTAAGTTAATTTAATATAAAGAATAATAGTAGAAGGGAAATAAATAACCAAGTTATAAGCTTAAACTAGAAGAATTAGAATAATAATTTAATTTACAAATATTTATTACAATAAATTAAAGCATTAATTAAATGAACTTTCCTAGTTATAAAGTCTAAAATAATAAAATAAAATTGACATACTTATTAATTATTGATATACCCTTTAATTATATTTTTTTAATTTCACTGCTATATAAGATAATAATAATAGATGCTAAAATATTAAGAAAATTTATCTTAATAGCATCTAAATCATTAAAATAAATTAATTTTAGTTAATCATGAAAATATAAGCATAAGGTTAAACAATAAATAAATCATTTATGCTAGTGTGGTATTATTGATTAACTCTAATTATCATATGAATCTTCGTAGGTATTTTTTAAATTAGTTTCAAATGATTTATTTAAATTATTAAATCAGAGTTATTAAGCTTGTAGTTATACAATTAGATTAAAACTTATAAGAAAGATATTTTATTTATTTAGTTATTTTTTCTTTAAGTTTCACAAATTTAATTATTTTTAGATGTAACAAGAACACTGGCATATCCAAGAGGAATCATGCATTTAACAATCTTTTAGAGAATCTCCTCTCAGCTCTTTAGCATAAATTGAGAGGTATTTAATTATTTAATTAAATTTTAGATATGATTTACATTAATTAAACTAAACAATTTAAAAATAAATTTAATAGAAATTTTAATTATTAGATCTAAAGCCTATTGCCTCTTTCGCGCGCTTTCCTAATTTAAATAGCATTAACTTCTTAATTAATTAATCTTAAATTTAAAATTTATTAAGATAAAGTCTTTAGATTTAACTATTTTTAAACTAAGACATATAATTAAAACAAGCGTATTCCTTATATTTATTTATTAGACTTTTAGTTTCTTAGATATAATCCTGCTATACCTATTTGTACTTCTATAATGAAACTTATCTGCATTCACGTAGAATAAATAAGTGTTATTTAGTTATATTTAGATAGCTTCTTATATCTTAAAGTGTTATTCTATTCCTATATTAGTTATTTTTATGAGACTCAATTAATTAAATTTAGGTATAAATGGAAAGAATTAGATAATATTGATATAATAAAGAAATAGTAATGAAGAGTTATTTATATGAATTTAGGAAAATAAAGTATTTAGGTATAAATCCTTTCTGTAAGAACTTGTAAAGATAGACTTGCTTAGATTATACACTACAGTTACTAGATTCCTTTATTATATTCTATTCTTAAAATTACTTTTTGGAACTAATATAAGCAATATTTGGCTTTAAGATATTTTGTTTTAAATACATAAGAGTGAGAGACATAGAAGACTAAAAAGAATTAAGAAGAGTATGGATATATTGATGATATATGATACAATGGTAGATATAAATTAAGAAATGCTTTTTATAATTTAATTAAAATAGCTATTACTAGTATGAAGCTAACTATTAATACCATACTAAATTTTAATTCTTTGCTATATCTTATTATTAAGCTACTAGATCTCTTTTACTATTAAGCTTCTAAATTAAATTAAACAATATTCATTTTCCTTATTAAACTAACTCTAATAGAGGATGCAAATTTAGTGCTTTAGTGAATGAAAAAGAGAAAGGATAAATACCAGGCTGATTAAGAGAATTTAATTGTTAACAAACAATTTTGATAAGGTAATTTTATTAAATGAAGCTAACTTATTTATAGATTTAAGAGTTATATATAAAGTGGACTGAGAAACTTAAATCATTTCATAGAATGATAGCTAAAAATGAAATTGAAGAATGATTACTAAATTTAAAATTGTAAAAAGTAAAATAAATATAAAAATGTTCTATTTCTTAGCATCTTTATCTAATTATAAAGAGTCTTTCATATTTCTTCATTAATTTGAACTAGCAAATTATTTTAGTATACTAAAGAAATTTTTAATTGCATCCAATAGAGTAAAACCTTTTGATACATTTTTGCAAAAATTTTTCTATCTTACAGGAAGAATGAAACCTTGCTGTTTTTTAAGCAAGAAATAGAATTAATATATAAGCTCCTAATATTTTTCTATTATAATGAGTATTATATTTAAAAATTATAGTTAGATGTATATGAAATAGCCTATTCTTATACATTTAATCTACTTATTAATACTCCTAACCTAATTATTTAATATCATATATTAACTTCTTCTTGTTTATTTCTCTTAGGATTTATAAATTAATGATTCTAACTCACTAATTTCATAGATCAAGCCATTAAGGACTTGCTACTTAAAAGATTCAACATTTAATCTTAGAAGAAAATAATTTAGTTCTGGATATACTTCTTATAAATGAATTTATCTATAGAGAAGAATAAATAAATTTAATTTAATGCTTGTATATCTTAGAATAATTTGATTGGAATAATGAAGTTATATATACTTTGTTAATTATATTATAATTAAATTTCTTCTTAAATGTATATATTTAAGTAAAAATCTCAATAAGCTAAATAAATACATTTACTAACACCTAATCTCATTGTATGCTACACTTTTGAAAAAAGAATTTAGAATTTTTATTTAACAAGAAGCTTAGATTTTATTTAAATACTTAGATTTTAAATCGAAATGTTTTTTAGTCTTTTCTCTTTTGGAATGTAATCACATTTTTATCAATAGTTTTATCACTTTCTAACATTTCTAATTCTAACTTATTTAAATTTGATTTCTCTTTCATTAAACTTCCGTCAACTTCACTCTAATTTATTTATCTGGCTGTATTTCGTGTAAATACATCTAAATTATCATGTTTTGTCTCTTTGATGCTAATATTTTTAATGGCCATAAGTTACTGCTAGTTTGATAACAGCATAAGAAGGCGCAAGGATTTAGCAGATGATTTATCTTCTTCTAGGGAAGTGTTGATATTCTTAATAAGCTAATCTTTCGACAATTAAAGTCTTTTGTTTTAACCCTCTATATGATCAGTCAGTATAGAGGCACTTCCATTTATTCTATAAGCAAACCTAAATAAATTTGCTAGATCAGGTTTTATTTGTTTAAGTAATTCTGGGTAATTTCTCAGTATTATAACACCCATGAACAGGACCAATAAAGCAAAAGTTAAAAGTAAAATCTAGAGAAGTATTTTAATGTTGTTAACTGCTTTAATAGAAAATCCAATTGCTGCAGTTATTAAAGAGACCAGTAATAACAGCAAAAATTGGAAAAGATTTAATTTTAAGTATCTTATTGGCTTCTGCTTTAGTACTAGAATAGCTAAAATCATAAAAGATATAGAGTAAATAGCTGCATGGATTTAGGGGTAAAACTCTCTTAATAGCTTCCCTATCATTACTATGAAAACTTAAAAACAGTACTTCAAAACTACATACCAAGACTGATACTTTATATGAATCGTGTCTTCTAAGAGCTCTTACCAGTGTGGACTAAACATTATTACTAAAGGAATGTAGAAGAACAAAGCTAAACTTGAAAATGCTATGGTTATAATATGTGGCTTTGAAAGACATTGCTTAGAGCAGTCTAAATCTAAAAAGGTTTCTGATAGCAACATTTTGAAATCAACATCTTCGTCTCTTCCATAGCTACACTTTAGTATTTCAGTTAAAATAAAGATAATTGGCATGAAAGTTAACTCTATTAAAGCAGGTGAAACTGTGTATGTTAGTTACCCTAAATTTCTTAGTATCCAACTATTTTTGTATCTTATTTCAAATTAGAACAAGAAAGCTAAAATTAAAAGAGTAGTTAAAAAAGCAAAACCAGTACAAAGATTAATGATTCCCCAAAATGCTAAACTACTTATTTGTTTAACTATGAAATCTAGGGAAAAATTCTAAATTATTGGAATTTAAAAAAGTAAGTTTTTTACATCAGGTCCTATCAAAATATAGAAGCCAAACTAAACAACTAGAATTTTGGGAAAGAATTCATCTTCACTGCTCATTCACATTTCTTAAACTAAAATTTCAAAATTTCTCGATTTCCAAATCTTTATTCCATAAATTGAAACCAGCAAGGTAAGAAGTATAATTAATACTGAATATATAACTATCGCTCTAAACCCTTCATTATATTTTTAAACTCTTCGTACTGAAAAATCGCAGTTGTCACGATAAAGTTCAAAAGTATCTTTAGGAATGTTAGTTGTATTATCGTTTCAAACAGCTTCTCTATGTTTAGTTCATACAATAGCACAAGTTTAGCAGTACTCAAGATAAGGTACTAAGTGTAGACTTCTATTCGAATCATAGATATTGTTCATGAAATAAAAGTTTAAATTATCCCTAAAATTACTATTCTTATCGAATTTTATGGTTCCGCTACATCCTGTAAATTTAGTATTTTTCATTTAAGTAATTAAAATATCTGAATTATAGTAATTTAATCCCTCTTCAATACAACTTTTAAGACCATGAGCAACTATAAATGGTTATTCTATGTAGTAGCAAGGAGCTTAGGGAATATTACTTATACTATCTTTCTATAGTTATAATAACATTTATCCTACTTCTCCTATATATTCAATAGGAGTAATTGTTATTGAACCATGCAAAAGCCTTTAAGCTTGCCATATGTTATTTTATATCACAGCTTCTATGTTATTAGCAGTATATAAAAGAATAAAATTTGTATCTCCTTCTTTCCATCCTAGGTCAAAAAATCTTTAAACAGTCTGCTAAATTAAACCCATAGTAGGAGATGAAAGTATGATTTTGATCTCTCTTTAAATAATTTAGTAAGCAATATCATCGTAAAGAGTCTGATTAAATAAATCTTTCTACAATATAAAAGTAGATTCATTAGAGTTTAAGATTTTCTTGCCTTCCTTAATTATTATTTTTTTTGCTTCTTTTTATATTTTGAAGTTAGAAGGTTCATAGTCTTCAAAAAACATTCCAACTTAGTTTCATTAATTTTTATTGATAAATTTGATATACATATCACTAAAACGCTCTTGAGAGATATAGTTATCTATTACGTTAGTGAATATGGAATTATTACTTAATTCGTCTTCTTTACTAGCAATTAAGTAAGGAATTCTTATTCCTATTGCTTAAAGAAGAAAATAAGTATAAGCATAGCTTGTTATTATTAAGCTACCTTGATGCAATACTCCTAAATCAAAGTTTTTTTCTTTAAATGCTTATAAGGTAAAATTTAAATCAAATTAAAGCCCCCCATAAGAATAAGGGATTCCTTATAAAGAATAATTATTAGGTAACAATTTTTCTTTGTTAATGAACCCAATAATGAAGGGCATAAAAAGAGGAGGATTGGTAATAACTTTCTTAGAGCTTTAGTTATTAGGTTCATTATCATTAGTTGAATAAGACATTTTTATCTTAAAATCATAATTAGGAGCTGTTAAACTTGGTCCAGGGTAAACTAACTCTGCTAATTTTTTCAGATTTCCATTCTAAATTTGAAGAACTTCAACTGGTTTCCTATTTTGAATATTGTAAACAGAAAACACTGGAATAATTTGATTTTTGTCATTAAAATTTTAGAGCTGAATGGTCTTAAAATATTTAGGCAAATTACTTTAATCAATCTTGCTTAAAAACTGAGAATTTTAATCTATTAAGGCTAAGAATAGATTGACATAGTAATATGTTAATTCAAGGTAATTTTTGGGAATAAATCCTTTTGGAGTTAATCCAATTAATCCATCATCTAGGACACTACTAAAATTTTTTTAATCTATAGAGGCTATTACTTCAGGATTTATTATATTGGAAGATTCTAAGCCAACTATTCAAGCGTATTGACTTTTAGATATCCAATATCACGAAGTTATTTTAAGTATTTAGAGTTATCAATAAACATCTGCCTGCATTAATATCACTTAGGATCCGTAAAGTCTTAAGATCCTAGAAATTTAAACTTCTAATGTTTCTATATACTTCTTATCCCCATGTGAAGAGTTATTAAAAGAATCTCAGGGAATATTGACCGAAGAGCATATTTTAATGATATTTTAGTTGAGATGCTCTGGCGCTCTATAAAATCCTTCTTCTTTCTAGTTAAAATAAAACACTTTGTTAAATTTAAGTTATTTGAATAAATCTTAAAGTGCTTTACCTTCCTCTCGGTAAGTTGGCATTATTCAATAAATATTTTCTCTTTAAAAATGCTAATTAGTTCTATATGCCACAAGATGAAGGACAGATAATTCCAAGTTACTTATCCTTTGAGTGCAATAAACACTGAAAGTAATATCCAGGATGATTTGCACTTTGTAGGATTTAATTCTCTCTTTTAAAACCTAATTTTATATTTTTCAGTTTCTTATAAGCAAAGTTGAAGTCTAGAAATCCGTTTTATTAAACATGCTATTTTCCAATTCAAGCTACAAATATTAAGCTAAATGGGGTTTGGTTAAAGGTGAAGTAATTAAAAGTAGCTTAAAAGAAATGACGGCAGAGAATGCTATAAAAAGGAAAAAACTTTTCATTTATAATAAAGAAAATTAAAATAAGAAATACTTTATAACTAAAATATCAGTCCCATCTTTAAATTAAAGTAAGGAGCTTTCTCTTTATTTCATAAGAATTTAAGTGTAATATCTTTATTTATCAAAATTGCCTTTTAAATAAAGCTTCTTAGTTTTGGTTTTATCGTTTCGCTGATAAATTAATTTTCTCTTATTTTGCTTAAGTTTATTTTAAGTTCATAGTATTAAAAAGAACTTTATAAAAGGTAATTCTTCAATCATTTTTAGTAATTTTGTGATTCTTAATCAAATGGAAAAGAAATTAAATATTCTTAAAGTGATTCATTATTAATAGGAATCAGATCCTAAGCTTAACATTTTATTTTAACTAAATCCTTTACAAAAGAAGTTTCTATTGAATCTTTAGCAAGATGCAAGCTTTTAAATACATCTTAAGATAGAAATATTCAGAACATTTCAAATTAGGGTACTTTAATAAAGTAATAAAATAAAAATTCTTAATCTGCAAATCTAACTAGTTTAAGATATACTAAAGAATCCTAGATGCTATATTCGAGGAGAATATTATAACTAGAATATTTTAAATATTAGTTTCCTTATATTTATTAAGATTATATTTTAGAATATTTATCTATCAAATATGAGTCATTTACTTTAGGTTTTATTTTAATCATTTAGGCAAATCATGCATTTTATATAGCAATCATTGCGAAATTTAGTTCCACTCTGTCTAATTTTGTTTTTGTAGACAGCAAAATAAACTTAATTAGCTGGTTTAGGTATATTAGATATAATACTTGAATATCTAAAATTATTAAGCTTTATTTTAATTATTAATAATTCCTTTTAGTTTATTTAACTACCTAATTCATTATCACTAATATTTTAAATTATTTTCTACTAAACATCTTATCTTTATTTTAAAGGGTAATAAACATTTAATTAGAATTATATGAAGATATTAATTAACAGTGTTAATGCAAGTTAGTTAAAAATAGAACTAAAAGAAAGAACAAATTAGAGATTAATGATGAAATAGATGTTTTATCAGTGAAATTAAATTTAATAATGATATAATATGAATGATAGAAACCTTAATGTGTGATACATAGCAAGGGAACTAATTATAATTAAATTATATCCATTCTATAATTAATTAAACTTTCTTCATTAGCCTAGTAAAATACTATTATATCATTCAACATCTATTCTTTTCCTTTTACTCTTAAAGCAAAAAGAAGAATAAATAAAAATAATTTTTATTGCTTAATCTTAAGGTCTAAATTTAAGATTCTATATAATATGATTATTATTAAATTTAACTCAAAAGAGAAATTTTAAAAAACATGAGACTAAGATTAATAAGTTAATAAATTTATTTCATCTTCACTTTATAAGTTTATTGCTTAGGAAAAAATTTAAAAGAACAATTATATTTTCCAAGCTTTTAATAAATAAAGGGACATTTAAATAAATAGAGTTAAATAAGTATTTTATATTTAATCTTTATATTGTGATTATTCAACTAAAAATTAATTTTCATAATGAGCTAGAAACTTTTAAATGATTCAAATGGAAAATGTATCGAAATTCATATATGAAATTTATTAAAGTTAGCAACTCTTTAGTAAAGATAAATCTATCTAATTTAAATTATAGAATGCAAAAGCTACTTTACTCCAATTTTATTAATTTCATTACTCATTTTTCTTTTATATTCATACTCATCAATTTTTTTGAGTTTATACATTTGAAAAATAAACTTATTAACAATCTTAAGCTATGCAACATTTTGTATAAATAAATAAATAAATTTGATTATAGAGCGCGTAGCACTCTCGTTGGTGCGCAGCTCTTTAAAAAAAATGTTTCATACTGACAAGAATGTTTGTTACTGATAAAATTATCAGATACTGATAAACCTTGTTCAATACTGGTATAATTATTCAGTACTGATAAAAATGTTCAATACTGATATAATTTTAGAATACTCGTAATCTTTAATACTTGCTGGAGCCATAAATCCATCCAAAACTTAAATTGACTTGATTTAAATAAGAAATTGCAGAGTTTTTAATAGTATTTTCAACTTAAAATAATAAATTCTTGTACTAAAGTTAAATTAAGTTCTATGATCATATCAACTATGTTTTTACTTTAAAACGAATACATTTATAAACAAGGTAAATGATATAAAGATGTATTTAAGTAATTTTAAAAGATAGTTGTAAATAAATTATGCTTTAAGAGATATAGATTTAAGTTAATTTTCATAATTAATTTCACTCTATAAAGGTTTTATCTAATATGTTTGAAATAAAGAGATTATAATATTATATAACATTTAAAATCTCTATAGAGCTCATCATTAAAAAAGCTTTAATATATTTACTTAAATAAGTTGGCATAATACTTTGATTATCTTTGCTTAAGAAAAATAAGACAAAGAAGTAAAGATATTGCATGTTTTGATCATCTTAATTTATTATTTCTTTGAATGCTTATTATCCTAAACTCTTTCTCAAATAAGCTTCATGGTATTTAATTATATATACTCATCAAGCCTAAGTAACTTATTAAGTTTAATACTTATTAAATACATAAGATTGCTAGATCTATATAAAAATAGCTCTGGTAAATAGAAAAATTTAAGATTTAAATCCATATATTTCTATAATCAATTTTGAAGTTATTTATTAATAAAATGTTTAGTTTAAGCAATTTAAAATTATAAATAAAGCTCTTATTCGCATAGAGAGAATGCTAATTTAATTTCTCTATGTTCTAAATAGTTTAATCATATTATGCAATTAAAAGTCTATTAATTACAACATTTTAAAATGATAGAGAGAGCAAATTATCTCAAAACACTTGTATTTACACTTATAGATTAATAACTTAGATTTTGCTTATTCTAATTATTAATAATTTTGAAACACTTAAATGCATAGCAAAGAAGATAAAATATATTGATCTTAGACCTAAATTAATTATTTGCTATATCAATTAAGACTTTTAACTTCCATGTTAAATATAATAATTTTAATATGAATCAATAAGATTCTAGATTATGGAATCACTATTTTTAGTTAAGCTTATTTTCAGAATTTAAGGCAATATACTTTATAAATTTGAGAAAGTCAATACTTAAAAGGTTGCTCAAGCAGTTGCATAGATAGTTAATATTATTAGAGAAGTAAACTAAATAAATAAGTTTAATTGAAGAAAGGAGCATAAGGGTGATTGAAGCTAAAGATACAAGGCTTTTCTAAGATAATTTAATATTAATAAATTAGAAATTAATTATAAGCATCTAAATTAAAGGAAATATATAGAAGGAATTGTGTCTCTAGCAGAAATTAATTAATAAGCATTGTCTTCTTTTAATTTAATTAAAAGTAAATAAATTTAAAAACTTTAGATAAGAAAAAGCTAACTAAAAGTTTAAATAATTTAAATGTAAAAATCCAGCAAATAGTTAATAATTTATCGGAGTTTAGAATGCTTTTAATAATATCTAAATTTAGTAAAATAAATAGATGACAACTATTATCCTTATTTAAGTTGCTTAAACTTAATTAATAATAATAATTTTAAATGAAGTTTGGAAAAACTAAATTCATTTTCCTAACTTTGGCTTTCATTAGTCTAATACTCACTTTAAGTGTTCTTTCCTTTTAAAATTTAATTGGAAACACCTTTATTAGTTCAATAAATAATATTAAAACTTAGGGACTTAATTTAGCAAACTAAACCTAATAGGATAAAGAGCAAGAACTAAGTAGCTTATTTAAAAATTAAGCAAATACAGACATATCTAATACGTCGATGGGTAAGAATTTTTAGCTTGGATATCAATTTAAGTAAAAGAAAGAAATAAAAAAAGAAATAAAATATAAAATAAAAATAGCTAGTCATTAAGGAGAATTTACTTGAAAATAACTATTTTATTATTAAGAATCGGGAGCGTAATATATCTATGATATGAAAAAGATTCTAATAAGTAGAACTTCAAAATTCACAAGTGTTTTTTGATATTAAATTTAGAAGTTAATGACTAAGAATATTTTACGACAAAAGTGATTCAGGTTCTAAAAAAATAATAAAATTTGAAAAAAATTATGCATTAGAGCCTGCTACTACCTAGCTTATTTCTTAAGTCATTCGACCTCATTTCAAAATTATAGAATGTGGATCTCACATAGGAATATTCTCCTTAAAAATGGCTGCTCTGCTTGATTAATAAAAGGGTGGCTAATTGATATCGTTTGAAATGAATCCTTTTATTTAAATTTTCCTGAATAAGTCTATTTACTACAACAACTTATAAAATGTAATACAATCATATAACTTCGCTGTTTTAGATAAAGCAGGACCAGTTAAGTTTAGTGTAAAATCTAATACTTAAAAAAGCTCAATTAACTTTAGTCCTAGAGAAAAAAAAAGAAAGGGAGTGCATAAACATATGGCCTATGCAATAAGTCTGGATGATATATGGTAGAACGACGAATTACCATAAATTGATTTCATGCACATAGATTTAGAATCTACTGATATTTTAGCACTTAAAGGAGCATTTAATCTTATTCGTAGTTCTCCAAATATAATAATTGTATTTGAGTGAATGAGTACTATCGTTAATTTTAACTACAAATATTACCTAGAAATCTTGAAAACATTTGAAGTAAATGGTTTCTAATTCTATTCACTGCAAGAAGAGATAGTCACGTAAAAGTATACATTCGAATAATTAAAAAAAGATTGGGGATGATAAAATTTGACAATAGATTATTTCCAATAGATTAACTTATAGTGGTTTTGAAAATCTATAGAAAATATTGTAACAAGTAAATTTAAAATAGAGGTGATGATGACAAGAAATAGCACTTACTAGAATTTTATACTCAAACATTAAAACAATAATTTCTTTAAAAAACTTAATAGCCTTAAGATTAATTTAATGCTAAATTATTCTAAAAGCTGAGTTTATTATGTAATATATCCAAAATAAATTTAATATAGACTTTTAGTTAAATTTTAAATGCATTTCTACAATTTCTGGCTTTCTTAGCAATGCTAGATATTGATCATGAGAAAGAAAACATTATATTTTGAATCTCCAAATGAAGTTAATTTATAACTCTTATTAAAAGCTATAAATTTAAATTTTAGATAAAAATGCAATACATTTTACTGAAGTAGTTCATAATGCTGTCTAAGTCTTAAGATTATATTGATGAAATTACATTATAAATTATTGATAAGAATTTGTTTAAGACTCTAATATTTAAGAAACTTCAAAAGCAAAAGAAACAATTTGCTGAATAGATTCTTATCAATTATATATAGAGATAAATTGAAATATTTTAGCCTTTTTGTTTAATAAATTAAATATTTAATTATATTTTTTTTATCTAAATAAAAGACATAAGAAAACTAAAAGCTTGATAGAGCATCTAATATTTCCTTCTTCGAAGCAAAATAATAAAAATTTGATTTTATTTTAAATTTTTCTTATTTATTTCATATAAAAAAGATGCTAAAAATTTAAGAAATCATCCCTTAACTTCAATAAATTTAGTATTATATTATTAACTAAGTGTCAAAAGTTTTTAAGCTTGCTGGGGTTCCAACCAATTTCACGATGTCAATTTTTTTTGCATGGATGTATACCATGACTTTTTTTAATAAGTGGCAGGTTACCACTAAGTTTCAGTAGATCTTTCAATTAGTTTTTATCTATATATTCCTCTTTTCGTTATTAATAATTTATTAAATCAACTTCATGTTTTTTATTATTCTTTATCATTTTTTTTTCCATATTTGGCAGTTTCTTAGTAGATGATAACTTGATTGTCATTACCTAAAGTGTTTTTTTAATTATAAAATAATTTAAATAGGGTGGAAAATCCTTTCCTTCGGATGTTGCTTGGAGGCCCAGCAAGGTAACAAAAAAATGAGCGCGGAAGGAGGATAAATCGGAAGAAGAGAAACCAATGACAAGAGAAAGAAGATGTGACAAGCTGGAGAACTCTAAATGCTAGAAGGAAAATTTCTTCATCATAAGTGGGGAAATGTATCCGTAATCGCATATTGCATCCTATGCTTTGGAAGGAAAAATTACAAGGACATACTGAAGGAAGAGAAAACAAGGATAGAGAGACATAAAAAAAATTTCGACATTAAATAAAATTAATTTAAAGAGCTGCGCACCAATGAGAGTGCTACGCGCTCTATAATCCTATTTATTTATTATTTATTTAATTATTGTTAATTTGTATTAATACTAAAAATATTTTATATTTTTTCAAATCTTTTTATTATGTAACTTTCGCTATTTTGTGATTCTTTTTATGGGTTAAATTATTAATAAAATAACAGTGACCATTTTTGACTTCCATCTTTTAAGAATATTTAAAATTTTTAGGATTATTTAAGATTTTTAGGATTATTTTCAGAGTTACTCTTCCGTTACTAAATAGTTTTCTATAAATTAACTTTTTAATTTTATATTTTCATTATTTTAGTCTTCTATGAAATTTGCTAACTCCTTTATTTATAGATTTTAATTTTAAATTTTTGCTTCGAATTTAAAATTTGCGCTTTAATTACCTCAATCTTAACTTGTAGATCTCCCTGGATCTGTATTTTATGTTTTTTTAGATTCAATTGTACCTGTAATAATTTTTCCTTGTGAAGATGAGCTTTACTGTGATTTCTACTTTTCCTATTTGCATGACTTCTGTGCTGATTTTTTAGCTATTCTTATTTAATATTTAGAAAGACAGATGTTTTGCTCCATCTTTTTATTAAATTAAAAAAAAGTAAACATAATTAGTTAACTATTATCGGTTTATCTTACTTAAGAAATAAAAACTTTCTTAAATTAAGATTTTTAAAATTGTACGAATTATAAATAAATGGCATTGATTTATAATCTATATAAAATGGTTAAATCCTATATACTCATATCTAAGCCTATATTTAGAGTTTATAAACAATTATATAATTTTTAGAGAATTTAAAAATATCTTCTTAAATAAATACAAATATAAAATTAAATTTTTGACGTTCTTGGAGGTATTTCAACCTCTTTTCCGTTAACCTCTAAATTTCTCTAGAGGCTAAATTAAAAAAATATGAAAATTACTACAACTCTTCTCCTTGCTATGCATACTATCACTGAGGTATCCATTCACCAGTTAATGATTCGTATCTTTCATCTTGTATATTTACCAAAATTTTTTATAATATAATCTTTCTCTTGATAGTTTTAGTTGTTATTGTCTCTTCTTTTTTCCCAATTTCTTCTAATAGTTTCAATATTCTTATTTAAAGTTTTACAATTTATAACATATTTTCCTCAGATGTGTTCGAGAGTTACAACATCTTTTAGTTTGTCGTTTAGGTTGAAATCTTGAGCTCTTTTCTCCTTCGATTATCATTGAATAAATCTTTTGTTTCAGTTCCTTTTAACTTTGCAATTTTTTCTAGTTTTCTTCTTTTCTATTTTACTGGCCAGTTCTTTCTACACTTTTATTAGTGTTATGATTAATTGTTCTAGTTTTGTGAAATGTTTCAAAATACATTAAGGTCTCTTTCTTAGTTCATGAGTCTCAATTCTATTTCCTCTGCAAGTTCTAGTTTTTCCATTAACTTCTTATTGTCTTTCTTCAATTTTTTAACTTCTTCCTGGAGTTCCAGCATCACTTTAATCAGTTAATCGTAGCTTATTTACTTTTATGTGATGAGATTGGAGACTTGCGAGCGTATTATATTTTTAGCGTATTTGCTAATATTTTCTTTAGAGGTGAAAATTCATCCTGATAGATGGCCTTTTTGGATCCCTTTTCCTTATCCTGCCTTTCTAGGATGTCGTTATTTCATGCATCTTTGGAATTGCGAAGAATTCTATTTTGAATACTGCTATCTTTCTTCTTTAGCCTTTATCTTCTTAAATAAATATAAAATATAAAGGTATTAATTCAAAATATTAATTAATTTCAACTAAAAAAGTTTTTGGACCGGAAATTCCTTTCCGATTGCACGACCCGACGCTCTCTTTTTATTGAATAACGGGGATATCCTGTTGTGCTCCAGACACAGCTGCTAGGAAGCTCCATCGCTATGAGCAGCAAGGCTTCAAGCCCCAACCAAGAGCGGATAATCTCAAAGACAGTGTTCCCTTCAGAAAATGACTCTGACCAGGGACTTTCTCAACGACAGGAAAGGAACTTGTTCCTAGCCATAAAACCAGAAAGTGTTGTCGCGAATGTCATTCTCATCTCCCACCATCTTTTTCAATATTAATTCAAAATATAATAATTAAATTACTCTTGCTTAAAAGTAAATATTGCAAATCATTATCTTTAATTTTTTAATCATTTTGAGTAAATGACTGTAAAGCTTGCGATTATATAATATCAATAAGCTTTAAGTGCCTAGCAACTGTCAAAGCATTTTAATATCAAGAATTATCAATTAACTTTACTTATTTTCTAATAAAAAAATTAGAAATTTTCTTTTCATAAATTCTTAAATCTACATTTTAAAAGTCACCTTAAAGAACTTCAGTTTGCTTGCTAATAAATTTTAATCTTAAAAAATTTTAAGTTTTTGAATTACCTAATTGAGTTTCAAATTGATATGAATACTAAAAAGGTTTTATTTAATATCTTTTTGACTATAAAATACTCTTAAACCTTAAAAAGAAACTTACTTAAGATCCAATACTACGATAATCAAAGATAATTGTATATGATTTAAAGGAATTGAAAGGTATAGTTCAAATAATAAAATTTGGAATACATTAAATGATAATTGAATTGACTAAAATAAATGAGCTAGCTTTATTTCTTTAATTTAAAAACTTTCATTTGATCCAAGTGAAAAATGTTATAGTTAGAAATTTATTGATAAGCAGATTTATCTCAAGCAATTGCTGTATAAATTAAAAATATAGTAGTTTCTATTATAATCGATTTTTACATTTATTTAAAAATAATAGAAATTTTATAGAAATTTGACAAATTATTTAGCAAAATATCTTAAGTTTATAGAAAAAAATCCAATTAAAATGAGCTCAAAGATAAAATTTTAATAATTAAGGATGAAAATTTAAAAAATTGAAAGATTTATATTGATGCTATAAAAATTCCTGAGCAATAAATAAATATTAAAGTATAATATACTTATAAATTATAAAAGCAACTCAAACATAATTTAAGTATATAATAATTAGATTTGAAAGTTTTAACATTTAACGTTAAAGTATTCATTCTAAAGCCTTAACTAAAAAAAGCTTTTTATTATTCTATTAAATTTACTAACAAGAGTATTTTAGATTATATCACTGTACACTTATATTTTCATTTTTATCATTTACTAGGTTTTAATTTTTGTCTATTTTTTATTTTATTATATAAAAATCCGGAAACTAAATCTTTTGCCAGATTGTAAGTAATCTGTCGCATTGTATACTACTATGCAAGTAATCTCATACTAGATGCTACCACAAATAATGATGGATACTCCTAGAGATAGGTCTGATTTTTTCAATGATTCTTTCTAGCAGTGTGAAAATCTGGCTAACTACTTAAAATCGAAGCTGATTAATCAAGTTCTTGAAGTCCGAGTCTCAGATATCTCTTACCTTCATATGGATGGACTAGAAAAGATAAGACTGAGAGCAATTCAAATTTTTAAACCAATTTTAGAAGAATTTAGAACTCACAGAAAATTTTTTCATAAGAATTAGAGTTTCCTAAATGGTCTTCACTCCCCAGCCTTCAGAATGAAAATCCAAAATCAAGAAAAAGAAGAAGGTAATCGGTTTCTATTTCAGAAAACTGAGAGAAACAGAAGAACAGTAAATTTGTAATTATTGATAAATAAAACAAAGGCAATATCACATTAATAATTTATTATTATATATTATTATAATTTAATTTAAATAGGGTGGGCCTTACCTTTTAAAGTCGAGAGAAAAATTCCCCTGAAATGAACTGACTGTGAAGCAACCTGCTCTAAATGTTGGACCTGGCTAATCTCTTCATCATGGGTTGGAAATATACCTGTAATCGCCTATTGGCGTTCTGTGCTTTGGAGATTTTGAACCGCAACCTTGCCCGCATTAGAAGAGAGAATGCTTTGGGAATATTGGAGACTGAAGAGACTTATAAATTGACTTTTTTAAAGAGATGGCCCTATTGTAGGGTTTCGTACTCTATTATATCATTTTTTTAAATATATTATTGCTATATGAATCTACTTAAATACTTAATGATAGTTACTCCGTTTAAGTTATAATGACACTTATTTAAATGCCTATTTTTTAATTCTAAAGTATAAAAGAAACTTTTAAATATTATTTTAGGCTTACAAATTCAAGCACTCCTATCTATTCAAATCCGATTATCTTTTAATTATCAGTAATATTTCATATTTATAGATCTACTTTAATTCTATGTGGAATCCTAAAAATAAATTTATTTATATGAAAAAACTTAAAGAAATAAAGAATATATATGCACTTAATTATTTAGCTAAATTTAATTAATAAATAGATGCATTATTTATAGTTTATTTTACATTATAATCAATTAATTTTAGAAATGCTTTAGTATATTTTCTAGATAAAGTGTGAGGAGATTCTTTCTTTATTTTAGTTATTTCCAGCTTCAAATAATTTTATAGGCTTAATGCTAAATTATTTACCTAACATTTGAGTGAGTCTATCTAATTTCTTTATAGTTAATCTGTTCTAAATTATTTTAAATTTATGAATATGAGAATTCTAATAAATATTTGTTTGATAGATATTATCTTAAGAGAAAAAAGGAAAAATAAGAAGGAATGTCAAAAGGTTATCATGCTCAAAAATATGGGAGTAAACAACTTCAAGAATCCCTAGGAAAAGAGAAAATATGGTAAAGAAGATTTCCCACTAAATCGAGTATCTTACCTCTGAAGGAAAGACTTTGAAATAAACCAAAAATATTTAGCACTCGGATGTCTCGTATTTAATATTAAGCTACAAATAAGCTTTTTTAACTGATTAAAGCGTTTTGCACCTCCAGGAAAAGGGCAAAAAACTAAAAAAAGTTAATAAAAAGTTTACGGAAAAACTTGAAATAGCAGACTTCGTAAATCATGACCCAAAACCTAAGAAAGAGACCTAAACACCTTTTAAATTTCACAAGACTAGAGTCTTCAAATTTGGACCTAATAGTATAATTAGAAAGAACATTGAAATAGATTAGAAAAATTAGAAAAATTAGTAAAAATTGCAAATGTAACCCTAAACGTAAAACATTAAGATAAATAAATTGAAGGTAAAATGGAAGTAGAAAAAGATACTAGTTATGTATATTCGGAGAAGCAATTAAAAAAGTTGTGAAGAAATGTTTCTACTAGTCGAAGTGAGAAATAACTTTATCAATATTACTATCTATTTTTGAAAAGGAAAAGGCATATTGACTTGAAAGATATTGAAAAGGAAGGGAAAATAATAACTTAGACAATATACTGTAACTCTCAAGGAAATATGTACAAGAAGAAATAAAAATTGGGATTGAAACATAATCAATATAAGTTTATTTAATTAAGAAAAATTAATAATATGATAAATAAAAAAATTATAAAGAATGATTTAACTCATATTAAGAATTTAGATAAAACTTCAGTTAAATAAAAATTATGTTTATTTGTGAATATTCAGAAAAAGTATTTAAATATATTTAGCAGAGTTTAGAATCTAAAATATCAAGAAATCAAATTAGATTAAAATAATCTTAGTTTGAATACTTAAAATTTTTTATATATTTTAGTAGCAAATATATTTGAGAAAAATTATAGTAAAGGTGTAGCATGTATTTAAAATATTATACTGAAGGAAAATTTAAATTTTTAAAAATGTTTTATATATCTAAAATAAAAATAAAAAAAACAAAAAAGTTCATATACCTAAAAATTATAAAATTGAGAAATAAAGGAAAAAGAAACTAAATCATATTAACTTTAGAGTTATAAGTATCTGATTTTGCCTTTTTTATATATCATATAAGTTCGAAATAAAAATTCTAAATAAGTTGGAATAACTGAAAAGTTGGATATTTGTATTAATTTATTTTATAAAAATTAAATTAGATAAAAAAAATGGCAAAATCTTCCTGACTTAATATTAAAAAAGAAATCATTTAAAATAAATTATTCTTGCTTATATTAACAATTTTATTTCCATTTTAAATTTTATAGCTTATTAACAGTTGAGCATATATATGATAATTTACCTTTATTATAATTATTCAGTTATTCTTAAATCTAACTTTAAATAAAATAGAAAAAATAATTAAAATAGATGTCAGGATTCTTCGCTATTCCAAAGATGCATGAAATAACGACATCCTAGAAAGGCAGGATAAGGAAAAGGGATCCAAAAAGGCCATCTATCAGGATGAATTTTCACCTCTAAAGAAAATATTAGCAAATACGCTAAAAATATAATACGCTCGCAAGTCTCCAATCTCATCACATAAAAGTAAATAAGCTACGATTAACTGATTAAAGTGATGCTGGAACTCCAGGAAGAAGTTAAAAAATTGAAGAAAGACAATAAGAAGTTAATGGAAAAACTAGAACTTGCAGAGGAAATAGAATTGAGACTCATGAACTAAGAAAGAGACCTTAATGTATTTTGAAACATTTCACAAAACTAGAACAATTAATCATAACACTAATAAAAGTGTAGAAAGAACTGGCCAGTAAAATAGAAAAGAAGAAAACTAGAAAAAATTGCAAAGTTAAAAGGAACTGAAACAAAAGATTTATTCAATGATAATCGAAGGAGAAAAGAGCTCAAGATTTCAACCTAAACGACAAACTAAAAGATGTTGTAACTCTCGAACACATCTGAGGAAAATATGTTATAAATTGTAAAACTTTAATAAGAATATTGAAACTATTAGAAGAAATTGGGAAAAAAGAAGAGACAATAACAACTAAAACTATCAAGAGAAAGATTATATTATAAAAAATTTTGGTAAATATACAAGATGAAAGATACGAATCATTAACTGGTGAATGGATACCTCAGTGATAGTATGCATAGCAAGGAGAAGAGTTGTAGTAATTTTCATATTTTTTTAATTTAGCCTCAAGAGAAATTTAGAGGTTAACGGAAAAGAGGTTGAAATACCTCCAAGAACGTCAAAAATTTAATTTTATATTTGTATTTTGATAAATAAATAGATAAATAAAAATTATTATATAGCTCGTTAGCGCCTCGTTGGCGCGTAGTTCTTTCAGTATTAATATTTAATATTAAAAAAATTGTTCTCAAAAGTTTTATTTCATTATATTCGTTTAAAGAGTCTCTTCATCTTCTCCAATTGGGGAATCTTCTTATTAAAAATTATTCTTATATCTTGAATAAAATGCTTCAGTTTTCTTGAATAAGGTCCAAATAAGAATTAGTTATTAAGTAATTAGAAGGCCCGTCAGTCAAACTTTCATACTGCTAGAGAGAACCTTCGGGGTAAGTTAGGTATGTCTAAACTGAGCTTATCCCCCTTTTCCTTGGTGGTTTCTAGTGCGAGATTACTCGCAACGCAGTATACACTGCACCAGATTACCTACTAGTTTTTCTGACGAGGCCGACATCCATTTTATATTATAATAAAAGTTAGAAAAAGTGACTTTAAGATCTTGACTTAAAATAAAAATCCAAGAGCAATAAAAAGCTTATAAATTATTTTTAAGCAAACTTACTTTCTTAAATCTGGTAAATTATTACCATGTCACAATTAAATAAAATTGGCTTATCCTTACTCATCAACAGCCAAAAGAAAAATAAATAAAAAGTTTTAAATTTTCGCTAAAGATAAAGTAAATTTTCTTTGATTAACTAACGATGTAAGAGAAGTGTTAAAAAAGGTAAAATTATTTAGAAAAATAACTAAAATAAAAATACATAAAATCTAATTATAAATCTTTAGCATAAATTAATCTATTTAAATTTAGAAAACTTAATTATCATTTATTATTGATAAAATTAAGAGAGATATTTTGTTTTATTCAAACATTAATATTTATCATTATATGTTTTTGAAAATTAATAAGAGCATTGCTTGATTTTAGTTTATTTAGCTTTTTATTTAATATTTTAAATATTTTAAATGAAAAATAAAGAAATTTTTAAGCTTTTATTTAACTATGAAAAAATTTATTAATTTTAAGTATTAAAATTAATTAATTCTTCTAAGTTGATAGTTAAATTTAGAATAATGATGAGCGAATGAATTAAATTACGCAAGTCTTTGCTATAAATGAATATGAGTAGTTACAAAATATTTTTTAGACAAAAATTTAAAAATCTATCGTGATTCATTAGCTTTTGCTTACTTATGGGCTTTTATGCAATAAAGTAAAAGAAACATTAAATAAATTTTAATTCTCATATAATTGAAAGATTTATTTTCTATTAAATATAAGCAAAGGCTAATTTGATATATTAGCCCTCTTTAATTAGAGAAAATAAAAATTCTTTTAATTCATAGTAAATAAATTTTGTTTTTTTGATGGATCTATTCATTCAATTAATTTATAATTAATAAATTTCCATAATCTCAGGATTTTTAATTATATTTGCTTAAATATTAGTAACTAGATATATATAAAAAAGGTGTAAATAAATAAGTGTTATAATTAAATTATTTGCCAAATATTCTACTATTAAAATCAAAATATTTCATCTTCTTATTATAATTACTATCTAATTCAGTCTTTAATTATTTTAAAGTATATTAAAAGTTTATGTAATTAAATTAAATTAAATTTAGCAAACTAAAATATGTGAGTTCTCTATTTATTTATCAGTATAATATTAATTTAGTGTCAAACTAAGTTTTAAATTTAAATTTTAAAATTATTACATGAGTGAAAGTAAGAAATATGATTGATATGACGAACATTAACCACTTGGAAATCCAGAACTAAAAAAACTTCCGACACAAACTCAAATAGAAATATTATCTAAGTCATTAAAAGAGTTTATGTTTAAAAATAGATACCTGATAAAGTAGAAAAATTAGAAAAACTAATAACGTCTTTACTTGAGAAACAATATTAATAATCATAAGAAATAGAAAACAAACTGGAACAAAGAATTCTTTAAATTTAATAAATAAATAAATAAATTTGATTATAGAGCGTGTAGCACTCTCGTTGGTGCGCAGCTCTTTAAAAAAAAATGTTTCATACTGACAAGAATGTTTGTTACTGATAAAATTATCAGATACTGATAAACCTTGTTCAATACTGGTATAATTATTCAGTACTGATAAAAATGTTCAATACTGATATAATTTAAGAATACTCGTAATCTTTAATACTTGTTGGAGGTCCAAGGACATGGCAGGATTGTGTCTCATTGCATCACCAAAGCAGAGGACGACATGTGTCAATTATGGGTACTTAAATTCCCCACCTCTGATGAAGCTCGCAAAAATAATTTCCTTTTATTTTCAGAATTAAAAATTAAAATAAGTCAGTGCCGAAGGTCTAAGAATCTTATGTCTCGAGGCCAAACCAAAGCAGAGGAAGACATAAAGTCGATTATGGGTACTTAACTTCCCCAACCTCCGATGAAGACGACCTTGTTGTTCACCTTCGAACAACTATGGCGGTTTTAAAAAATAATATATAATAAATTCAGGTTACGCCATTTTCGATTTAACAGAATTAATCAGATCCTATGGAAATAGAAAATGAAGCCTCAAATTAGAATAAACAGTAAACGTTTATTTAAAATAAGTAGTAAATTTAAATTAAATAAGTGTTATAGGAATAATAGTTTAAAAGAAGAATAAAATGTTACGTGTGCAATAAATAACACCAATGAAAATACTGCTACTAACTAAGCGAAATTTAAAGAAAGAATAAATAAGATATTTTTAGAAAACTATTTAGGATATATCCAACATAAAGTGGTAAAATTTATAGAAAACAATTCTTTAATTCAAATCTTAATCCTTGGATAAATAATTAGGAACGCTAAGTGCAAGACCAAAACTATTCCGAATATTAAAGGATGGTGCACTAATGAAGTGCTACACCGCCTAACTAAGCCTAGTAGGAATTCAAGATAAACTAATAGAGACAAGCTGATAGAATAGGTCAGATGGCTGACTACTAAGGCTTTAACAAAGCTTTTTAACTTTAACTTTTTAACTATTTTATTAAGTCTTCTGAGATTGCCTTTAACTTAAACTTTAAAAGTAACTTTTACTAAAGAGAAAAGTATGCTTAAATATCATTTTATTAAGAAATTCTTTTAATATAATCACTCATCCATTTTAATTAGTTTCATCTTTCTTCTTATAGCTATGCAAACATAATCTTAATGATTTTATAAATTCTCAAATTATAGAAGTCAATAATACTGCAAATCTTTTTAAGAAAGAAATAAAAAATTCTCTCGAATACAAGCAAAATAATTGATTAAAATAGATTATAGTTAGATATTTAGCTTAAATATTTTTAGAATTAAAAGAATCATTTATTTTTTTTATCTTTCTTTAAACCAAAAATTTTTAGAATTATTTTACTATTTAGGATAAATATTACTGCTTTGCTTGCAAAATTTTAAAATAATATGCTTTCAATAAACGTAAATTTCATAATATAAATTTAAAAATTAACTAAAAATAGCTAATAAAAAGAAATGATTATTTAGTTTTAATCCAATTTTAAATAAATCAAATAGAAATAAATTATTAGAAGTCAAATAAAATGCATTTGAATTACATTTTTAATTAAATGATTTTATACCTTATTAGAAACTTTAATCTATAAATACATTCCTTTTTATTTAGAGGATATTAAATTTAAATTTTTTTATATGCTATGAGAAAAAATTATTTTATAAATAAAGAAATTTAAAAGTAGCAAGTATTGGATTAAAATAAAAAAGCTCTTAAAATTAAAAAAAAATTAGATTGCCTTTTATAATTATTTAGAACCATATTTTTTAAATAATTAAATGCTTCATCTTTATAATTCTTGATTTGATAAAATTGGTTTCTTTTAAAAATAAATTATTTAGATATCTTAATTACAAAGAAATGATTTCTAATAATTTAAATTTATTATATTTTATTTATTATTTAATAAAATCTTTAAAAACTAATTATTAAAATTTTAATTATTTTTATTTGTGATTTCATTTATTAATTTTTGTAAGGTTTTATATAAATAGCTTATGAATGTTCTACTTAACCCAATTCATAAATATACAATTAGATATAATTTAATTACTTTAATCAAATAAAGGAATTTAAGTTTTTTACATATAGCTCATATTTCGTCCAAGCGTAATTCAAAAAATCTATCTTTTCTGTATTTTCTCCTTAATATGTGTTAGCTGCCCATAAGGATCCTAAATAATTTGCTGCTGCTTTGTAAATAGGAATCATTTTTATTATTTCTTCTCTCTTCTATTAGTTCTACTCGTAAACTTGAAGAAACTCCTTCTATTCCTATTCTGAAAATTCATCTTCAGGAGTAAAACGAAAATAAGGATATTAGTCATACTGATAATCAAATCCAGCTTCAGAAAATAGTATCCCTAAATCTAGATAAGGAATGCTATAACCTGCATATTCGAAATCTATTATATGCAGTCTTTTTTGTAGTGAATCTCATAAGAAATTGTAAAATCAAGTATCTAAGTGAGTAAATTTAATTTCAGGGTTATTTATATATAATTTCTTAAGTAGCTGCTATTTAGCTTCTTCTTTACATAAATTTAAAATTAACTCCACTTTCTATTAATTTTCTTAGCTTAGATTGGATACAAAACTTCCTTAATATTTGTTCTTAGCAATATCGATTCATTTTTCAAGAAGTCAGATAAATTAATCATGCTTACCAATAGAAGAAATTTCTAGTTCATTAATTTTTTTTAATCCTTCTGCAAGTTGCTTAATAACTTCAGGATCTTTTTATTCCTTTTTTTGAAGTTATTCTCCATTTAGTCATTCTTCACCTCTACATTTATCAGTTTGGAATAAGCATTTGGTATAGCCATACTTTTATAATTCCATGAATATGTTTTTCTCTCCGTTCTAATCTACTAGGATATTTTTTCCGAATTCACGGAAACAAATATTTTAGCCTTAAGAGTTAGTAACTTTGTATATTTTACTCATATAGTTATATTTTAGTGTGATTTCAGAAATTGGACCAAAGTCCGGTAACTACTTATTAATGACTTCCTTTATTTCCTAGGAATCCATTAGTTAATGTAAAAACTAATTTTTATGTTTATTTTCATTTCTGTTAAATTTCTTGCTTTAACTAAGTTAAAATTTAGAGTTAATTATTTAAAATTTTCATTTAAAATAGAAATATTTAACTTTAAAAATCATAAGCAACTAAATAAAGATGAAATTAGTCTTTTTTTGTAAGTTAGGAAAGTATCTAAATATTTTAATTTTAACATAAAGAATTTTAAAATAAATAAATCATGAAACTTTTACTTATAAGTGTAGGATTAATAATATAAATAAATCTAGTAAACTTACTATATAGACTCTACAAGTCTGATCTTAATAAAATGCTCACTTAACTTTTAATATTGGAATGAAACTATGATAATTTTCTATCTATATAATAACTTTTAATAAATTTAAAAAATAACTAAGAGTAATCAAATTTATTAGATATTACTTAAATCTTTAACTAAGAAAATACAGAAATCATAAGAGATATTATTTTAAGGTATTGAATACTTTTATTTTTTAATAAATAGAATTAAATACATGCAATAGTTATAGTATCTAGAAGAGATGCCTTTAAATAGATAATTCTTAGAATTAAGCTTTATTAATAATAATTTTTATTATAAGCATCATTTTTATATATATCTCTTATTAGTTAGCTTATAATATTTTAATTCAACTTTCCCTTTATAGTTTCAGAGTCTGGATTTTTTGTCTCATTTTTATGTAGAGAAACAAAAGTTAAAAACCTATAAAAGTTAATTTTTTAAGGGAATTACTTTTAGATTTGAAAATGATAAGATCAAAAATAGAAATTTAAGAGACTAGTTTTTATCTTAAATAAATTAAAGAGTAATTTTAGCATAGTAAATTTTACTTTAATTATGTATAAATATAAGGGAATTTGTTGCAATCACTTACTTTTTTTCCAATTTTTAATGCTGTGCTATCCAATAAAATTCCCTAAAGAACTCAATTTTTCATTTTGAAGCTACTCTTAGAAATCTTTAAAAAATTAGTTTATGAAATAAGTATTAAATTTATATAACTAACAAAGAAATATATTAATTTTACCCTCTTAAAATAGATTTATATATCGGGTTGTTTGGCGCTATTCAAATAAAAATTTTTAATATATTTAATTAAAAGTTATTTAGAAAGTGTGCTAGTGATTAAAATCTCTTATAAATAATTCCAACAATATTTAATAGGCTTTTGAAGTTAATAAAAGAAAGAAATTATGCCTTTCTCTATTAGCAAATTAGGTACACTAATTTTTTATTAATATAGCTTATTTAGAATTATTTCTTTATCTAAGAACTTTAATTTACTAAAAATTATTAAGCCTTAGATTCTATCTTAATAGCTTATCAATTACTATCTTAAAATTATTAATATAGCTGTGCTTATTAAAAATTATGGCTAAATAGTTTATCTTTCGCTTTAAATAAGTGTTTACTTTTAAATCAGCTTTAAATATTTTTAATCATATTAGAGTCAAGTACAAGCCTTTCCTCTTATATACTCATATTTTATGGTTTATTAAAATAAACAGACTTTAGATTGCTAATAAAATGAAGTGCCTTTAAATGTAAAGAAATATGAAAAAAATTAATTATAAAAATTTAATTTTAAAGAGCTAACTATAAAATCATACCTAAATGTTCGAGCTCTTTTGATGGATCATTAAGATAAAAAATAAATTTGTTTTACTTAAGCAGTATATCAAATAATAAATAAGTGGAAGCACATTTAACTAACTTGAAATCTAAATTTGTTCTAATTTTATTTATTATTAACAAAATTGAAAAAATAATAAATCGAAGCTAGGTTATCAAGTTAAAGAAAGATAAATGCCAAAAAGGAAAATATTTAAGAAGATAACTTATTAAAGCTAAATAAAATTTATGAAGGTTTTCTTTTTTATTTGATATGCTTGTAAATGATCTAAAGTCTAATCTATATCTAAATAATTATTTATTTTCAAATATGTTTAAAGGTATCCTCGTAAATATTATCTAAATTATATAATTTTATTTTAATCTTTGGATTAAATATATCTTTATTAGCTAGATAGATCACTTTTAGCAAGTTAAAATATGAAATAAATAATTTTAAACTAAATAAGCAAAATGTACTATAATTAAATTTATTAAAGCTTTAGCTTTAATTTAATCTATTTTATATAAGAATCTTTATCATAAGATAATCATTTTATTATTTAAACTGTTGTAAATATCAATGAGATATCAAGATTATAATTATGCTTGCTTATCTCAAGACAAACAAAAATCTATAATGAATAGACGAGATATTCTTCAATCTATAAGCATATTTAAGCTATCCTATATACGATAATTTAACTAAAAATAAAGCAAAATAAAAATAAATTAAGATATTATTAACAATTATAGTGTATGCTAAATGGTTTATTTTACTAATAATAGATGTTCTATCAATTAATATCTAATACAAATAATAGCCTAAATCAAATGTATAAGCATCTAATTCTTTAGTTTAATAAGTTAAATTTGAGTTAATAGAATATACCAAAAATAACAAAAAATGCTTATTAACTCAATAATAAATTGAAATATAATAAAAGTTTAAGATTATATTAAATAGGAAATTTACTTAGATAGATCCTTTAATGCTATTAATGGATTTATATTTTAATTAAATAATAAAATTTAATTAATAAATGTTTATAATATTTTAAATAATCTAACTAGGAAGTTCTTATTTAGTTCCTTATCATTTTTTAACTAAAGTAGAATTATGAAATATTTAAATGAATTTATTCTTTAATTTCTCTTTATAAATATAGATGTTTTAACTATTTTCATATTTAGAGATTCTTTAGTGACTTAATTTTTCTTAATTTAATTTAATTTTAATTTTTAATTTTATTTCTTCAAATGGATGCTATAAATAAATAGTAATTTGGCTTTTCTCATAAATATAGAGATAAATAGACTTTTCATTTCAAAAGTTAAATGTTTATAGAACAAGAAGTTTCAGTTGCAATTAAAATCGTTTGCTAGTGGTAGTTACTAAACGTTATTAGAAGCTGACAATTCCCTTTTGCTTTCCACATTTTACTCCTCCCCACTATTTTAAGCATTCCATTCACTTTTTTCTTCTTATGAAACATTCTTTTATTCTTCTTGTTTGACTTCCTAATTTTATTTTTAAAGAGTCTCATTAATGGTAAAAGAAGAAAGTTATGAAATATTAAAAGATATTTAACTCTCAGATTGTACAATTTACTAGCTCTTTAACTAAATATTTCCTTAATGTTCAATATCAGATTTTTTAAAGGACAAGTTTTGCTTTAAATTAATAGCTTCTTTCTTTTCTTTTAAAACAGTATCTTCTAAATCTATTTTAGTCTAGTTTAAGCTTTCATTTTATGATTTGCTTTAAATTTGTGCTTACTGCTATAAATAAGCTTTTTCTTCTTTTAATTATTTGTCGTAAATAGAAGAATTCATTTGGTCTTAAATTAGGTTATTACTTGCACTAATAGAATTTCTATTTCCTTTTTACTCCTTAATTGTCTTTTCCAACATTGATATATTAGCAAAGGGTTTAAAAGCAAATCTTCACCACAAAGTATTATCTTGCTATTTTTTATAGAGGAATCTTTGAACTCTACGTAGTAAAGCAAAATATCCAAATGAGAAAGTAAATGCTAAGGAAAGAACTAAAATAATGATTCATGTAGATTATTGAGTTTCTTCAATAATATGAGTGAAAGTAGCTATTAAAGTGCATTCTAAAAGTAAAAAGTTGATTAAGATTTGCAGTTAATTAAGCCAGTCATAATTGTATACTTTTCAGTAAAAAGAAATTAACCCATAAACGAAAAAAATAGAACTCTACAAAATACCAACTATAATGCTACTTTTTTAAAATATTCTACAGATCATAACTATCAAAAATATCACAAAACTTTTAAAATGGAAGCTACCAGGGTATTTTCTTATGTTAAGATCTTGATTAAAGCATTAAGTTAAGAATTTCAAGATGCTATTTATTGGAATGAATAGTATCATACTAACCAAAGATAAAGCTAAGTATTTAGTATGATCATTTGTCCAGCATCTTATGTTACAATCACTTTTCAAGAAACTTTCCTTTAGTTCTATTCTTCCATTCAAATTGAAATCTACTCCTTCTTCGCAGATGAAAGTGTCGGTCAAATTTCATAAGATAGGAATATATAGTAATTCTGAAATTATGGGTAAAAAGATAAAAGAAAACTAAACTAAGTACCTCACAAAAATTGATCTCTAGTATTTTATTTCCAATCTTAAGAAAAGAGCTAAGTGCAATAATACTTACAAATAGCACATTAAGCAACTCAGGTAGAATATTATCTTCAAATTGTTGTCTCCTCACTCCAAAACCTCATCTATTTCCAAATTACTTAGATTCAAAGCTTACTCAAGTATTTCTCCTATTCTATCAAAGTTAGGCCCTATTGAAAGAAGCTAGAGCTATTCAATTGCTAAAATTAATAAGTGAACTCCATCTTCTAATGTCATCTCTGTTTTTTTTGCTATTTTGCGAACTTCCATTCTTTTCCAACTTTTATATCCAACTCAGTTTAATATTGCTGCTATTAATACGAAAGCACTTAAAATTATTTTATATGCTAATTACCCAGACTTTGAGCTTTCAATATCTCTAGACCTAAATGGGCAATCTATGTCAGTTATGTGATCTAAAGGAGTTTTTGAAGTTCCGTCTCCTCACATAACATCTTAATCTAATTAAATTATAATGGAGCAAGTTTAGCATATAACGCCTATTTTTTCATCCAGCCAAATTCCATCTCCATCAGAATCTCTTATGTTTACAATATCATAGTTTTTGGAATTTGGGTCATTAGTTCCTTTTTCTATTTGAAGCCTTTATTAGCTCGTTCCTATTATTTTTATTTTTCTTAGCTCTTAATTTAGATTTTCACCTACACCATAGTCTTTTCCTTACTTTATCAAAGAATCGATAGCTTCACAAAGTAAAAGAGTTGAATCATATGAGTAAGATGAAGAAGAATAAGGTATTACTCCGTAAATTTCTTCAAATCTCTTGGAAACTTCTTACCCAAATTATCCAACATAAGATGAAGGATTGTACTATAAAGCTCCTTTAATTATATCCAGTTGATGTTTTAATTCTTAGTTAGAATTAGCAGCTATTATAAAATCTTAGATTATTCAAGCACTTGCTAATCAGACTCAATCTCCTTATCTGCTTCCTAATTCATAAAGATAAGGAAGAATTAAATAAAATAGCTCGTCAGGATTTATTATCGCTATACCAATTCTTGTTCCACTTTTATAAAACTCTTCAACTTACGGTTTTCATTTCTATTTTTCTTCTTCTGACTCACCCTTAATAATTTCTGGAATTACTCTCATATTTTCTGAATTCATTATTTCTATACTGTGTTTTTAAGCTTCTCTTTCTAAACCCTTTGCTAAACCAACTGCTCAAGTGTTATTTTAGTAAATTAGAGTAAATTTGCTTCATTTGTAGATTTTAATCATTAAAACTTGGAGAACAGACATGAAAGCATCTGAGTAAATAGTTCTCACAAAATTAGGGTATCTTGTGGTATTTGAAAATATTTCATTGCTAGCTGTTGTTCCTACCATTGGTCTATAATCTCCTTAATCATATAAATACTAAAGCCATTATTTAGCTACTCCTGAAGTATATGGACCTATCATGCCAACACCTAATTCATTTACCTTTCTTTTATATTCTTGGTCACCAAACTCCTAATCTCATGTACTGGCGCCTATAGAATATCCATTAGCTTTTATATAGTAATAAGTTAAAATATCCTGCCTTTCATTTATCATTAAGACTGCTAATTCAATTGCTTAGATAATTGTATCAACCCAATTTTAAGGAGTGCCGTCTGGATTAAGATTGCTAGACTGATAAGAAAGTTCAATAATTATTTCTTTACCATTTGGTGGATCAAATGAAGGACCCAAGAATAAGAATTGATGGCTTCAAGTAATAGAGTTATTTTGAGTATAAACGATTGCTATTTCTTTGAGAGTTCCATTTTGAACGTTATAAATTCTATATTCAGAGGAAGTTTCTTTAAATCTACTTTAGAAGCATTAAAACTAATAAATGCCTCCACAACTTTCCATTATTTGATTAATCTGATTGATATATAGGTTTAAGAAATATCACTATAACTCAGCTTAGGATTTATAAATTCCTTTAGAAACACTACTAAAACCATCAGGTAGTGTTAAGTTATGGAGATGTTCAAACATACTAACAAAGGCTCTTTAGGTATAAATTCATTAAAATCCTACTTTGTCTAATTGCAGTTACTTTATTAGCTGTCAAATATCAACGGATAATTGGGACTATGCCATGAATAGCAGAATGCTAACTCCTTAAGATTTTAAGTATCCTTATTGAGTTTTAATGTGATATTCTATTGGCTTTTTGCTGGAATAAATGGCTTGAAGTCTTATCTTATCATATAAGTTTTCAAGAAAAGACTTTGTATAAACCCCTTAGTATTCATCCTAAATCACTCCAATCTAATTCCAGTTAAAATACTCTAGGATTATCTTTATAGCTTTCATTTCGTCTTACAATTTGGGATCAGTATAGATAGTACTAGAATTTCAAGAATTGCTTTCAAGTTGTTAATCCACTACAAAGTGCAGTAGATGATATAATTAGCAAGCTCTACTTATATGAAATGAGAAAACAGGAGTTGCAGTAATATCTATTACAAGGAATAAATTATGCTTCTCATAATAAAGCTAAACTATCTCATAAATACTAAACTGATCCCTTTCTTTTAATGTCTCTATCTTATAACTCTAATTCCTCCACCCATTTTGTCTTATTATTTGTTCTAATTCAGGATTTGACTTTTCAGAACTTACTACTAATATACTATACTATAGGGATAAACTGTAAATTCCAAACAAAATAAATAAGACATAGAGGGGATTCATTTTAATTGCTAGAATTATTCTTTAATTTAACTTTAGTTATAAAATACTAAAATCAAATATACCCATTCTTAGTGCCTTATACTTAAACTCATTTATGCTACTTAAACTAAATATCTCCTGCTATTAAATAATAAAGAACATAGAATATTTCAAATCTTTATTTCTAAAATTACTATTAAGCTAAAGATATAAAGGAATTTGTTATTTATAACCATCTAGTTCAACCAAATTATATCAACTATTGAAAGAAAAAATGTAAAAAAGTAAAATACAATGAACAGAAATTATAAAAATCTATGGAAAATAAAAATCTGAAATAATAAGCGTATATTTTACACTTATATAATAAAATGATTTTATGATACAAAAATAAATAGAATATTTAGCTCTATTTAAAGATAAATAATTTTTTGCTTCAATTTATTAATTTATTTGTATTATAAAATATTTCATAAGCAGATATTTTCTCCTATATTAGTCAGTATAATTATGATCCTAACCATTTTAGACTTTTTTCTTATAAATTTAAATCTTTCCTTTTTATAAGTTTAATTATATGCAAAAAATAAACTAATTTCATAAAAAGATTTTAGATTAAGTTTAAATCAATTAATTAATTGAAAAGAAGGAATCAGCACTAAAATTTAGGTTAATGGTTAATAAATAAAAGGAAAAAGTACAAAATCTTTTTTCTTACATGTTAGACATGAAATTTAGAAATTTTCATTATCAATAATAAATCTATTAATAGTTAAGATTAAATATCAAGTATTTAAAAATGAAAATATCATTTTGTTCATGAAATGCTTTTCGAAATTAATCATAGTAAAACTTTATTCAATTTAGAAAATAAGAGACTTATCTTTTTAAACTTAGCTAGTAAATTAGAATTATAATTATTTAGTTTAATTACAGATTAATAACTTGAAGGTTTAAGTTTTACTATTATCTCAAATTTATTGAATATCTTATAATTTAGGTATTATTAATATCCTTTTCGCTAAGGTTAAGAACATTTTATTTATTTCATTTATTTTATTTTATTTTTTCTTAATTTAAATTTAGAAAAAGTTTTTGTTGAAGTTTTCATTTCCACTGGTGTTTTGAAATTAACTAGCCTGAGACTTTTAAAATTAATACATTATGATCTTTTTATTTTTATCCATGATGTTTCATCTAGATATATACTTATAATTTCATTTCATTCATTTCATTTATTTCATGTTTTTTAATCTTTTATAGTCATCTTTTTTTCCATTGATAGATTTACATTCTTTTAATATTCATGTTAATATTTTATTTTCTAGTAGAACAATTAAGACTTTTTAATGAAAAACTATTTTTTTAATTTATTTCCTTTTAGATATTTTGACTATCTTTTTTAAGAAAACCTAAATAAGCACATCTTTAGTCTTTATAAATTTTTATTTTAATTTTATATTCTTTCTATATGAATTAATGATATTTCTTCATTATATTTAACTCTTAGGAACATTTATTTTACTATATCTTTTTTAATTTCATTTCTTTTTGTAATAGATTTGTTCTCTAAAGATAATTTCGCAAATAAAAAATAAATTAAGTATAAAAGTTCTATCAATTTTAGAAAAAGTATTATGGTTAATTAAAAGTGTTATTTTTAATTTAGAGAAAGATCTTAAATAAGCAATTCTTTATTAGTTCTTCGACTATAAATTAATATTAATTATGCTGCTTTTATTTTATATAATTCATTCTTTTCAAATAATTAAATCTGAATATTAGTTATTTCTATTATTTTTATGAATGATTGCTGTTTATCTAAAATTAGATTTATTATAAGTGAGCTTTTTAATTTGTTGCTTCACCTTTTTATTGCCAAATAAAAATATTCTAAACATCTGTATTTGAGTTATCTCGTTAGGATATAATAATATTTAGTTTGATACTTCTAATTTATACCCAAGGATTTTCAACTTTTTCTTCAATATATTTAAAATATTTTTCCTCTTTAGTATTAAAATATCTAAACTTAAGTTCTTACATGCCATTTATTTTAATAATTATCGAATAAAGCATAAAAGAAAACCAACTTGTGAATTAAATAGAATTAAGAATCACCTATTATCGTTCTATTTCAAAGCGATAGTTCTACTATTTAGTCTAAATAAAAGTTAATAAGATAAATATCTTATATTATCTACTATTTTATATCTTTTGCTTGCCTTCTAATTTTCCTTTTAATTCTAATGCTTTTTAATGGAAAACTTTTTAAATATTTTTATAATTTAGTAAAGTGTTATTATAAAATAAAGTTAGCTTTAACCAGGAATTTTTAAGGGAAAAAAGTAAACAAAATTAGATAAAATTGATTTGAATTGAATATCAACTGCACCGTATAGAGTAATAAAAATAGAAGTAACTTTTGATAATGATACTAATAGCATAATTGAAAAGATGATATAAGAAGCAGAAATCTAAAAATTAAAGTTAAAAGAACTTATAAAAGATTAAAACAGATTAGAATCATATATTTATGAATTTCATAATCTGTTGAAATTATTAAAAGGGATAAATAAGATGAAAAATTAAGTATATGTTACTAAAAGGATATAAAAAGAAAAAGAATAAAAGTAACGCATAAATGAAGAGAGAAATATTAAGCAATATAAAGAAAAAAAAGAGTAATAAACCAAATATCTTTTATACCTTTTGTAAATGTTAAGGCAAATTTAAAATGATAGATGAAACTAAAGAAGTCAAATAAGAAATGTAATATTTCATTTTTAATTTTTAATTTAATAATTTAATTTAAAAATGTCGGTGCAGAGACTTAAACTCAGGTTTCGACGGCCACAACGTCGTGCCCTAACCACCTAGACTACACCGACTTAATAATATTAGATCAGAATAATATAAAAGGCAATACTTTAGAATTAAATTGATATGAAAACTATAATCAATTAAATTATTAACTAAAAATTAGTCTATTTTTACAATAAAATTAGTAGTATTATTGAAACTATAAGCATCTTAAGTGAGAATATCATAAATTAATTTATAATATATTGATTTATAGAGTTTATTTTATTTATTTATATTATTTATATCTTTATAAACAAATCTTAAAAACTTAGAATTTTTTAAAATCTAAAAACACTAAAGTAAACAGATTTATAGCATCTATATTAAATTAAATCTAAAATAATTAAAAATTATAATATCTAATATATTCAATCAAAACTAAAATTAATTGACATTAAATTCTAACTTAGTTAAAGCAAGAAATTTAACAGAAATGAAAATAAACATAAAAATTAGTTTTTACATTAACTAATGGATTCCTAGGAAATAAAGGAAGTCATTAATAAGTAGTTACCGGACTTTGGTCCAATTTCTGAAATCACACTCAAATATAACTATATGAGTAAAATATACAAAGTTACTAACTCTTAAGGCTAAAATATTTGTTTCCGTGAATTCGGAAAAAATATCCTAGTAGATTAGAACGGAGAGAAAAACATATTCATGGAATTATAAAAGTATGGCTATACCAAATGCTTATTCCAAATTGATAAATGTAGAGGTGAAGAATGACTAAATGGAGAATAACTTCAAAAAAAGGAATAAAAAGATCCTGAAGTTATTAAGCAACTTGCAGAAGGATTAAAAAAAATTAATGAACTAGAAATTTCTTCTATTGGTAAGCATGATTAATTTATCTGACTTCTTGAAAAATGAATCGATATTGCTAAGAACAAATATTAAGGAAGTTTTGTATCCAATCTAAGCTAAGAAAATTAATAGAAAGTGGAGTTAATTTTAAATTTATGTAAAGAAGAAGCTAAATAGCAGCTACTTAAGAAATTATATAGAAATAACCCTGAAATTAAATTTACACACTTAGATACTTGATTTTACAATTTCTTATGAGATTCACTACAAAAAAGACTGCATATAATAGATTTCGAATATGCAGGTTATAGCATTCCTTATCTAGATTTAGGGATACTATTTTCTGAAGCTGGATTTGATTATCAGTATGACTAATATCCTTATTTTCGTTTTACTCCTGAAGATGAATTTTCAGAATAGGAATAGAAGGAGTTTCTTCAAGTTTACGAGTAGAACTAATAGAAGAGAGAAGAAATAATAAAAATGATTCCTATTTACAAAGCAGCAGCAAATTATTTAGGATCCTTATGGGCAGCTAACACATATTAAGGAGAAAATACAGAAAAGATAGATTTTTTGAATTACGCTTGGACGAAATATGAGCTATATGTAAAAAACTTAAATTCCTTTATTTGATTAAAGTAATTAAATTATATCTAATTGTATATTTATGAATTGCGTTAAGTAGAACATTCATAAGCTATTTATATAAAATCATACAAAAATTAATAAATGACATTATATATATAATACAAGAGTGAATTTAATTATTTATCTATCATATAAAATTTATAAATTAAAATTCTTCAAATATAATCAAAAATGTGGCAGCTTTAATTGAAGGCTGAATGAATCAGATAATTTTTTTACTAATAAACTTAAGATTCTAATTTTAAAGTCTTAGCTATATAATTTTTAAAAACGCATGATTTTTAAATATAGTGATAATTGAATTATTATTAAAAAAATGAAACAATAATATTAAATAAAATATAAAATCATCTTTAGATAGTTAAATTATTAGAGTATTCTGACGCAAATTTTTATCTCTCTTTTATTCTAAATTAATAAAATGAAAAAATGCTTTAATAGTATAAAGTATTATTAATATTTATTAGAATGTAAAGATAAGAAACTTAGAGTTAGATTCTTTTTACATAGCTATTTATCAATTATTTTTAAAATTTTGGTGAACTAAAAGCATTAGAAATAAAAAATTGATAAATATTGCAGGATTGATTTTATAAAAATGGGCAAATATCGTTAAATAGAAATTTTACTAAAAAGAATAATAATATAGATAAATTAAGAGTTTTTAGTTTCTTTAAATCATAAGCATGCAAATCACTAAGGTAATTTATCAATATGCTAAAAACTTATTTCCTTAGTAAAATATTTTAGTTTTTTTATTCTATTTTAGAATGATGTTGTATTGTTAGACTTAATCATAAAAAATTCTTAAATTACTTAAATTTAACTTTAAGTTATTTAAAAGAGTTAAACAATAACTCACTTAAAAAGAAAAAGCTAATTAATTAAAAAGAGATAAATCTTCTTTTTCCTGTTTGAATAAAAATAAAAATTAATTTATAGAAATTTTGTATTTCTAAAGCTTAAAATATAAAAGCAATCTTAAGCATTAATTAGAATTATTAATAGTGCTTATAGTCTTAAACTTAAAATTTAGTTTAAATCTATGAAAACATTTAGATTATGCTTAATGCTTAATTTATAACTATTATTTTTTAAGCTGTTTATCTTAATTAATTTTGAATGTTTTCTATAAATCGCATAATTATTCTAGTGATTTATTTTAAATTGTTATGACTGGATATTTATAAATGTTAAAAAAATAGATTCATTGATTTATTAAGACTAAAACTGAATGCTAAATAATTGCAAGTAATAGATAATTCACTAAATTAGTTTGATGGTATTTAATAAAGAAATAAACTGAATAGATGAAATTAAAATGTTAAGCTTTTCTAACTTACTAGAAGCTATTTAATTTAATATTATTTAGATAAATGTATATTCCTAAGCAGTACCTAGTAATTTTATCTATTAAAAGTCTGTCTTTAATGTTTATAAGAAAGAGACTTATTATTAAGCTTATTAGATTTAAATCCACATGGAAGAGATAGTTATAATTAATAATAAAATAATTTAGTATAATTTAAATTAATAAATAAACTAAAAGCACTAGGTATTATTAAAATTATTTCATTTGATATATTCAAAAGTTAAATTTAAAGAAATCCTAGAATATCGGTTTGTCTATACATTTATGGGAAAATTGTAAGAAGCTTTATCAAAAGCTTTTTAATAAGATGTTTTGAATGTGGAACTTTTTTAATAATTTAGAAAAGAATTTGTTAATATGATTTAAGAAATAAATCTATTTAGTATGATTATCTATAAGATAAATAATACATCTATTAGATAGTTTCTTAATAATTAATAGAGAATTTATTTATTATTTTAGATTATGCTTGCTTATTAATACTATTTAATTAGATAAAACCTTTAGTTTTTATTTCTTTAAAGCTTTTACTATATTTTACATTCATAAGATATATAATTCCTTGAATTATTTTAATAAAGCTTATTTAATTAAATAGTTAAGGAACATTTTAATAGTTCTTAGAAAAATAGAGCTAAATAGCTTAAATTTATTTATGTAATACTTAAATAAATCATTGAACATTAACATTGGCGAGTTTTAAAATTATATTAAATATTAGATGAATTTTTAAGTATATATGTTAAGTTTATCCTGGAGTATATAGTTTTTGAACTTTTTATTAATAAAAGACTAAATCGCTTAAAATTAAAGATAATAAGAATTAATTGTTAATTTTTAGAGAGATTTAGATATTATTTTATATTTTATACTCTCTGATTGTTTTAAAGCTTTATTAGAAATTATAGCTAAAATTTAAAGTACTATTACTGTACTATATCTTCTATTTTTTAAATTTAAATTTAGTACTTCACTGATAAAGCCAACTATTAACTTTAATAATTTTCATCTTTTATTTTTTCTAAGTTTCTTAGACCTTTTTAAAAAAAATAAGCGAAAAATAGGGAGTTTCAATTAGATTACTAAAATCATTAAATTGAACTATCTTAAATTCATTTTTCAATAAATGTTTACCTTTATAAATTTCTCATTTTTTAACTTATTAAATTATCTAATATCTAGTTGACTAGATTGTTTTAAAATATCCTTCTATGAACAATTATAAAATAATTGCTAAGCTACAAAGGAAGATTAAAGAAGTATAATTAATTAAGCATTAATTGCATATATAAAACTATTTATTTCTATCTTTACTTTTTTATTTATTTAGCTGTTCCGTTAGATAATCTGCAAAATTTCTTTTTAAAGAGAAAAATCTAAAAATATTACTAGAGAAAGAACTTAATATTAAGTTTTGTTATTTTTTTCATAACAAAAAAGCTGATTTTTTTAATATCCAACAATTAAAAATTTTAGGAATAAAAAGACTTATACAATAAATTAAAATAAATCTTTTAATTGATAGAGAGCTGAAAGTTCCTATAAATTAGAAAGAAAATTAAAAGTCACTATTAAAATTTATAAAATGCAAGAGAATTGAAATTAACTAATCTTAACTCAAAATATTAGATTTATGCAAAATTGACATCTTAGAAGTAATCTTCTCTTGGCTTATTCGTTGAAAAACAAGAATAATAA
Source organism: Loxodes magnus (assembly GCA_946699065.1). NCBI lineage: Eukaryota > Ciliophora > Karyorelictea > Loxodida > Loxodidae > Loxodes > Loxodes magnus. Next base: position 417,526 of record CAMPDV010000086.1, on the reverse strand, counting down.
TCTAATCTACGGAATAAGAGCCTCAATAAGCTTAAGAAATATAAGCTAAGGAAGCTTACGCAAAATCAATGCAACAAAAAATAAACAATATATATAATAAATAATAAATAAATAAATAAATTTGATTATAAAGCGCGTAGCGCTCTCGTTGTTGCGCAGCTCTTTAAAAAAAATGTTTCATACTGACAAGAATGTTTGTTACTGATAAAATTATCAGATACTGATAAACCTTGTTCAATACTGGTATAATTATTCAGTACTGATAAAAATGTTCAATACTGATATAATTTAAGAATACTCGTAATCTTTAATACTTGTTGGAGGTCCAAGGACATAGCAGGATTGTATCTCATTGCATCACCAAAGCAGAGGACGACATGTGTCAATTATGGGTACTTAAATTCCCCACCTCTGATGAAGCTCGCAATATTATTTCTTTTTCGTTCCAGAATTAAATCTAAACTAAGCCAGTGCTGAAGGTCTAAGAATCTTATGTCTCGAGGCCAAACCAAAGCAGAGGAAGAAATAAAGTCGATTATGGGTACTTAACTTCCCCAACCTCCGATGAAGATGACCTTGTTGTTCACCTTCGAACAACTATGGCGGTTTTTTTAAAAAAATATAATAAACTATATCATAATCTTAGATTTATTTGTTTCTAAAATTATATATCTAATTACTATAAAAGAATTATCTATCAATCTTAAATAATTCTTTTATTTAGCTCTTTAAATTAGTTTAAGTTTAAGCAAACTTATTTAAGTTTTAGTGATGCATTTATTTTTTAATTTCTTCTCAAATTAATTTAAATAATGTTTTAATTAGATTTAAATAACTTTATTATTAAATTATTTAGCTAAAATTAAAATTAGAAATAAGTGATAATTCAATATAATTAAATAGAAAATTAAGGGAAAATTATTAAAAATTGTTCATATGATCATTAGAAAGTATAATCTTTAGTAATTATTATTAATTTATTTCCAATTTAAGCAAAAGATATGATTCTCAGTTTTCATTTTGAATGGATTTTGGAGACTTTATTTGATGCTTAGAATAAATAAAATCTAAATTCCTTCTACAAATTTCAACAACTCTTAATAAATGTTATATAAAATTAGAATAAAGCTTAGTTCTTAAATTTTCAATTTGATATAAAGCAAATGTAAAGCCTCAGAGTAACCATTAATAAGAAAATAAATTAGTAGTAATAAGATTAAAATCTAGTTTCTTTAATAATTTAGAAATAATAAACAACTAAATAAATTTGTATCTTATGATAACAAAATTTAGGCTTCCTTTAAGATTAATAAGATAATTAGAAAAAGAAGCTATAAATAGTAAAAAATTAAAAATTTAGCTTTATTTATATAATTAAATCTAGAAATAATGCTATAACTTTTATAATTTTATAATATATTATTAAAATGATAAGAGTAGCTTCTTTATTAAAGCATAATTAAGGTAATAGAATTATTAGTTTCATCATAAAGAACAAAGAAAAATATAAACATATTATAATTTATAATAATTATATTATTATTAATTGTATTAAATTGTATTTAGATAGTTAATAAGGATTATAAAACTTAATATTTATTATATAATTAAAATATATTAGATTTTCATTCTTTCTAAGCTTTCTAGATTATTAATCTATAAAATTAAAAAATGTTAAATTACCTAAGAGTATTATTTCTAAGTTTTTATTATTGATAAATTTATTAAATAAGATATATATTCAATTACTTTTATCATCATTTTGGTTTAAGTTGTATTATTAAATATTTAGCTGTATACGCTATTTTCAATACATTTTTCTTGTGTTTCTTCTTAATATGTTATTATTCTAATAGCTCTCATAATGTGATTTGCTATGTAAATAGAAAGCATTTTTATAATTTCATACTTTTAATTATTATTGCACATAAAATTAAAAGAATTTATCTAATCCTATTCTAATAATTCATCTTTAGGAATAAAGCAAAAATAAGAGAATTATTCGTTATAGTAATCAAATCTAACTTCAGAAAATAAAGGCCTTAAATCTATTTAAGTAATGCTAAAATCTGCATATTCGTAATCCCCTAAATGAATATTATGCTAAGAGCATTATAAGCCATTGTAAAATCAGATATCTAAGTGTGCAAATTTTACTTCTTTAGATTTTTAAGTATTTCCGATTATTTCCTTCTTTAAATAAGTTTTAAATTTGCTTCGCTTTTTATTAATTTTCTTAACTTATATTAGATATAAAGCTTTCTTAATATTTGTTCTTAACAAAATCGATTCATTTTTCAAGGAGTCTTATAAAATAATAACTCTTACCAATAATGAAATTTATTGTTTGCTATTTATTCTTCATAAAATTTGCTTTAAAATTTCAAAGTCTTTTAGTTCCTTTTTTGCAGTTACTTTCCTTTTAGTAATTTTTCACCTCTACAATTTTAATTTTTGAATAAATGTTTGATATAGCCATATTTTCAAAAATTACATGAATATAATTTTCTCTCCATTCTAATTTACTAAGATATTTCTTCCGAACTCATGGAAACAAATATTTTAACTCTGTCAATTTATTCGTATATTTTATTTAAAAAATATTAGTTGAATGTGATTTCAGAAATAGTACCAAAATGCAGTAACTGCTTATTGATGAATCCCTATATTTAAGAATCAATTAATTATGTAAAGAAATAAAATTTCTATGATTATTTTCCTTTCTGTAAATTTTTTCATTTTATTAAAGTAAAAATTTAAACATAAGGTATTTATAAATAGTGTTTGAATATGCTAAAGACTAAAAGGTGAATCATATTTAATATAAGTTTATTTTAATGAGAATGCATTAACTATTTATTTTCTTTAGTATTTTTACTCTTTATTAATAAATTCTTAGATTTTAACTAACATTATTAAAATTATTTTTATAAAAAAGTCTAAAGATAATATTATATCTAAAATATTTATTTCATAAAATTTATAAGTAACTATTTAAAGAAATCTCATAAGTTTAAACCTATTTAAGATATATCTACCTGATGTGATACAAAGAAATATCTAATGAATCTTTGATTTAATATAATTTAAATAATTAACTAAATTTTGATTTTAAAATCTTTATAGAGAAGATAACTTTATATTTTTATTTGTAAAAATGCTTCTTATTTATAAAATTAAGAATTTATCATTAAAAGCAAAATGTAAAGAAAAAATTTAAAAAATTTGAAGATAAAATTATAGAAAAATAACCTTATTGTCCTCTTCGCAATTTATATAAGTTTATATTAATTATTTTGGTATAACTACAAGTAATAGATTTATATTTAAAGAACCTTTTATAAAGTTGGTGCTTTTTTGGTTTGTAATTTTATTAAGTTTTTTCTAAATTCTCGACCTTTAACTCAATTTTGAACGTAAATATTAAGTTCGTGTAGTCTAGGTGGTTAAGGCAAGATGTTGTGGCTGACGAAGCCGGAGTTCAAGTCTCTGCACTGACATTTTGATCTTTAATCAATTAAATAAAATATATGATTTTAAATTTCTCAATCGATTTATTCATTTTCCTAATATTTAATATTTATCTTTAAATTTATCTAAATTTTTCCTTACTATAGACTTTTTTAAAATTTTTTTGATATTCCTTCTTATCTATTTAACTTGCCTCATATTATTCTCTTTTCTATTTTTAATTCTGTCTACTTATCATTTTAAGGATTTTAATTTTTAAATATTTTATTCTTACTTAAATCCTTTATTCTAGCTTATTCTTATCTTCTATAAATTTTTTAACTTCTATACTTAGGCTTATATGCTCTGCTTCTTATATTTTTATACGAATTTCTTCTAATAATCTATATTTCCCATATTTCGTTGCTTTTTATTAATTTTATTTTTTTAACTATTTTTCATCACATTTATTAAGCATTATTTACAAATTACTCTAACTTATAAGCATCCAAAAAGAATATAAAATTTTCTATCTAGCATAAATTTATGTAATTTATATAATTTTTTCAAAATATAAAGCTCCAGCAAAATCCAAATTCAAACAACTTAATTCTGCATTTAACTTTGAAGCATAAAAATAAAAAAACCATTATAATGATATACTTAAAAGAAAACTAAGGATTTAATAATAATAAATAGTTAGAAAGTATATCATTTAATTTAGAATCATTTTTACAATACTTGGTACCTTCGTTTTAAGCAAAAGTTAGTTTTTGCTAATTTAATAGTTTAATGGCAAAATAATTAAAAAGCTCTTAATTATTTTTAATTTACTAACACTCTATAATTTAATATAAGCTATTAACTAGGAGTATAAATATTCAGTCTAAATAGATAATTATTAATATAGCTTTAGTATATGTTGGCTGTATAATAATAGAGAAAAGCTAATCCAATTTATTTTATAGAAAGTTTTACATAATTATTGCGAACTTTATATATCTCTCAATTTTATAATTATATATATTTAATGAGAGTTCAAATATATATGTATAGAATACTTTTTATTGGTAAGATGAAAGAACTTAGTATAAAGATTCAAGGTGCTTCCAAATAACAAATCTACGTTGGATTAATACTAAGTATTCTATAATAATAGTTGAAATTTTGAATTTATATTATTAATTTATCTAAGGAATCATTTTAACATAGTATTAAAGAATAAATTAAATTCCTTATATCAAAGGAAAACAAATAGTATTAGGAAGCCTACACTTTTTAAAGTTGAAATCCAATGTTTTTAAATTAAAATAGTTAAATATTAGTCTGAATTATCATAATTTGCTATCACTGGAAAATGAAGCTTATAGAAAGAAGATAAATAATTAAATAAAGAATATGTATTTTATCAAGTGCTCCAAAAGTAAAAGTATAACGAAAGGAGTATCATTAAATCACTTATGAAGATACAAATTATAAAATAAGAATCTATGAAGGCTGTAGCAGTGTTTATTTAGGGTCTCTGAAAATGATAGCAAAAATATCAAAAAGAAAAATAAAAATTTTAAAGAAAATTATTCCACTTTGAAGACTTAATAGTCTCAGTTAAAGATAAAATATTAACTAAAATATTTAAATAGTGAAAAATTTTCAATCAATAGAAAAAATAAAATTTACTAAGATTAAGGAAATTAATCTGAATATAATGATTTGATAAATACAGATCTAGAAGAAACATCTTAAAGAATAAGAAGAAGCTCAGAATGACTTCAAAATCTTTGATTTCTGATGAATAAAGCAAAAGTGTAAGGCTAAACTTCAAGAAAACCTCTTTCTAAATTTAAATTAAGAAAAAGAAACTTAATTATATAAAATAAGAAAAGCAATTTAAGAGCAGTCTTAAGAGACCAGAATGAACTTTATGAAATAGGTTCTGATGCTCTCAGCTTTAGTAAACATCATTTGCATAATACTTAAGATATTTGAGAGTTGAAAATGTCAGGAATGATAATTTTAGAACTGATATATTTGTTAATTAGCTATTAAGATTAAAGCAAATTTAAATTTATAGTAAAGTTATTTATTTATTTTTAAACAGGTAATCCATCATATTTTCTTAATTTAAATGTAATTTCCTTCTATTTTTTTTAAATATTTAATGAAGGAAGAGATTTTATCATATTTAAATATAGGAAACTTGCAAAAGCATTAATTAGTATTGGCTTGTTTTAAATATCTTAATTTCTTATTGAAGTAATGAAGCTAATAAATTTTAAAGCTACTTTATTTTCATCAATTTTTTAAAATTTAAGGAACTAATTATTTCTTTTCTACTAAATTAGATGTTATAGCTTAAAAGAAAAAAGTCTTAATAAAAGATAGTATTAATTTCCTCATTTGCAGACAATCCGATTTTTTTTGATTTTTTGAAAGAAATTGATTCTAAATTGGTTTTAGTATAATTTAAAATTTAGAAAACGAGAGACTGTTTGCTAAAGAAAGAGAACATTTTAGTCTAAATTGGTTTAAATTGAAACAGTAAATTAATTATTATAAATTCTAACTATTCATTTAGATACTTTTATATCATAATTTTTTTTTAATTTAAGTTAATGTTACTAAATAAGGATTAAGCTCTTTTTTCTTTCAATAATTGATATAATTTGGTTGAACTAGATGGTTATAAATAACAAATTCCTTTATATCTTTAGCTTAATAGTAATTTTAGAAATAAAGATTTGAAATATTCTATGTTCTTTATTATTTAATAGCAGGAGATATTTAGTTTAAGTAGCATAAATGAGTTTAAGTATAAGGCACTAAGAATGGGTATATTTGATTTTAGTATTTTATAACTAAAGTTAAATTAAAGAATAATTCTAGCAATTAAAATGAATCCCCTCTATGTCTTATTTATTTTGTTTGGAATTTACAGTTTATCCCTATAGTATAGTATATTAGTAGTAAGTTCTGAAAAGTCAAATCCTGAATTAGAACAAATAATAAGACAAAATGGGTGGAGGAATTAGAGTTATAAGATAGAGACATTAAAAGAAAGGGATCAGTTTAGTATTTATGAGATAGTTTAGCTTTATTATGAGAAGCATAATTTATTCCTTGTAATAGATATTACTGCAACTCCTGTTTTCTCATTTCATATAAGTAGAGCTTGCTAATTATATCATCTACTGCACTTTGTAGTGGATTAACAACTTGAAAGCAATTCTTGAAATTCTAGTACTATCTATACTGATCCCAAATTGTAAGACGAAATGAAAGCTATAAAGATAATCCTAGAGTATTTTAACTGGAATTAGATAGGAGTGATTTAGGATGAATACTAAGGGGTTTATACAAAGTCTTTTCTTGAAAACTTATATGATAAGATAAGACTCCAAGCCATTTATTCCAGCAAAAAGCCAATAGAATATCACATTAAAACTCAATAAGGATACTTAAAATCTTAAGGAGTTAGCATTCTGCTATTCATGGCATAGTCCCAATTATCCGTTGATATTTGACAGCTAATAAAGTAACTGCAATTAGACAAAGTAGGATTTTAATGAATTTATACCTAAAGAGCCTTTGTTAGTATGTTTGAACATCTCCATAACTTAACACTACCTGATGGTTTTAGTAGTGTTTCTAAAGGAATTTATAAATCCTAAGCTGAGTTATAGTGATATTTCTTAAACCTATATATCAATCAGATTAATCAAATAATGGAAAGTTGTGGAGGCATTTATTAGTTTTAATGCTTCTAAAGTAGATTTAAAGAAACTTCCTCTGAATATAGAATTTATAACGTTCAAAATGGAACTCTCAAAGAAATAGCAATCGTTTATACTCAAAATAACTCTATTACTTGAAGCCATCAATTCTTATTCTTGGGTCCTTCATTTGATCCACCAAATGGTAAAGAAATAATTATTGAACTTTCTTATCAGTCTAGCAATCTTAATCCAGACGGCACTCCTTAAAATTGGGTTGATACAATTATCTAAGCAATTGAATTAGCAGTCTTAATGATAAATGAAAGGCAGGATATTTTAACTTATTACTATATAAAAGCTAATGGATATTCTATAGGCGCCAGTACATGAGATTAGGAGTTTGGTGACCAAGAATATAAAAGAAAGGTAAATGAATTAGGTGTTGGCATGATAGGTCCATATACTTCAGGAGTAGCTAAATAATGGCTTTAGTATTTATATGATTAAGGAGATTATAGACCAATGGTAGGAACAACAGCTAGCAATGAAATATTTTCAAATACCACAAGATACCCTAATTTTGTGAGAACTATTTACTCAGATGCTTTCATGTCTGTTCTCCAAGTTTTAATGATTAAAATCTACAAATGAAGCAAATTTACTCTAATTTACTAAAATAACACTTGAGCAGTTGGTTTAGCAAAGGGTTTAGAAAGAGAAGCTTAAAAACACAGTATAGAAATAATGAATTCAGAAAATATGAGAGTAATTCCAGAAATTATTAAGGGTGAGTCAGAAGAAAAAAAATAGAAATGAAAGCCATAAGTTGAAGAGTTTTATAAAAGTGGAACAAGAATTGGTATAGCGATAATAAATCCTGACGAGCTATTTTATTTAATTCTTCCTTATCTTTATGAATTAGGAAGCAGATAAGGAGATTGAGTCTGATTAGCAAGTGCTTGAATAATCTAAGATTTTATAATAGCTGCTAATTCTAACTAAGAATTAAAACATCAACTGGATATAATTAAAGGAGCTTTATAGTACAACCCTTCATCTTATGTTGGATAATTTGGGTAAGAAGTTTCCAAGAGATTTGAAGAAATTTACGGAGTAATACCTTATTCTTCTTCATCTTACTCATATGATTCAACTCTTTTACTTTGTCAAGCTATCGATTCTTTGATAAAGTAAGGAAAAGACTATGGTGTAGGTGAAAATCTAAATTAAGAGCTAAGAAAAATAAAAATAATAGGAACGAGCTAATAAAGGCTTCAAATAGAAAAAGGAACTAATGACCCAAATTCCAAAAACTATGATATTGTAAACATAAGAGATTCTGATGGAGATGGAATTTGGCTGGATGAAAAAATAGGCGTTATATGCTAAACTTGCTCCATTATAATTTAATTAGATTAAGATGTTATGTGAGGAGACGGAACTTCAAAAACTCCTTTAGATCATATAACTGACATAGATTGCCCATTTAGGTCTAGAGATATTGAAAGCTCAAAGTCTGGGTAATTAGCATATAAAATAATTTTAAGTGCTTTCGTATTAATAGCAGCAATCTTAAACTGAGTTGGATATAAAAGTTGGAAAAGAATGGAAGTTCGCAAAATAGCAAAAAAGACAGAGATGTCATTAGAAGATGGAGTTCACTTATTAATTTTAGCAATTGAATAGCTCTAGCTTCTTTCAATAGGGCCTAACTTTGATAGAATAGGAGAAATACTTGAGTAAGCTTTGAATCTAAGTAATTTGGAAATAGATGAGGTTTTGGAGTGAGGAGACAACAATTTGAAGATAATATTCTACCTGAGTTGCTTAATGTGCTATTTGTAAGTATTATTGCACTTAGCTCTTTTCTTAAGATTGGAAATAAAATACTAGAGATCAATTTTTGTGAGGTACTTAGTTTAGTTTTCTTTTATCTTTTTACCCATAATTTCAGAATTACTATATATTCCTATCTTATGAAATTTGACCGACACCTTCATCTGCGAAGAAGGAGTAGATTTCAATTTGAATGGAAGAATAGAACTAAAGGAAAGTTTCTTGAAAAGTGATTGTAACATAAGATGCTGGACAAATGATCATACTAAATACTTAGCTTTATCTTTGGTTAGTATGATACTATTCATTCCAATAAATAGCATCTTGAAATTCTTAACTTAATGCTTTAATCAAGATCTTAACATAAGAAAATACCCTGGTAGCTTCCATTTTAAAAGCTTTGTGATATTTTCGATAGTTATGATCTGTAGAATATTTTAAAAAAGTAGCATTATAGTTGGTATTTTGTAGAGTTCTATTTTTTTCGTTTATGGGTTAATTTCTTTTTACTGAAAAGTATACAATTATGACTGGCTTAATCAAATTCAAATCTTAATTTACTTTATACTTTCAGAATGCACTTTAATAGCTACTTTCACTCATATTATTGAAGAAACTCAATAATCTACATGAATCATTACTTTAGTTCTTTCCTTAGCATTTACTTTCACATTTGGATATTTTGCTTTACTACGTAGAGTTCAAAGATTCCTCTATAAAAAATAGCAAGATAATACTTTGTGGTGAAGATTTGCTTTTAAACCCTTTGCTAATATATCAATGTTAGAAAAGACAATTAAGGAGTAAAAAGGAAATAGAATTTCTATTAGTGCAAGTAATAACCTAATTTAAGACCAAATGAATTCTTCTATTTACGACAAATAATTAAAAGAAGAAAAAGCTTATTTATAGCAGTAAGCACAAATTTAAAGTAAATCATAAAATGAAAGCTTAAACTAGACTAAAATAGATTTAGAAGATACTATCTTAAAAGAAAAGAAAGAAGCTATTAATTTAAAGCAAAACTTATCCTTTAAAAAATCGGAACTTGTGCAATAAAAAAGCATTTCCTTTAAGGATTAATAAATGTTGTAATTTAATAGCTAAAAGTCTTTTAATATTACACAAGTTTCTGTTTACGATGCTAATAAACTATTTTAAATTAAAAAAAAGGATATAAAGCAAGAAGAATTCAACAATGACTCATAAGAAGAATAAAAGGAAAAGACTGCCTAAATTTGTGAGGAGAATCAAAGCATGGAAAGTAAAAAGGAGGCGCCAGTTTAAGACAAGAAATATTAACAAAAACTATAAAAAAATTTTAATTTCATCTGAAGTTTCTTTTTCTATGAATTATAATTTACTAATTAAATAATAATCCACTTATCCTTAATCTTTTATATAAAATGCTTATGAATTTTATAAATAAAGTACCTATTTAAAATGCTAGCACAAATTAAATTGACTTCTTCTCGTACTTATTCAATCTTATTCATTTTAATAGAACTTTAAATATCTGACTTTCTTATTCATTTGAATAAAAGTAATCAATATAAAAAATGGCAGAAGGTCTCAGGAAGGGTTTTTTTCCAGCTCCATAGAAAAAGGAAAAAAAACCAGAGACTTCTAATTCTTCTCCTACCACGTCTTCTTTAATAATATAATAATTTTCTTAGGCTCTTTAACCCCCAAATTTAGAAAAATAAAGATAATCTTAAATTGAACAAGAAATTAAATCAACAGAAACTGACTAAAGCAAGCGAGACTTTTTACTCCCATAGCCACGATCAAGCAACTACATGAAAAGTGGTAACTAAAAAATAATGTAGAAATAGAAAAATGATGAATAGCTAATAATAGAATAACTTATGAAATCTATCCGTAACCTATAAGAAGAAGTTTAAATATTAAAGAAAGAAAACCAAAAATTACTATAGAAAAGTTAAAACAATGAAGAAAGATTAATGAAACAGGAAATCGAAGTGAAACTTTTGGGAGAAAAAAGAATTTAACCTTAAACTTTAGCTGAAAATAAAATGGAACTAGAATGCACAAAACCCTTAGAGATAACTCCTCCCAGAAGGATCGTCAAGCTGTGCTACCTGTGCAAATCAAAATTCCACACATACAAGAGATGCAAGATATATTTGGATAAACAGAGAAGAAACAGTGAAGAGATTTGGAGAGAACTTTCAAGAATTTATGTAAACAAGGATGGAAGAATATTTAGAAGGAGGCTTTTTCAAGGGAGTGCCAGAACTCCAAAAAAACTGGGAGTCCCGAACTTTTATTTTAAACCTCAAGGAACGAACTCTGGAGGTATGTATTGAAGGGGTTTAAAATCCCCGGAGATACGAACACTTTAATTTAGTATATTAAATAAATAAATAAAAGTAATCAATCTTAATGAAATTCTTTTAAAAAATTTCAAAGAAAAACGCCAGAAGTATTAAATCTAAAATAAATTAGAAAAGAGAAAGTTATATTTACTATTTGCATAAATTCCCAAATCGTTTGAGATGCTTATAGATATATAAAGAAATATATTAAAATAAGCTAAGCTTTAATATATTTCTTAAACATTTTTTAGTTTTATTCATTGTAAGAAATTAAATTGAAAATTCTTAATAAAATTTATTTAAATTTCGTAAGTATTTTTAGTGAACTTTTCTTCTTTTTATACTTTTAATTTACTTAAATAATTAATATTATATGCGAATATGCTAAATCATTTAAAAAATATTAAAAATTTAATATTTCATTTAGTTTATATATATCTGATGTGTTTTTTCTTTTATGCAATTGAGCTTTATTATAATTTTAGTTATATACTTTTAATATAAGCCTAAGATTTTTAAATTATTATTTATTTATTTATTTTTTATTCTAAATTCTTTCTTTAATATGAAAAATAGAATTACTTGTAAAATTGTAATGAAAACTCAATACTTTAAAACCTCTTTTTTTGGTTCAATTATAATTTATTATCCTATCAACTTTAATAGTCGTTTGCTGTTATTTTCATTAGATATATAAATTCTAATTTAGCTAATTTAATTAATGATTTAGATGCTTACTTACTGTTATTATCTCTATTATTAATTTTAAAATTTATTATTTAAGTTTACTAATATTTTGAAATACTTCTTGATACTTTTAGTTAAAAAATAAAAGTGAAATAATTTATTCTAGTGAATAATTTCTATTTATATAAGTAAAGAAGATTTAGATAAACTTTTTTCAAATTTAATAGCTGTCTTGTCCATTCACTACATTTTATGTTTTATTTACATTTAAGATTATCTACTTGTTTATAAATCCTTAACCTTTTGCTCTCTTTTTAAATTATAAATAATTATTATTTTTTTAGTAACTATTCTCCTCAAAATAGAATAGCTCAAATAATATCTCGAATCTAATAATACAAGGGAGCTTAATGTAAAAGTTGTTGATATTAGTCTTGCTAGAGTATTAATAACTTTTAGTTATAATTGCTTAGCTTGGTATTTTCAAATTATTAATTAAGAATTTCTAAATTAATAAAGTTATAAAAAGCTAATAAAGAAATTTCTAACCAAATAATCTCAGAAGGAATATTATATAGTTTTGATAGTAATATGATTATGCTTTAAATTATGTTCTTAAATAAATAATTTAATTATTAAATTAGGATTTTTACTCATTTCACTAGATTTCTCAAATTTAGATTCAAAATCTAATATAATTTTGCTTAAATCAAATCTTAAATAAGTTGCTTCAACTTAATCCTTTGCTCTTATCTCTCTAACTACTTTTAATTGATTTTATCACTTCAAATATTTTTATAAAATAAGAAGGAATAATTTTCTTAAGTCCAATTATTAAGTACTTGCATTTCATCTTTTTATCTATTTAACTTAATTTGAAAAAGAATCTAAAATGTTTATTCTATTTTTTATTAGCTAGATAATTTAATATTTTAAATGTAAACTCTTTATTAAGATAAAATCTTAAATCTAATAATTACAACTCTATGCTTTTTTAAACTTAATAGAAATTTATTATAACTTAGTTATATCAAAAATACTTATTTAAATAAATTTGTAATTTTAAAATAAATTCTTAAGTTTTCTTTTAATATCTAAGCAAATAAAAGTATGTGCTAAATTTAGGTTTATAGTAAAGGGTCACAGAAACTAAAAAATAAGTGTTTTGTTTTAAATTTAATATTAAAACTGCTTTTTATTACTAATTAATGAGATATTGCTCTCTTATTTGAGAAATGGTATTTTTATCAATTTTTAAAAGAAAATACCTTATGAATTATAAAAATTATATTTCCTTTTAAGCTTTATCAAAGTCACAAAATTCTAAGTAACTTTAAAGAAATTTTTAAATAGCGCTAAATACCATTATTTAACAATCTATGATAAAAATAGAAAATATTTACCTTAAACTTCTTTAACTCTTAAATTTAAGTATTATTTAATTAAAAAAAATTAACTTTTAGATTTATCAAAAGGTTATTTTAAAAGAGAGATGAGGCTTTTCAGTAAAGTATATATGGCAATGCAGAATTAAAAAGAGAAGGAAAATGATAATCTTATAATAAATTCTTTTATATATAATATTTCATTAATTTAGTTAATAATTCTGGGCTAAGTTTATTTTTCGAAAATTGAGTGAGATAAAAATGAAATTACATAGTCATTAACTTCTGATTTAGAAAAAGTAAATTTTTCAAAAAAAATAATTTAGAATATTCATTCTAACTAACCTATATAAAAAGATTGCTTTTTCATTCAATTCAAGCGATAAAATTTCATTTGAATAGAAATTTAAGAAATAATTTATCTATGAAATTTATCTTTCAAGTTAACTAAATAGAAATTTAATATGACTAAAGTCTTTTAAAAATTCTATACTTAATGAGAATATAATATTATATTAAAAAATTAATTTTAATATTTCTTCACTCTAAATTTGATTATCTTAATTAATATGAATATTATTTAAATTATTGATTCTTATGATAAAAATCAAAGTATTATTATAAATGAATACTAGGGAACTATCTTCTAAGATAAATTAAAAATGTAATTTTAAATTTATTAATAAGTTTCTTATGAATCAATTATTTAAAAATTCTTATTAAAATAATTAATTTTTAAATTTATGAAATAATACTTTAGATATATTATATTATAGTTATACTTTTTTAATAAAATAATTTTAATAATATTAGTTAAAATCTAAGAATTTATTAATAAAAAGTGAAAATACTAAAGTAAATAAATAGTTAATGCATTCTCATTAAAATAAACTTATATTAAAGAATAAATTTAACTTCTTATTGTTTAGTTTTTCAAACACTTTTTTAAATACCTCATATTTAAATTTTTACTTTAATCAAATGAGAAAATTTACAGAAAGGAAAATAATCATAGAAATTTTATTTCTTTACATAATCAATTGATTCTTATGAAATAAAGGAATTTATTAGCAAACAGTTACTGAACTTTGATGCTATTTCTGAAATCACACTTAAGTATAAATTTGTAAGTATAATATACAAAGTAATTTACTTATAGTGTTCAAATATTTGTTTCCATGAGTTCGGAAGAAATATCTTAGTAAATTAGAATGGAAAGAAAAATATATTTATGAAATTTTTGAAAATATGGCTATATCAAACATTTATTTAAAAATTAAAATTGTAGAGATGAAAAATGACTAAAGGAGAGTAATTACAAAAAAAATCCTATAGTAATTAAGAAATTTAAGAAAAAATAAAAATAATTCACAATCAAGAGATTTCTTTTATTTGTGAGAATGATTATTTTATAAGACCATCTGAAAAGTTAAGTGGTAATGATAAGAATAACTAATAATGAAGCTTTATATCTAATATAAGTTAAGAAAATTAATAAAAAGTGGAGTTAATTTGAAACTTATGCAAAGAAGAAATTAAATGCAGATATTTTAAAATTATACTTAAAAAGTCATGCAAAAAGAATTCATATCTAGATATCCGATTTTACAATTTATTATGATATTTTCTTAAAAATATCCATTTAATAAATTAAGAATAGGCAGATTTTAGTATTTCTTATATAGATTTAGAGATATTGCTTTCTGAAGCTGGATTTAATTACCATAATAACTAATTCTCCCATTAAATTTGTTCTTGAAGATGAATTATTAGAATAGAAATATATAATTTTTCTTAAAATTAATGGAGAGAATTATAAAAGAGAGATTAAAATAATATAAATTATTTCTATTTATAAGGTTGCAGCAAATTATCTTTAATCCTTATGAGCAGATAAAAGATAATAGAAATCAAAATTTTGTTTATGTATGTTTAGGATTTATTCTTATATCATAAATTTTTAAATAAAGATATAATAATTTGTTAAGCAATTTCCATTAATTTTCAGAAAGTATTGAGTTATATATTTCTAAAATCTTAAAAATAAATAGTATATAAAGAAAAATTAATTAAAATATATTTAAATAAAGATGTTATAGTATATCAAATCATATTTAATTATATAACAAAATTAATTAATTATTTTAATTAAAAAAATTAAGAAATTAATATTTTTTAAATTAAAATGCTTTTAATGCTTTAAATAATTAAGATATTAAATTATTTTTTATTAATATTTATTTTTTTATATAATATTCCAAATTTTTTTTAATTTAAATAAATAACTAATTAGAATTTTAAAATATTTAAAATTCAATCAACAATTATTTTAAGGGAAAGTATCTTGAAATTATCAGTATTGAATTCCATACATTTTATTTTTATTACAAAATTTATTTTGATAAACAAATTTTAAATTTTAGTATTTAAAATTTATAATTTTCTTGTATTAAATTAAAAAAACTATTTAAATATGCTTTTATTATCTGAAATAAATAAATGAAAAATTTTTTATAAAAATTTTCATTTTATTATAGCAAATTTCATTGTTGATAAAAAATTTTCATCAGTGCTTTTAGTAATAATATTATAAATATGTAAATTCTTAATCAGTATTTTATTTGGTAATATGTTAGGATTTAATTTTTTTAATTACGAAATAATTATTATCATATTAATTACAAATTTAGTAAATTTATTCATCTTTCATTTTCTAAAAATTCCTTAAAAATTCCTTAGAAATAAAATTTTCTATAACATATTTTCCAAATTAATAAGTTTTTTTTTAAAATCTTTAATTTATCCACCTAAATTTTTAAGCAAAACTTCAATATCAAGCTTAAAATATGAACTATTTTATTATTTTATTTTATTTCAACTAAAAAAGTTTTTGGACCGGAAACTCCTTTCTGATTACACGACCCGACGCTCTCTTTTTATGGAATAACGGGGATATCCTGTTGTGCTCCAGGCACAGCTGCTAGGGAGCTCCATCACTATGAGCAGCCAGGCTTCAAGCCCCAACCAAGAGCAAATAACCTCAAAGACAGAGTTCCCTTCAGAAAATGACTCTGACCAGGGACTTCCTCAGCGGCAGGAAAGGAACTTGTTCCTAGACATAAATCCAGAAAGTTTAGTCACGAAGGTCATTCTCAACTCTCACCATCTTTTCAATTATATAACTATTTTATTATTATAATATAAAATAATTAAAATTAAATGTTATATAATTAAATCTAGATATTTATAGTATGCAATTTAATTTATATAAGTTATATATTTGATAATTTATAATATTTGTATATCTAAAAATTATTTTATTAATAGTAATAAAATTATTATTTTTGACTACAAATGCTTATAAATATTTTTCCAATAATGTTTATTAACTTTACATTTTAATAAAAGATATTTATATATATTTTATTTAAAAAATTGTAAATTGTTTATAAAATTATTATTAATTTGGATATAAATAATATAATTAAAAAGTAAATATTATATAGGAGAAAAAAATTTAACATATAAATATTTGTTAATATATAAGAAATATTCTTTCAGAATTAATGTAAATATTTGTAAAATAATTTAACTAGATTTGCTTTTATAGATTGTCTTAAATATATATTAATTAAATTTAAAATATCTTAAATTTAATTACATTTTATAAAATAAGTTTAATCATATTTTTCTTATTTATGTACTAGAAGCAAATATTATATTTATAAAAAAAGCATTAAGTAAATTATATTATAATTGAAATATTTACATTTTAGCTTATAAAATAATATTTTTAATTTTAAATAAAAATGATGAAGATTTAGAAATTTTAAAGAATCTTTAAAGTTTAATAATAATTAACTTAAGATAAAATAAAAATAAAAGTTAAATAGAAAATTTATTAGCTAAAAAAAGTTATTTAAAAATTATTATATTTACTAAGAAATTAAAAACATTATTTTTATTAAAATAATATAAATAGTGTAAATTATATAATTGGGGAAAAATAATTTCAATAATTAAAATATTATGCAACAACAATAACTAGAGCTCGTTTTGAAGAGCTATGTATGGAATTATTTAGAAGTACAATAGATCCAGTTGAAAGAGTATTAAAGGATGATCAAATATCGAAAGGTTAAGTAAATGAAGTAGTAGATCTACAAGAATACCAAAAGTATAATAATTGATATAAGATTTCTTTAATGGAAAGGAACCATGTAAAAGTATAAATCCAGATGAAGCAGTAGCATATGGTGCAGCTGTATAAGGAGCAATATTATCAGGATCAAGTAGTTAAAATGTATAGGATTTATTATTGTTGGATGTTACACCATTAAGTTTAGGTTTGGAAACAGCTGGTGGAGTGATGACGGTATTGATTCCAAGAAATACAACAATTCCAACTAAGAAATCTTAAATTTTCACGACTTATGCTGATAATTAACCAGGTGTTTTAATTTAAGTGTTTGAAGGAGAAAGATCGATGACAAAAGATAACAATTTATTAGGAAAATTTCATTTAGATGGAATACCTGCTGCACCTAGAGGAGTACCATAGATCGAAGTAACTTTCGATATTGATGCAAATGGTATAATGAATGTGACGGCGGTTGATAAAGCAACAAGTAAAACAAATAAAATAACAATAACAAATGAGAAAGGAAGATTGAGTAAATAAGAAATCGAAAAGATGATATAAGAAGCAGAAAAGTACAAAGCTCAAGATGCAAGTTAAAAGGAAGTTATAAAAGCCAAAAATGGATTAGAATCATATATTTATGAATTCATTTGAAGAAGAAAAAATTCGTGATAAGATAGATGGAAATGATAACTAGACATTGATTAAAAAGATAGAAGACACAAAGAAATGGTTGGAAGCGAATTAGAATGGTAGGAAAGCAGATTATGAAGGAAAATAGAAAGAAATAGAAAGTATAGTAAATCCAATAATGATGAAAGTTAATTAAAAAATTTGATAAAATAAGAAATTGGCAAAAAATTTAGTTTCTATTATAAAAATTTAATTTAATAATTTGAAAATAAAGCTCTAAAAACTTTATTTTTATTTATGAGATATAAACACATTTTAAGAAATCTGATTATTTTTTACTCATTTTATTTGATTTTGTAAAATAGTTTGGATTCATAAAAAAAAAGATGTTAAGCAAGCAGTAGAAAATTGAAGCAAAGAAAGCCAGAAAGCTTGCATAAAAGCAAATAGAACATCAAATAAAAGAACTTACCGACCCTGACTCTCCTCCATCGGTAAAAGGAAAGCGCCTTGAAGGGAATACTAAGGAGCAGGAATCTGATACAATCGAATCATTAAGCAATCAAATTTGACTTATGAAGAAAAATTTCTAAAAGCAGGATGAGGTAATATTTAATCTCGCGGAAAAGATAAGGGAACTCCTAAATACAATCGAAGAACTTAATTAGGAAACAAACTGTTTAAGGAATCAACTGATACAAAGTCAAGTAGTGACTAAAGAACAACTCTGACTATAATCCTAATCTAGATCTAACAAAGTTGACAGAATGGACATTGAATAAGAATAAAAAACATAGAACTAATAGAATTAATAAGAATTGAAATAAGAATAGAATCTAATAGCTAGAATAGAAAAGATAGAGAGCCACTTATATCCAGAATTCAAGCCTTAAATCACCAAATATAGAAGATGCTGGTTCTGCCACTCAAATAACCATTTACTGAAGACTTGCCAAAGCTTTAAGTAACTAAAGAGAAAGGAAGATCAAAAGACGTGAAGATAACTTACAAGACTATACGTAACTCCATAAGGAGTATTCAAGAAGAAGATTTCCAACGGAACAAGAAGATTATCATAGTGGTTACCTCCCACTTAAAAAACTTGGTCGTGGTTTCCACCACGTTAAAAAACTGGCAGCGAGAACCTGGTTTAGATTCCAGGGAACGCAAACTTTTTTTGACTTTTAGTTTACTATATATATATAATAGTTTGGATTTTATTTTAATTTAGATATAAAAAATTTTATATTTTAGTTTTTTAATATTTGATTTATAAAAATATTTAAATCTTAAATATTTTAATTTTCATTTAAAACATTTAAGAGAAAATATAATGTTAATTACACTAAAAATAAAAAATTTTTATATTTCTTTAATATAATATATATTACTTTTTATCTATTAAAATTTGTTTAAATTTTAGAATTTATAAATTTAAAATATTATTCTTTTTTTGCTTTTAAAATATTCAAAATTTAAAGAATTTTTATAATAAATTATTTTATAATTTTGTAAATTAAATTTAAATCATATTTTTAAAAAAATTTAAATAATTAAAAATTAACTAAAGCAAATTTATTTAAAATTTATCTTAAGAAAATAAATTTATAAGTTTCATTTTATAATTTAAATTAAAAAATTACAATTAATGGAATCTCTTAAATCAGATCTGTAGTTATTGTAAAAAAAGAAAGAAAATAATATTAAAATATAAAGTTACTATTTATTTTTTACTTTAATAAAGAAAAAATTTATAAAGATATATATTTAAATTAAAAATATCTTTCATAAATAAATTTTTTTATATTTTACCTCCTTCTTACTCTTTTATCAAGTTTTATGCTATTATTTTTTTTTATTTTTACATCTTGTCTGCTTTCACAAAGATTGGAATTATTTTTATAGAAATTTAATATATTCTTTATACAGTCTCTATTAAGCTATCCGGTTTAAATGCTCTTTAACAAAAAATTTTAATTTTTCTTTTGATAATTATGATTCCAATTTATATTTCTTAAGCTAATTTTGTTATATGGCTTAAATAAAGAAGAACATAGTTACCTAATCTTTCTTGATTTCTTCTATTAATTTTAAGTTAATTCATTTCGTTTAGTTTTTGTAAAATTCTTAACCACATTCGAATTCTTTTTTTCTTTATCTCAATAATTAATTTTTTACTTATTCTCTACTTGGTTTAATTTATTTTGAAATTGAGCTCTATTATCATATTTTAATATTTTTAATTATTCTATACAACAATCTAAATTAGTTTGATTTTAAGCTCTTTATGACATTTTATTTTGTCTTTATTATTTATTCAAATTTACCTTTCTTTCAGCATCAATTAATTATAAATTTATATCCTATTAATATTCAGTAATGTTAAGTTATTTATTAATTTTTGCTTTTTTTTATTTTTCTATTTTTATATAATTTGAAATTATGTAAGAAAACATATTAAGTTACTATTTATTAAATTGAAAAAGGAAACAATCATAATGAGAGTAAATATACCAATACCAGTAGTATCATAAGTTTTTTCAGTTATTAATGATCTTTACTATTTTACAAAAGCTAGAAAGTAGCAACTAATGAATAGATTATCATAAAAAATTCATTTATAATACTTATCATATTTTCAATACCCGATTAGTAAAGTTTCAATTTTAAAAGATATAACAACTGTATAAAACTCGACAATATTATAACGGATATCTATAGTTCAGATAAGGAACTAGCAAATACTATTTTAATGAGATAATCATTCTTCTTAACAAAGATAGCCATAAATTACAGATACTTTAAAATCTTATTTAACTTTAAATTATTTTAACAAGTTTGCAAATTTGTATATTAAGTGCTTTGAATTAAAAAATTTTTATTCTTTTGCTGTTTTCAAAATTTTAGAATATAATAAATAGTAAGCATTATAAATAAAATTTGTTATATCTCTATAGAATCTCACCCAATAAAATCAAAAAATATAGAGCTGAAGATTATGTTTAATCATAAAATTGCTATTCTTTACTTAAAGCAAAATTCCAATCTAAAACTATATATTTGCAACTAAAAAGAATCTAACGAAAATGTTAAATTAAAGATGAGTCAGGAGATTCTAAAAGAAATTAACTTTGATATTTTTATAAATAAGTAGCGAGCAAATTAAAAGCAAAATTAAAATAATAAATTATAGTAAAATATTGTAAAGATTTGATAATAAAATAGTTTGCATCATAGTCATATCTTCTAAAATTTTAATTATTTATTGTGTTTTTGTTTTATTCAGTTATAAATTTGTCTTAAAACCTTAATCACTTACATTTTTATTGCATTTTTCATAAAAAAAATTATTATCTAATTATTCTTTCTTTTACTTTCACTCAGTTGGCATTAAGAAGCAATCATATTCAGGTCTTCTTCACACTATATTTACGAAAGGTTATAATCACATGAATCCTTTTAGATGAACTAGTTATTATATAAAATATCTTATTTACAAGTTATATATAGCAAGTAATTACAAATATTTTATAAATTTCCTTATTTTCTACAATCACTAGATTTGTATATTAATATAATTTTTTTCTTTCAAACATTCCATACATTTAATCTAAATTTAGCTACATCTTTAAAAATATTTAATTGTTGCGTTACAATCAAGACATGTTTCATTACATTTGATCTCATCTTCATCTAGAATACAGTTTTTTTAACAGTGTAAGCATTTTAGAATGTTTACAATAAGCACAAATAAATGTTTTTTCTGGTCAAAATTGGGATTCATCAAGATTATTTTAAACTAACTAAGAAATATTTAAATATCTAAGATATTAAAATGAAATATTCAAACCCTTACAACTATATATTTGAGATTCTTAATTTACTAATGGTAAATCACAAATCAAACTCAATTTTAATGGATTATAAAAAATTAAAAATAAATGTTTATGAGTACAAATTATATATCCTCTATAGTCTTCAATTTCTTTTTCATTTTGTAAGCAATTTTCAACACACCACCATTATCCATTTAAAATATTTAGTTATGATTTAAATTTTCCCATATAAAGACAATTTTATGTAATTTTGCATTTATTCTATAAGTTACATTCTTCTCCACATGATAGTCACTTATTATTTATTTTTATTTATTAGACTAATATAGCCTTCATATCATTTGACTCATTATACATAAAATAAATCATCTTCTATTTTCTAATTGCAAGATTAACAATTTCAATAGGGCATTGCATGCATTAGTTAATTATGCTAGAAAATAAAAAACCGGACTTGCATTTGCATAAGCTAATATTTTTTGAAGTTAAAGATTGTATATTAGATATTTCTTAATAATCACTTTAACAATCATTAACGTCATCTAGAAATCATCTTGTTTCATATTAAATGTACTTTGATCAGCCACACTAATAGCAATTTCAATAATTAGGCTAAAATTTTAACAATCAGCATTTTGGAGGTTTCTAACTTATCCAACAGAATATTTTTCTATACATATTCCATTAAAAATATAATAATTCAATTAGCATTCTAAATATATATAATAATTATATTTTAAGCAATTTTATAATTAAATAAAGCAGTCTTAACAAATTCCATCATTATTAAAATTTTAATGGTCCTAATCACATTATAATAAGCATTAATCTTATTTAGATAATCTATAATTTTGTTAACATTACATCAATTCTTAAACACAATTATAAACAATTTTCAATTAAAGGTTATGAATGCCTTTATTAAATCAATATAAATTAGAATTTTAACAAGATATACAACTCTAAGTTAAAGGATCTAAAAATTTAATACTATCTAAACAAATGCAAAATCTTTAAGTCTAATAAAGGTTTGAAGGACATTATGAAATTTCTTATAAAATCGAATTATTTTCGGTAATTCGAGCAAATTGTAAATTAATATTTTGATTATATTTGATTTGTATAAAGAGGATGATACAAAACACAATTTCATTCTTATTTCCACTAGTAGAATCAATTTTTATAATTTATTACAAAAACAATTTTAATCAAAGAAACAATTTTTAATCAAGTTATATTTGCCTCCACAATCAATAGAAATTTAGTTAACTTCATCTTAATAAAAATTTAGATGACATCCGCCTTAAAACAGGATTTTCTATTCAAAAAATAAAAATCAAGTTTGCATTTATCATACTTTATTTAAAATTTATTTTGTTATTCCAAATGATAGTTAAAATAATTAGAATTTCAAGTAGACTACTTATACATTATGAAGTTTCTGTATCTAGAATTATATTAAGGGATATTAGCATTGCTACAAGTTTCAATTTAATTTAAAGGAAAGCGACATTATTATTCACATTAATTATACTAAACCCTGTTAAATAATATTTATTCTAGTATTTTATGCAGTTTACAATATATTCTGAACATTATAAACAATTTTCTAGATTTCGCATTTTTTAATGCATTAGTTATTTATTAAAACTTAATCAGAACTAGCACAAAAACAAATTTCAATATCATCCAATAACAAATTTAAACTTGTACAATCCTACGCATCTGATAAATCATAAATATTTAAGCTATATCATACATATATTTTATATCCTTCATAGTTATTATTTAAATAATTACTGCATTCATAATAGCAATAAATTTCTCTAATATCGATTATAGTTATTAAATCTTCAGTACAAAAGCAATTTGACTCTAATTAATATTGTGGAAATAAGTTGCAATCATAGTCACAAGAATAGCATTCATATTAAACAGAAATGAAGTTATTACAATATTACTAAACATTTATAGATTCTCAAAAAGAATAGATTAGTACATTTAAAAAATAAAATAATTTTAATAATTTTAATCTAAACTTTACTAATTTAAATTAATTCTATATTCTTAGTAATTTTTAAATTAAATCTTACCATTTTTCACATTTCTGATTGAATCTGTTAAAAACTTTCCACTTTCATACTTACTAGTCATTTAAGTATTGTCCATTTACAAGTTACCAGATTATGTGCTTGGACATAAAGTATCTTATCCTTCTATTTTATAAAAGGATTTCTGGCATTTAGAGTATATTATACTGTGATACCTTCACTATTAGTCTCTTAGCATTTCTCGCAATTTTTAATAGGACATTTCTCACAATATTTAACTGCACACTTTCAGAAAAATCCTTCTTGATACATACAGTAGTGAATATTTCTTTGTCTGGCGTAGCTTATCAACCTTCTAATTCAGGGTATTTTGTATAAAAAATAAATATATTGTAATATAAGGTAGAATATTAGCGTTAACTTTAAGCAGAAACATTGTTATAAGTAAGAAAAAAAAAGATAAGAGCAGATAAAATATCTTATCTAGAAATAAAGCTAAAGAGTAAAGGAATGATATAATTTAGAGTTATTTTGGCTATCCACATTTTATTGATTATAATTTTAGTAAAATAACTTAATTTGAAATAAATATTCTTAGGTATTTATTAAAAAACAACATTTTATTAGAAACTAGTAAATAGTAATTTTTAAAATTAAGTTACTACTATGCTTATTTATTC
This sequence comes from Loxodes magnus, assembly GCA_946699065.1. Classification (NCBI taxonomy): domain Eukaryota; phylum Ciliophora; class Karyorelictea; order Loxodida; family Loxodidae; genus Loxodes; species Loxodes magnus. The sequence continues at coordinate 392,775 of CAMPDV010000086.1, read as the reverse complement.
ATGAAACCTTAAAATTAAGAAATTTATTTTAAATCTAGCAAAGAGCAAAATAAAAAAAATTATATTATATTAAATATAAAGTAAATACAGAAAATAAAAATTTAAGAGGAAAAGAGTAAAAAAATGGAAATGGAATAGAATATTCGGCTATCTAAAAATTTGCAAGGAACGCAAGAAGAAGAGCTAACAAAGAACTAGAGAAGAAGTAGAAATCAATGGAACACTTATCAAGCTCCTCTTCAGAAGGCAAATTAATGGTTGGACAAGTTAATGAGAGCACTTCGCTTTCAATTGAAATGGAAAAGATGAAAAAATTAATTTCTAAATATGAAGAAGAAACATATAATCAGGAGAAAGAATTAGAGAGCTTATGAATAACATCGAGGATCAAAATAACGAACTGGTAATTCTTAGGAAATAGCCTATATAAAACAATATTGTGACAGAACAATAGCTCTATACTCAGTCTTAAAATAATTTCAAACAAGGGGTAAATATGAGTGTTGAATTCCTCCCTTCTTAAGCAAAAGATTAAGAAATAAATATAGAATAAAATGTTGATAAAAGTTTAATTAAATGAATAGAACAAATAGAAAAATTAGTTTTGCCTTAGTTGAATAAAAAAAAATAGACAAAAAATTGTTGATGTTGTAGGTCGAAATATCACTTATTAAAAAATTGTTAAAAATGATAAAAATTTAAAAAAAGAGAAGAAATAAAAACATGAAGGATGTTAAACAAACTTTGAATAACCGACTTAGGAATTTATAAATAGAAATTATTTAGTGGTAACATGGAAAATTCATTGTGATAGCCACCCACATTCAAAAAAAGGCCGGGGTATACATCCACGTTAAAAAAAAGGCGGAGCGAAATCGGTTGGAATCCCGAAGAACTCCAAAACTCTTAACATTTAGTTTACATTATTATTACATTATTAAAAATTTAAGAGTTATAAAAAATTATTTATTTTAAGTATCTTTAGTAACCTAGGCTTATTATTTAGATTCTTAAATAATATATTATCCTGAGATATACAATCAAGTTATCAAATATATTTAAATCTTAAATAAAAAATTAACTAAGCATATTTAGTTATTTTTATTAAAAAAAAGTTATCACTAATAGATTTGAATTAATGATGGTATCTTCTAGTGATTATTAATGATTAAATAAATTATTAAGGAAATAAATCTTTTACCTTAAACTCTATTAAATTAAAATAATTACATTAATAATTCTACATAATTTAAGAATTATGATAAAATTATACGTAGCCCCTCATATATTTTACTCAATGTCTAATTTGCTCTCTATTTTTTTACTACAATTTTTTTCATTCAAAATAAGAATAAATTTTAGAATAAGATAAAGAAATTTAAGATAATTTTATGTTTATAAGTTTATTTAAGTTTTAAATGATATATAAGAGAGATATTAAAAAGGTATTTCAGATATTAACAATAAAATAATTGATTTAAAAAATCATTTCTATTTTTAGAATCAAATAAATCATGTCATTCTAGATAAGCCATTCATTTATATTATACTCTCCTCTTATGTAGATATATTTTAATTTTATTCTCTTTAAGCTTGTATAAAATAAAGTTTTCGATAAAGTTGCTTAGCATTTATTTAATTTATGACATAAAAATAATATTTTCTTAAAGCTATTTCTATTTATAACTAACTTACCTTTATTTAATAATATTTATAGCTAAATTTTATATGTTTTGCCTATTTTCATATTTATTTCTTAGGATTAATTATTTATGATGCTAAGCACTATTGTTCTAAATATGTTTCTATGCTTATTAATTTAATTCCTAGTTATAAGAAACTTATTTGTTTTTATGCTGATTTCAGATAATTCTATTAAATTATATATGTATTAAGTTATTCTAAATTAGAACATAAAGTAAGCTTTTTTAATAATTATAAAGGAATATTTTATTTAGCTTCAACTGCTAAATCTTTAGATTAAATTATCTATTTAATTAAGGCAACTAAAATAAATGTAAAAGCAAGCAGTTCTTAATAGATGTTTTTGGAATAATCAAGATTTATACAATTTTAATGTAATAACAAATTTAGATAAATGAAGATAAAACATTTATTGTATATTATAACTTTTTTAGCTTTAGCCTTTAATTTTAATTATCTATTTAAGTATTTTTATCTCTTGTAATATTAATTTATTCCATCATTTATATATTACAAGCTACATCTTTAATATATATTCTTTTATATGAGAATAATTAAAAACTAGAGGAAATAACTTTGCTTATGGCTAGAACTTTAATAAAACAATTAAAATTGTATTTTTTCTCCTTAAAAGTAAAGTTATTAGCTATTAGATTAAAATTGTAGAAGAAACATTTTTGAGAAAGGAATATGAAGAATTTTAATGAGATGGTGAAATTTGGATTTTGAATTGTAGAATTTTCATTAAAAATAAATTAAAGTAAAAACTAAAAAATTGATTGTCTGGCTTGTTTCAACTTTAAATTCTAAGCAAATCTAAATATCTCACTTTTACATTTAAATATCTTTAAATTTATTCTAAGAGTTTATTTTTATTAATTAAGCAAGCAGCAACTCAAATAAGTAAATAAAAATAGTAATAAATTTAAGCTTTATGAATAATTTCTTAGATATGAAGTCATATAAATATAAATATTTTCTATCCCTTAAATATAATTAAATACTTAGTTTATTTTATTTATTATACAAATCTTCTTATAATACATTTTTTATTGTTTTCCATTCTCACTCTTAGTATCTCTGACTTTACTTATGAATCTTAGCATTATTCGTTTAAATGAAAGCACATTTGAAAGTAAATTTAAAGTTGTTACTTTTATTAAATTTACTTTTCTTAATTTAATTCAACTAAATTAGGATTTAAATTACCTTAAATTTAGATTATATAAGATTAGATTAGATATGTTATAAAACCTATAATTATAGATAGCTTCATCAATCTTTAATTATAAATGACTTGTATAGCTAATTATTTTGTATTTTTAAGGATAATAACTTTTAGTGATTTGTAAAGCTAAAGCAAAATTTAACTTACCAATAAATAAAGTTGTTATAATGAAGGTTGTTATATAGAACACATCAAATATTACTATCCATTTAGTATAAGTAGATTTAATCTTTTTTCTAAAGATTGGATACAAGAAGTTTCCTAAATTTGCTAAATTAAAGATAAAAAAGCTTGCTTTTTTCTCAATGTAAGACTTCATTAGAATAAAGCTTAAAATTTTATCTTTATGAATTTAATTATTTTTGGCAATAAAAATGCTTATTAGCTAAAAAATGAGGCAAATTTCTTCAATCCTATTAATTTTTCCTACTGAGAGACTTTTGCTAAATAATTCTAAAAATTTTAAGAAATTTACATAACTAATTAAGAAGCTTTTGACCTTAATATATTATATCTTTCATCACAAGAATTTCAAATTACAAATTATTAAATCTAACTAATAAATTTACAAGTGTTAAGCTAAATCAAGTTTTATACCTATTTTACTCTGAAATAAATTTATAACTAAGATTTACCTAATAATATAACTTAATTAAATAGCATTGCTTAAAGTAATATAATTATATAAGCTTACTTAGGATTAATTTCCATAAGTTTCTATAAGTTAGTACTTTTCATACATTGCCTTCGTCAATTTTATAATAAGAAGAGATTTATATTCTTCCAATTATAATTATAAGATTACGTAATAAAGATTTGAATGATGCAGTTGTAATATATTTTATAGAAATAGTCTAAATTAAAGTAAAATATTTAAAAGTTTTCTCATTATTTCAACAGACTTTCTCTAACTATTTCGGAAAATTTTTGTTCTCTTATTGGCTTTACTAAATATAATGCATTAACACTTTAGGCTTGTTGCTCATATATCACACCTTCGTTTCCTGAACATATTACAATAGGAACTTTAGGAGCGTTTTCTTGTAATTAAGAGAATTCTCTTATTTTTCTTGCGCATTGAATTCCGTTCATTGATGGCATTTCAAAATCTAAAAAAATCAAGCAAATTTTTTCTCAATTTGTTTTAAAGATTTCAAATCCCTATTAACCACTATAAGCTTTATAATAATTTTTTATTCCCAAAACTCCTAAGAATTCTTGATAGATTTCTAAAATCATAGGATCATCATCTATTAATAAAATACTTTTTAGTTTTTGATTTTCATTTTGTTTCTCTGTTTTACATTTTTTTATTTTAGAATCCACTAATCAAATGATATTAAATATTTGCTTTTGCTTTATAGGTCTTACAACAAACTTATCCACAGAATCAGTTAAAAGTGAAAATCTTTCCTTTTCAATTGAACTCTAATTTATCATTATAATATAGAGAAAATTACTTCCCAAATTGGAGTTTACTTGTAATTTTTACTTTTAGATTCTTCTAAGTTCCTCAGCTAATGATATTCCATCAATATCATCGTATGTAGAATCTAAAATTATAAGTCTGCAGTTTTACTACTTCTAGTACGACTCAACTATTTTTTAAGAGTTTCTAAATTTCTTTATTTTTATTTTATTCTTCTAAAAGCTGTTTTCAAAAATATGTATGCTACTCTAATTTTTATCCCCTAAAATTACCGTTCAGCTATGTAAGACTTTTTTCTAGGAAGGAGTGCTTAAAATAAGATTTGGAAAATGTTTTTCCTTTTCTTGTATATAGACTTATCCCTTTATTTTTATCGTGAATACACTACCAAATCCTTAGTTGCTTGTCACTAATATATCACCATCCATCTTTTTTAACATTTACTGTGAAATTCAGAGGCCGAGACCTGTTCCTTTAAATTTCTTTTAGATACTTTCATTAGCTTGCTAAAAAGGATTGAAGAGTTTCTTAATATCCTGATTTGAAATTCCAATTCCAGTATCTTTTACTTCTATAATTAAAACTCCCTACTTTTCAAAAGAATACTAATAGAAGTATTGGCTCTTTGCTAACTTTTAAGAATATTAATTGATTTTTCGAAGATCTTGACATCTATAGTGATAATCTGATTTTCTCTTGATTTTATTCTTATTTATAATTTAGTCTAAGTAAAAATTATTATTCTCACCAATATATTACAGCCCTCTATTTCTTGGACTTAATTAAGTACTTTTAATCATATCTTCTTCTACTTATGCCTCTTCATCAGCATTATTAATAAACTATTAAGGGATTTAAAATAGATCTTCAAGCGAGTATTCTTCTATTAGGATTTATTTATCCTTATCTTCATTAGAAATACTAGATAAATTTGGAATTCATTTGACATTTATTAATACAGATCCTTTATTTGTGAATTTTATAGCGTTTCCAATAATGTTCATTAGTACTTAAATGAGTTTTGTCTGATCTAGCATCAAAAATTTAGGAACGTTAGGATCAACTTAGTTCTCAAAGTAAAGCCTTTTTTTATCAGCTAATTATTTAAAGCATGAATATACTTTTCATATTACTTTTCTTATTTCTACTTATTCCGAAACTGATTAAAACTGAGCAAAAGATGATTTGGAAAATTCTAAAATATTGCCTACTATGCAAAGTAATATTTCTCCTGAATTTTAAGCATTTTTTAGTACTCGCTTTTGACTATTATTATAAGAAGATTGAATTTAAAGGATATCTATTGATCCTAATAGACAGTTTAACGGATTTCTTAACTCATGGATTTACCCAGCAAAAAACTAGTCCTTCTGTTCAATGACCTATTAATGTAGATTCTATATTCTTTGGATATATGAAGTTAACTATTAAATCCTATACTCATACAGAGTGCTTATACTAATTATCACTAGAAAGATAATGACTTAAAACTTATAATCATTAAAATAATCATCAAGTGTTTCTTTCTAGCAGAACTAATTTTAAAAGAATCTTTCATTACTTTCGTTTGGTTCCATATCAGTTTTTTGAAATTAATTGTTGTCTAAAGATGTCAAAATTTAATTACTGCAGCATCAAAAAACTCCTACTAAGATTTACTCCATAAAAGAGTTCTTTAAAATTAGAGTTATCAAAGGAGAGAAAATTATATTGAAGTAAACGTGACTTCTTAAGTTACCACTTTTATTAAGAATAAACTCTAAAAGGGTAACCAATAAAATAGAGAAGTTAATCATTTAGAAATTTTAAGAGTTCTTTATTATTAAAAAGGGAATTAAGAAATCTAGTATCACCAGGGTTATTTCATCCAATCCATTTTTCTACGCCTCTTGTGAATTGCTGAATAAAAGTAAAGTAAATTTGCACAGAAAAATTATTAGAACAATACTTATAACATGATCCAATTTTGTTTGCAAGTTAAAAGTATTGAAATCATCGGAGCTTTCTTTTTAGAAAAATCTTCTAAATATTGTAGACATATTTTATACAAAAAAATAGCCAAATTCATTAGATAATTATTTGATTACAAGGAAAATATGAGATAAATTTTAGTAGGCTTTATACTAAAAATAAGCATTGATAAATTTCTTTTCTATTTATCTTAAAAATTATTTAATCTGCAAAATTATCAAAAGAATAATTTGCTTAATATCATCTCTAATTTTAGTAGGTTTAGTTGTATAAGTTTTAAAAATAGTCAATATGTTTTAATACTTGCATGCATTAAAAACTAACACTAATACCAAATTTTATAGTGGAAAGTAGAAATTATAAAATACTTATTTAATCATTAATAAATTTTAAGTTTAATTGTCTAATTTTTTTATAAAAAGGAACTAAATTAGTTTTATAAAGAAATAGAAGGTTAAACCTAATAACCTTTATAAAGTATATTATATCTTAAAAGTTAAAGGAAAACTAGCTAATAAATAATAAATTTACATTAAGCATGATTGTAGATGAGTGATTTGTGCAATTTATTCTAAAAAGTAAAAAAATTTATTTTAATAACTATTCTTCATATACATTTTCAATAGTATCTTAAAAGTCTATTTAAATTAAGATTTTCAAATACAAGTTTTATAAACAAACATATTTTATGCAAAGGTTATAGATATAAATTTCTTAAATAAACAATAAAATTAAAATACCAAATTAAAATAGCATTGATGTCTATATCTATTAATTAGTGCTAATGTTAGGTAAATTCTTATATATTTGAAAAAATATTAGATATATATACGTCTTTAACTTCGTAGAAGTAAAATGTTTTAATCTAAGGATTTGCTGAATGAATTTTATTTTACCTTAGCAATTTAAAAATGTATAATGATTTTAAAATTTCTTAATTCTACCAAAACATAAATTTGCTTGGTATTTCCTTATTGAAATTGATATAAAATAATAAAAGATTATCATTAGATTATTAAATAGAAATAATAAATAAAATTTACCTAATTTTCTTGGTATTTTAGTTAATAAGTATAAGAATTTATCCTTAATACTGAAATGATTATATCTATTCTCTATATCGCTTTTAAAACAATTTATTTTAAGTTTATAGATATATCAAGTAGTTTATATTTCATAGTAAGCTATTAAAATTTAAGAAAGATTGTAAAAGATTCCTCATTTATATTTTATAGTGTTAAATTTAAAATAAATATAAATAAGAATAATCTAAATATATAATAGTTTAATAAATCCTATTTTATTAATTTTAAATTTATTGCTGTTTTAGGTAAAGTTCATGTACATTGTAGCTCTCTAAATAACTATTTTTGAGGTATTGGTTATATTTAATTTATTCTTCTTTATTTATATTATAAAAAAATTAAAATATTTTGTTATGCAAATACATTCATTTAACGGGGAGCTTTATATCCATTAAATTTCATAGCCTTTTATTATAATAAAATGCATATTCTTTATCAGTTAACTTGTGAAATTCATTATTAGTTTCTACTTACTCATCTTCAAGAAGATAAAACAAGTAAACTGGAGTTCTTTAAATAAATTTATTATTTGAAGTTATCTTTGAATTCTTCGATAAAATAGCAAAATAGTTTAAATAAAATTTCATATACTCTAATTAATTTTGTTTATGTCTTGCTTTTAATTTTTAGAAACATTTTATGAAAAGAGCTTCAATCAAAAAAATAAAAATGTAAATTAGAAGCTATTGATCGCAAAACATCTAGAAAGACTAAATAAATTCTAAAAATTAAAGAAAAATCTAATTATAAAAGTATTATTAAAGAAAAATAGAAATAATTAAAAAATTAATGTATCTAATTATTTGATAAATTAACTTATTCATAAGAGTTATTAACCAACTTATTTAAGATTAACTCTTAATATCTAATTTTTAATTTAAAATAAAAAATTATAAAATTTTATTAAATTATTGTTTTTAAAAACAATAATTTAATAAATAAATAAATAAAAAATATGAACGAAAAAAAAGCTTAAAGGTAACAAAAAAATATTTATTTCTATGAGAGAGGAAAAATTTAAAGCTTTAAAATAGCACTATAACTAATTTAGTTTAATAAAATAAAAAAATAAATAAATAATAAATTATTTATTTAAATTCAAAGATATTTTTTAAAGATATATTTTAGATAAAATATTTTCCTTAAAATTTTAAACTTAAAATAAAATGCATAAATAAAAATTAATTATCATAGTATCAATCTAAAAATGTCGATAAAGTTAAATAAAAAATAAAGCATACAAGCTTATTAATAAAATTTCATATAAATTTATTTAATATATTCATATTAAACCATTCTCGAATTTTATTTCCTTATATTTTTATTCTAGAAACTTCTTTTTTCCATTTATAACATTTTTTTATCATTAAATAATAAGTCGGTGTAGTCTAGGTGGTTAGGGCACGACGTTGTGGCCGTCGAAACCGGAGTTCAAGTCTCTGCACCGACATTTTTTTATAAACATTTATAAATATACTAGATATATTATATATAAACATTTAAATATTTAAATAGACAAATCAATCTACTTCTTCTACTGTTGGTCCTCCTTTTTTACCACCTGACATATTATTTCCACCTGCCTAATAAACTTTCATCATTATTGGATTTACTATACTTTCTATTTCTTTCTACCTTCCTTCATAAACTGCTTTCCTACCATTCTAATTCGCTTCCAACCATTTATTTGTCTCTTCTATCTTTTTAATCAATGTCTACTTATCATTTCCATCTATCTTATCACGAATTTTTTCTACTTCAAGTGAATTCTTAAATATATGATTCTAATCCATTTTTTGCTTCTATAACTTCCTTTTAACTTGCATCTTGAGCTTTGTACTTTTCTATTGCTTATCATCTTTTCGATTTCTTATTTACTCAATCTTCCTTTCTCATTTGTTATTGTTATTTTATTTGTTTTACTTGCTGCTTTATCAACCGCCGTCACATTCATTATATCTTTTCATCAATATCAAATTTTACTTTTATTTGAAGATTTTATCTCCTTTTTAGAATTATTCACCTGACCTAACAAAAAATTAAAAATAAGTGAAATTTAATTAAAAAATAAATGAGAATAATTAAAATACATTCTATTTATTAGATAAATATTTTTAGTGATAATTTTAAACTTAAAATAATTAAATTTTATATATACTCTTCTGATTTTAATTATTTTAAATGATTATTATTTATAAAATTGATAGTTGCTTTATCTTCTTCATTTCTTTTTTCTCAATTAAAATTTTATTTATTTTCTAAAAATGTATTTAAAATAATGATTTATATCATATGCAGCTTAAAATAAAAATTCACTTATACTTTTTATGCTATTATAATTTATCTTTAGAATACATTCATACAAAGCTGTGAGTTATAAAATAATTTAAGATTTGATACTTAATTTTTCTTAAATATTAAAAAGAAATGGTATTTATAAGCAATCCCGTTTTGATTAGGCGTAATTTTTAGATTCTATTCTTTAAGTTTATAAAAATTGGAAAATACTAAATTAGAAGTTAAGAAATTTAATCTTCATATAAATTATTAAGGAATATACATTTCTAAAACTAATTTCGTATCTCCTTTCTTCAAAAAATTGAAGTCAGATCTAATAGAAAATTAAAATTTGCTATAAATGAAAAGTTTATTTTTAATTTAAAAATTTAGACATACGTAGAAAATCAAAGTAGGTAAAATTATGTGCATAATAACTAAATGTAAAATTTTATTTAAATTAGAAGGAACTAAAAATAATAAAGTAGGACTTAGATAATGATCTAATACGCTCCTAAGAAATATGATATGTTTTTATAATTCAATTTATAAGTTTATAATTATCTAAGAGGTAACAATAAAATAGAAAGCCCAATTTCTAGGAAGAATCCTAAAAATAGCAAAATTATCTGGTATATAGAAATGCTTTAATTTTAGTTAGAATGTAAGCAGATCAAAATTTTTACTAGCGAATAAAGCAAGAATCTTTAGCAAAATGTATTAAAGTTAAAAGATGAGATCATTGAATTAAGAAAAATATTATATTAAGAAAAAATAAGCCAAATAAAGACTTATGAGTCAGAGAATAGATATTAAAGCCTTTTAAAAATTATAAAAATCAAATAACTCAATTTAATAGTTAAGGGATAAAACTTTAGAAATATGAATAACAGATCAATGAAAGAATATTAATCAATTCTAATCTATCCTTAAAATAAAATTGATAGAGTGGAAAATAAAATGTAAAATATTAACTTTTAAAATTTCCAAACTAAAGCAAGCAAAAAATAATTATATAGATGATAAAAGAAATTCCGAAAACTTGAGAAAAAAATTGAATCAAAATGTAAAAAATAATAAAAAAATAAAATATTTAATTTATCTCACTTATTATAATTATAATGAAGCTCTATACACATTTTTTTATAAGATACATAAATATTTGGCAAGCAAAATAAATATTATAATTGTTTTTAAATTGTTTATTCTATAAAATCTTAAACTCAGACTATTTTATTAATTAATTAATTTAATTTTTAAATATATTGCAATATCGCTATATCCTATAAAGCTCTGCCGCAAAGATATATAAAATGCTTTAATGGTTCTAGAACTTCTTTAATAAGAAAAACCAAAAAATACTTTAGCCTTCTAATCAATATAATTTTCTAATTATTTTAAAAATTTATGCGATTTCTAAAATTTTTCTTGTTGTTTACCTATTATTTATTCCATATAAAGATTTAAGTTGTATAAACAATTTATGAATAACACTTGCTTATAACTTATTCTTAAATTCAAAAAGTCACAAAGTAGATCCTAAATATTACCTTCAGTTAAATGTATAAATTGATATTAGATGCAATGCCTAATAATTTAGCTATACTTATTTGATTTATAAAATAAGTGATTTACATGAAATGGATCTCTATAAAAACGAAAATAATTTAATTTCTTAATTCGCTTGAATGAAGAAATTTATTATTTATTCATATTAAACTAAAGACTCTAAATTTAAGGTTTCTTAAAGATAATTTTCAGAGAGAGAAATTAAGTTTTAAATGGTAAAAGTAGGCTTAAATTAGGAAAAAATGAAATTTGTATAAGTATACTATTAATATTACTTATCTTAATAGATATACAAGCATAATAACAATAATAAATTGCTTAATATTAGAAAGATAGCCTCTATATAAAACAGAATGCTCTTACTTTTAAATAGCTTAAATAGATATTCTTCTTAACTTTATCTTGGCCATAAAGCAATTCTAATTAATTATTCCTTTATAGATAGATATCAATTATTTTAGATAGAATAGGATTTTTCACTATCTAATAAATTCATTACTAATTAAATGAATAAAGCTGAATGTTTAATTTAGCTCATTTTTAAATAAGAAAGATTGAATAGAATAATTTCTATCTTTAAGATTGCTGACTAGCGCCTTTAAAATATCTCCTAGAAGCTTTTATATTAAATATAGTTAAAAGATATTTGGATTTCCATCAAAGTAATTTCAAAACTATTAAATTTACATCTTCTTAATCTGTTTAAACAAGCTTTAGAAGTGTAAATATTAACCCAATTTAGAAAGATAATTAATTGAATTCTTTCAAGTTTTTATAAATTGAAGACAGAAAGAGACCACTGCTAAATAAGTGTTATTGAAGGATATAATTTTAATATGAAGACTTCAAATTCCTAAGCTAAATAAATTAAATTAAAGAAGACTTAAATGAAAGTGTAAGCTTGGCTATCTTGATATTATGAAGATTAAAATAAACAGATGATTTAATTATTTTAATTATAGCTAAAGAATCAAGATATAATAGTAGATTACTATAAATTAAACTATTTAAGAAAATAGAGTTAATATTATAAAGAGTATTCGCTATTATTATATTTAAAGGCTAATAAAAATTAACTAATTATAGTAAAAGAAATTATTTAAATAGGATTTATTTTCATAAGAGTTTAAAACTTCTTTAACATTTTTATTTCTTAGTAAAAGGCTAAAATGAAATAGTTTAATAGCTTTATTTAAAATAAGTTATGAAAGAACTTAGTTTAAGCAAAAATTTAAAGAATGGGCATTGAATTAATTTAAAAAAGTTTAACTTGAAAATTGGTTTAATTATTTTCTTAAAATTAGTTTTATAAGAAAGCTTATCTAAATATTAAAAAGAATTGCTAAATTAATATGGAATAATCTGAAGACAGTTTATAGGAAATTATATTGCGGGGAAAATTACATTAAGTTATTTAGATTGGCTTTATTATTCCGCTGCTTAAAATAGTCGTTTTCTCTATAAATTTATTTATCTAATAAGAAACTTCCTAGCCTAAAGAATTTATTATTCTTATCCTTGATTTTGTTGTTCCTTTAATGTTCTTAAGAATTACTAGTAATTTCAGACTACTGAAACTTAGTTTTTCATTAAAAAGTATACTTGATCTTATTGTTAGCCTAAATTTCGGTCTTAATACTTATTACTGAGTAAATGTCTTGATTTCTCCTTTAGTTTTTCTAATTTTAAGCAATTCCTAATCAAAGTATTTACTTTTTACCTTTGCTTGAAGCATAACTGTTTTATGAATAAATTTCGAAAACCCTGACTTACCAATATTTGAAACTTAGTTTAAATAGAATTGTCCCGTCATTGCGTAAGATGTCTCGAATGATAAATTTATATTTACCAATTATTTTTAAAGTTGTAGTCTATTGATTTCGTTGCTTACTTATACTATACTCCTAGGTATGACATATGAACGTAGAATTTCACAGCTCACTTAAAACTTCCACAAATTCCAGGACTAACATGCTTTGACACTTTAGTAGAAAGACTAATTTTTTGCTGCTTAGATTCATGAGTTAAGAAATCCTTTGAATTGTCTTTTGGGATCTATTGACATACTTCAAATTTAGACTTCCTATACTAACCATCAAAAATAAATACTTAGAAATGCCTAAAATTCAGGAGAAATTTTAATGTGCATAGTTGGAAATCTCCTAGAGTTTTCTAAATCTTCGTTCTCTTAGTTTTAATCAGTATGTGAACAAGTAGAAATAAGGAAAGTAATATGAAAAGTAGTTTCGTGCTTTAAATAAATAGCTGAAAGGAAATAGCTAAACTTAGAAAGCTAGATAGACTAGAATGTACCAAAAACACTGCTACTAGATTAAACCAAATTAATCTAAGTGCTAATGAATATCATAGGAAACGCAATAAAGTTCACTTAGAGAGGATTTGTTCTAATCAACGTTAAGTGAATTCCAGATTTGAACTCCATTTCAGAGGAAGATAAACATAAAAATCCTCTCATTTAGAATTACTCTATAGAAGAGATTTTGCTTAAACCATAAAATTAGAATTTTTTAACTGAAAAGGAAGAATCAGAACAAAATATGCTAGTAAGAAGCACTAAGATAACTCCTAGGAGTTTAAGAGTAAAAGATTATGAGCAGATAAATATTAACCTTATGAATAATTAATTGTTTGATAACTCCAAATTGAAAAGAAAAAATAGTAGCTTTTTGAAACATTCTTATACTAAGAAAAGTTTAAGTAGTTCCTAAAACTTTTCAGATAGTGAAAATGTCTATTAGTATTATTATGAAAAGCAAGGAAAATTGATAATAGAGATAAATGATACAGGAATTGGCATTTCAAATGAAAATATAAAGAAATTATTTACACCTTTTTAATAAGCAGATGATAGCATAAAGAAAAAATTTTAAGGAACTGGATTAGGACTTTGGATTTCTAAATAAATTTTGAGTCAAATGGATGGAAATATTTAAGTATCTAGTAATCTTGGCTTTGGTAGTGTATTTACAATCAGTATAAATGGAAAAGTCTCCAAGTAGGAAAGTGAAATGGTATTTTCATCGATTTTTTTAAGTTCACCCTTAAGAAGATCCAAAGAGCAAATATGATCCATTATATTAGGTGACAAAAATAAAAGCAGCAAAAATATCTTTAAAAATTATTTTTATAAGCTAAAATTTAAAGTTAAAGAGCTAAATAAGGCTGAAAAGATACTTAATTATTATAAGAATCAATAGCATGTAAGCTTAGTAATTTTGGATTCAAATTATGACGAAATGGATGGGATTTTATTAGCCGAGGAACTTAGATAATTATAAAAACAGAAATAAAATTAAATTAGCAACTTCTTATATATCCTAATGATAAATAAAGACTCTATAGAAAAGGAAAGATTTTCTTCTTTAACTGATTCAATTGATTAATTCATTATAAGACCAATTAAGCAAAAGCAAGTTAAAGATTTAATATAAAAAATCGAGGAAAAAAGAAGAGAAATTAATAAAATAGAGAGATCCCAGAAAACTATACTACTTATAGATGATGATCCTCTTACTATCTAATACTACCAAGAAGTTTTAGAAGTATTTAAAATAAAAAACTGCTTTAAAGCTTAAAGTAGCAAAGAAGGTTATGAGATATTTATATAAAACTATCAAAATATTGGACTAATAATAATGGACTACGAGATGTCAGATGAAAATGGTGTTTAATGTGCAAAAAGAATTAGAAATTTCATTAAATTATAAAATAATATTTTTTTTACTCCCATTGTTATATGTTCTGGAAATTAAGGAGAATTTTTCGAGACTCAAGCAAAAAATGTTGATGCGTTTTTTTTCGTAAAACCTTTAAGAACGTCAAAAATAGAAGAAATTCTAAAAAATTGTAATATGCTGTAATGAGATTCTGACTTAAAAGACTTGCATTTAATTAACAAGCTTAATTCATAAAAGCAATCACATATAACTTTATTTAAAATTTTATTTTTAAAGTCATATAATGCTTTTAATCAAATATACTCTTATCTTTATTCAAGTTGTCAAAGTTTAAATAACATAACATAATAGATTAATATGCTTCTCCTTTTAATTGGTTTGCCATGAATCAAAGAATCTAACGTTAGATAAAAATATCCACCTCAAACTTATTTGGACCTTCCCTAACATAGAGTTTCAGGGAATTTAAATTTCCTTTACGATCTATTCTGTTATTTACTTTTTACTTAAATTTTTACAGATCAAGTTTAGAGTTGATTTCCATTGTAGTATCGAGTTTCAGATTTAAAAAATTTCATTAAGTTGGTTAAATTTTAAATCGTTGATAGATCTCATTAATAGCTTTTATTAAACTACGATTCTCCATCTAAAGAGGTAGAGATAGTTGATGGCGTAATATTATGAGTTTTAGGTTTTGTTGGAGAGGTCTATAATTTCTTAGGTGCCATTTTATAATAAAATATTATTTTCAAGTATAAGTTACTAAGATAGTAATTTGGCCTTTAATATTTTTCTCATTTATTTAAAAATTAAAATTAAATTTTTAAACTTAAACTTATTTTTTAAGGTGTAAAAATAATCCAAAGTAAAAATTACAATTACTAAAACATATCAAAGTTACAGTTAAAAAATAAAATAATTTTTTCACTAATAATTTCTTATAAAACATAAAAAAATAAAATGCTTACTTCAATCATTTTAAAGAAATCATTACAAATAAATAAATTTGATTATAGAGCGCGTAGCACTCTCGTTGGCGCATGCTCTTTAATAAAGATTTTTAAAATCAACTCTTTTTTTAAAGTCTTCCACAGTGTTAGCATCTCTTGATAGTCTCATCTTCTATAGTTCGTGATCGGAATGTTCCTAAGAGACCTTAATATATAGCAACTTTCATCAATAGTGTTACTTGATGCCTTTTAGTCTTTGTCTTCTCTCTTGTCTCCTATCAAGATTCTTTTTTCGGTTCAAGAGTATTTCCAAGTACCAGATCTTAAGTCAGTGTCAGTTGGAGGATTGTTCCTTCCTATTTATTTATATATATATAATAAAGTGAATTAGCTTTCAGTCATAAGATATCAGGCATTTATTAATTTTTCTATAAGGTACTTTATGATTACTATTTTTTTATGTTAAATGCTTTAAAAATACATAAAATATAAAAATTTAATTTAATAAAACTTATTTTATTATACTTGATTGCAGTTTTTATTTTTCAATATCCAAATTTATCTTTTTTGGAATTGCCAAATTTTAAAGTACCTTCTACCTTTTATAATTTATTAATTATCTTAATTTATAAATTTAAATAAAATTCTCAAAATTTATTAGATAAAAAATTTCACTTTTTTATTATTATTATTAAAAAGGGCTGCGTACCAACAGGCGCAATTAATTCTATAATCAAATTTATTTATTATTTAATCAAAATGTTTGCAGTACCATTGCAAATCATCGCTTAAAGGAAGTTTAAAAGTTAAAAAAGCATCTTTTTTTATCGAGTTCTGGAACTAGCAATTCTTGATCTTCTCCACATTCTTTTCAGTTCGTCGTGATCTATTTTCGCTATTCTTCCCAGCTCCATTTCAGCCAGATTTCCCTCAACCTGTATATCACTCTTCTCTTCCTGCATCAGATCTAGTTTTTCACCTTTTTTATTTTTGTTTTCGCCTGGTTTCCCCATAATTATTTCTTGAGTCTCTAAAAATTAGACATTTTCTCCATAGATGCCATTTATTGTTACAATATTAGCAATTTTTTACTTTTACTATTTTTCTTCAATTTTTTCTTCAAGTAAGTCCTTTTCAATCTCTATTTTATCTTGAAAATCTTATTTTATTAATTCTATCTTTCTTTTAAGTGCTTTTTATATCCTCTTTTCTTATTATTTGGAGTTTTTATTGTAGCTCTACAGTCTATTATGCTTGCTGATTTTATAAATTTCAGTAAATTTGAATCTCCATTTCTTAGGTCATCATTATTGATTCATTTTGATCTTATTTTTGCTCTAGTTATTTAGAAGTTTTTCGTTTATCCCTTAAGATTTTAAACCACTTAACGGAAGTTGAAAATCATTAGAGTTAACTAAGCAATGCCTACTTTCTCCATTCCAAAGTAGAATTTATGGACTGCCTGATGCATGACAATTTCGAGCTATTTCCTCGATTTTTTAGCTTTTAGTTGGAGTTTAAGAGTCTACTTTTATCTTTTCCCTATCTTTATTAGTTACGAGGCCCATTCTTATTAAGAAAATTGCTAATTATAATATAACATGATAAGAGAAATTACTTCAGGTTTTCTCTCCTGCTCTGAAGAGGTGGTTAAAAGCATTTCTTGAAGCTAGCAATAATTTTTACAATTTAACTTTTTTATTTAGAATGAATTATAGCTTTTAATAATATATCTATAAATCATATTTTTCTTATTTTATATTATTATACCTATCATGTATCTAAAACATTCCATACAAATTTTTAACTCTAAAGTTAATAAATTTATTAGATCTTTAGCTCTACTCGATAGTTCATTTCGTATTTTATATTTAATCAGTATAACCAAGATTAAAAACAGTTAATTAACTCAAGCAACTAATTATATAAAAAGCATTTTTTAAGTAAATTATAGATCTGCCTAGCTTAATTAAAATGTTTTATTTAACTAAAAAATTTCAAAAATTAACTTAAAGAATAAGCAGAACTAACTATTACAATTCTTTAGAATTAAGCTTAGTTAAAAAAATATCATTAGTATTATATTCTCCTTGTATTACTTACAATATTATCATTGCTTGTTTTTTTAAATCTATATGAAGCAACATTAATTTGTGTCTTTTTATAATAAAACTAATATCTTCAACTACTTTTAAATTTTGAAACTGCGATTTAAATAGAATCATGATGCTAAGTTTCTAAAAGTAAAATAATAAAAATGAATTTTTAAATGTTTTGCTAATATTTTTAAATTGTGAATTTTTGGATTATAATAGCAATGCTTATAAAATAAAACAATGATGAAACAAAGTTTAAGATCAAAGAAAGTATCTAGAAAGCTAAAGATCTTATTTTAATGAATAGTAGAGAAAAGATAAGCTAAAGTCTAATATTGTTATAATTTTAAATTTTATATAAAAAACTACATTAACAAAAAAATGGCAGAAGGCCTCAAGAAGGGTTTTTTGCAGGCTCCATAGACAAAGGAACAAAAGTCAGAGACTTCTAATTCTTCATCCATCACGTCTTCTTTAATAAAATAATAGTCTTCTTAATCTTAATAACCTCCAATAGTTGAAAATTTAAGACAATCTTAAATAAAATAAGAACTTAAATAAACATAAACAGAATAAAACTAATAATAAAATATTGACTTTCTTCCTAAACCGAGACCAAGTAACTATAGGAAATAAGAGAATCCAAAAACAATGCAAAAACATGCAAATGAAGAATAATTATTAATTGAAAATTTTTTGAAATCTGTACATATTCTGTAAGAAGAAGTAAAAATATTAAGATAAGAAAACCAAAAATTATTAGAAAAAAGTTAAAATACTGAAGAAAGATTAGTCAAATAGAAATCGAAGTATAGCAACTTAGACAAAAAAGAATAGAACCTTTAATCTAAGAAATAAAAATGAAACTAGAAGACGATAGGCAAATAGAAACAGCTAATATTAGAAGGATTCTCAAGAGATGTTATCTGTGCTAATCAAGATTCCATAATTTCAAGAGTTGCAAGGTATGCAAGGAAAAGATGAAGAGAAACAGCGAATAAGTCTGAAGAGAATTAATAAGAAATTATGTGACGATGGAAGAAAGAATTTACAGAAGAAGAATTTTCCATTAGAGTTCCAGAACTCCGAAAAAACTGGATGACCCGCATTTTTATTTTAAGCATCCAAAAGCAATCACTGGATGTCAGTGGAAATGAGGTTGAAGTACCTCAAAGCCACAAACATTTTAATTAAGATTATTATTATTAAAAAACTAGTTATATTTCTTGCATTTAAAAATTGTTGTTTTAATTATATAAATTGTAAAATCCAGTTTTAAAGCTATTTTTAAAAAGATATTTAACTTATAAATGAAATTTAAAAAGAAATGAGACTTATAATTAAAAAAATTTAGCAAAAAAGACATAAATTATAAAATAGTAGAAAAATATATTAAAAAAATTGAAAATTAAATAAATTAATTGCAGTTAAAATTTAAGATTTCTTAGTTGGAATTTTTGTATTTTTTGGAATTAACATCAACTGTTTCCAAACAAAAACTTAATGGAGTCACATCCAACAATAATAAATCTTATACATTTTAACTACTCGATCCTAATAATAATAACAAGATTAATAATAACAATAGAAATAATAATAATTACAATAATTACAATGTCTAGTAGTACGAGAAAAATTGAATAGTATAGATGAGCAAATAGAAGAAGAATAATAATTAAATCGATTAGTTACAATTAAACTGGATAATATTTTAATCACGTCTTGTTACATATCTGATAGTTGGAAAAATTAAGATATCAAAGATTAAGCTAATGAACTTCTTAACACATTGCTAAAAAATTTGATGAGAATCCTCATATACTGTCGGTAGATTTCACCATCCCTTTATAAGGTTTTTGAGACAATCCTGGAAATAATTAGGATAATGCATATAGATTATAAGAATTTCTATTACAAAATGATCTTGAAATAATGAATGATAGTAATTTTAATGTATGTATACACAAAGGAACTATAGTAATGATTATATCATTATAAATAACCATTTTAATATTAATTAATTTTCAAACTTCACTGCTCATAATAATATTTTATTTTCTGATCATATTCCAATCACTGTAAATTTAATTTATAATACTATAATATATTGGGAAAAGATAGCTCAAAGGAAATATAAAATAAAGAGTCTTTAAGATGCAAAAGATAGGCAAAAATATTAAGAATCTTTCCTGCAAACTTATCTAGAATTCTTTTAGATTGATTAAGATCATCTTGAAGATTAATATGAATTTATCAAAAGAACAATCTAAGACAATGCTGATTAAACATTAGGAACGTTTATTCCTGACTCAAATTATAACATGCTTCCTCAAGATTTTACTAAGAAATATAGAGGCTAAAAGGGCTAACTCAGAATATAAAGAAGCTCACATTAAATCTGGAAGAATAAACTAACAAATAACTAATCTTCATGAGACAGCAAAACAACTTTGGAAAGACTTTTAGTATAATCTGCGAAAATACAAAAAAATAAAGCAAAAAAGAAATTTTTGCTTCTAAATGGAGATACAAAGAAAATATTTTCACATGCTAAGAAAATTATGAATTCTAAAAAAATTAATGGAACTTAATTAAGGAATCAAAAATAAATTTATTGATTCATGTGAGAATTGTGTTTTTAGCAAGTATTCTATCTAACTCAATAATAGATCAATCTTAGTAATTAAAAAATAGATAAAGTATACAATAGTATTCACGAAATTAAAGATTATCCCCATTCATATTTATAAGGATTTGATCTTTTTACCATACAAGAAATATAAGAAATTATAAAAGAAATTTCGAATGGAAAAGCAGTTGAACTAGATGGAATAAAATACGAACTTCTGAAATATGAGGGATAATATTTGTTAATAATTCTTCACTCTTTTCTAAATAATATGCTAAAACTTGGAAGAATTCCTTAGGAATTAAATACATAGGCAATAATTCCAATAATTAAAAAAGAAAATAAAAATGATTTAAAAAATGACAACTTATTTCGTTTATTAATACTATTCTAAAACTATATGATTAAGCTTTAAAAAAAAGCCACACAATCTGATTTATTAAAGAAATTTGATTCATCCTTTATAAATGGGATTTATGAAAAACAGTTAAAAAACTTAATAGATTTGAATAATGTAATAAATAATTGATAACTATCGGAAATTTGCTAAAGTAAGACTAAATTGATAGCAGCACTGATAGATGTTGAAAAAATGTTTGACTCAATAGAAAGAAGACCTTTTTTTGATTAACTTGAGAGAGTTAAACTACCACTTGGAATAATAATAGTCTTAAAAATGTTTTATAAAAACCTAAATTCTTCATTTATCATAGATGGAAAGAACAGCAGAACATTATAATACAACAATGGAGTTATGTAAGGAAATTCGCATGAAACAGTTTTAGCACTGTTGTATTATGATATAATAATTAGATATTTGGAAAGTAAAAGTACTTAATTTGATTTAAATGCCAGGATTCAAGTATTTGCTTTACTTACAGAGAATGGGCAGATGATCTAATTCTTCTTTCCAAATCTGCAAAGTAGATTTAGTAGTTAATAAATGAAAAAAGTAAGATTTTTGCATAAACTCACATAAAGATAAATTTTAGCAAATCTGAATGCATTAAAATTTTAAAGAAACGTTAGAAATAATAAAACTTAAATTTATGATTAGAAAATTAACCTATTTTTTAAAAAGAACGAGTGACATTGTTAGGTGTAATTCTACATCAGAAGAAGAATTTTAATCCCCATTGTAGAGAAGTCACGTTCAAATATTTAGCTGCAATGAAAAGCTGCTTTTAACTAATGAGATATAAAAATGTGACTCCTTTACATTTTAAAACTTTATCCAGACTTTTTGCACTACCAAAAGCAGAATATGGAGGAGAATTAGAACCATGGTGTATTCAAAAAGAAATAACTGGAGTTTTGAATAGAATTGAGTCAAGTATGAGAATAATTTCTAGAAAAGTATTTTAAGCAGCAATTTCAACTTTTAATGAATCATGTTATAAAACTTATTCATGCAAAACGTTTAAAATGTTATCTATCTTATTAACATAATTAAACTTATTTAACTTATGGTTTGAGGTTAAATTATGAAAATAAAGAAACTTAAAGATATTTAAATAAGTTGTAAGATGAAAATAGTGAAATCAAGTAAAATAAATTTTATTAAGAAAATTAATATTAATAAACTGATACATCATTAATTGAACCTTAAAATTAAGAAATTTTAAGTATTAATAATCAAGATAAAATTAACTAAAATTAAACTAGTTTATTTTTATTAAGTTAAAATTTGGTAACTTAATAGCAATAATCATAATAAATATCATAATCTTTAAAAAAATAAAAGAAAAACAATTAAAACTAAATAAAGAAAAGTAGCATGTAATAATTATAAATAATTTAATAATTGTAGGAGAATTAATTATAAAATTTAAGCAATACTAGTGATTTTTATTAAAAAATATAATAATTTTTGTAAGATTTAAAATAATTTATTAGATGTGATATTTGAGAATAAGATAATCAATTTAATTAATTATAAGTTAGATTGCTTAATCGTAACTAATAATGTTGATTGAATTCTTTTTATAATTTTATGAAAATGGAAATTGCTAAAACAATAGATTATTTAACAAAGCTTATCCTTATCTACTAATCTAATAAATATTATTAAATGTTTGTTAGATTTTGAACCTTCTAAAATTCATATTTTATAATAATTAACATTATACTTACATTAAAGTTTTGAAAAATTTAGCAAAGAATTATAATAAGATATTCATGAAATTATAACTTTTATATTTTAAAACTTATAGTAGAACTTTGTTTAAAACTTTAACTAATATTAAGATTTTTAAATAGATATCAATAATAACTTGTTTTCAGAAACATTAAAAACTTAATGAATTTAATTTAAATAGGAAAAGGGCAATCCAATAATTAATAATTTCACAACTTTTTAAATTTTTGAAGGAAAATGTTCAATTTGCTAAAACATAAAAATTATTATTAATTGTTAATTTTTCAACTTGCTTTTAAAATAATATACATAATAAAATGAAATTTCAAATTTTTCTTTAAAATGGCTTTTATAATAATAAAAATAGAACTATATGACTTTTTATAATGTTTAAATTGTGTTTAAAGTAGTAACAATAGAACTAAGACCTTATATGAAAGATAATAATATTACGTTCAAGGAAATTATTTATTTTTTAAATTAATAGAACATGAGTTATAGGTCTCTTAATAATAAAAATTAAAGAATACTATAAGTTTTAATGATTAATTTTTATATGAAAACTCATGCACTTAAAATAATTTGAATTAAGAGCTAATAAGTTAAGGGAAAATTTAAATAAAATATTATTTATTTTGAATTTAGTATAATGAAGGAAATTACTATTCATTTATACTACTTGATTTTTATATCACATGTTTTTAACTGATCATTATTAACCACATTGCACTAACTTTTAGTCAATTTGCAGTTAGAAATAACTAAATAGAACGCTTTTTTTTACTAAAAATAAAGACATTAATTATTAGATATTGGTATATAATCAAATATAGTGAGAAAAATTTAAAGAAAATAAAGTACAGAGATTATACACAGGCTGCTAAATTAATAATGAAACAATTACTAAAAAAAATAAAAATAAAATTTATATATGCTAATATAAAGAAAAACAATATAATAAAAAACTTAATAATATTTTGGAAATATAATTTCAAAAATATTACAATTATGATTTATTGATAATAATGTTGAACAAAAAAATACAATTTATAGAATACAATATCTACACTATAACAAGTTTTGAATCTTCATCTTTAAATTTTTTTCATTTATATGTTAAATTTGTTTAAATTACTTAGCAAAAAAATTAAATTTTTTTCTATCACTTTTTATCTAAACTTTTGGCTATTTTTTTGAATAGTGCAAAACTAGATAAGTTTTGAGAAATAAATGTGGTAAAATTTTTCCATTAAATATTCTTTGTATATAAAAACCTTTAGTTATTACTTAAGGCATAGTATATACTTGATTTTCTAAATAACTAAGACTCATATTTTTGTATCGAGTATATTAAATTTTGCCTATATGATTAAGTTTATAATGAACAATTTATTTATAGGAAAATTTTTTAATTTTATTAATGTTTTTTTATTTAAGCAAATTTTTAAGAAATAAAGTCAAAAGATGTTTTTTAATAAAATATTAAAAATTTCAGCTATTAAATATATAGTTTATTAAATGACATTATTAACTTTAATCTTGTTATATTAAGTTTGTTAAATCGAGAAATTATTTGAATTAAATTTTGTTTTAAATTTTCGGCATACTTTACTCTATTTACTTTGTTCTATAAATAGTTTTTATAACATAACATAATTTATTAAAGTAGCTTCGCCTTTATTTGATTAATCACAAAATTAGAATTTGTATAAGTTTTTTCTTATATAAATCTTTTTTTTCGGAGTAGATTTGTATTATTTCTCGCTTTCCCTAATTTACACATAAACTTGTCTTCATAAGCTTTCCTACATCAAATCTGTACGGTCTTTTTTCCATTCTCTTTCTTCCATTAGTATTCGAGGTATTACTTGAATGATTTATTGTTCTTTTCTTCTATATAATTTTGCTTCTTTTGTGCAGTATATTCTAAATATTTTATTTATGTCTTTCGTTCTTCTGTTTTACTTTTTTCCTAAAAATTCCAACAGTTTCTTACCTTGTTACTTTGCTTCTTTCATTATCCACTCCTTATTATCAGTCTTCTTTATGTATAAATTAATGCTTAATTTATTTCTTCTCTCTTTTCTATATTTATGGGGCTATAGTTTATCTTATTATGCATTTCCTGATTTTTTTCATAATTTATTCTTTGTAATTTTTATGGAGTCGTTTGGATTAATGAATATATTATAAGGTCTATTTATGATATCTTATTTTAATCCATTGTTTCCCTGTTTCAGTTAATCAATTTGCTAAATTAGAACACATACTTTGTTTGAAAGTCCTTAGACTACCTTTTAGAGTTTAAGATTTTCGTTTTGTAGATGTTAAAGATCAATTAATATTTCTTATTATATTTTTTTATTCTAGTTTGGAGATTTTTATTTTTTAAGTGCCTTTTTTATATAATATATTATCCTACTTTAATAATTTTGTTGCATTCCTAGCATTATTAGTTTATTAGTTATGTTAAAAGTATAAATTATCTCATTTTCAATTTCTATCACTTTTCATTACTGAACTTATTATTAAAAATCGATTAAATTATTTTAAATTTATTTTTTAATTATGTATGCTCTTTTCGTTAATATATTATATTGTTGATAAATTTCAAAAATAAATAGAATATATAATGTTTGAGTTTTAGTTACATTATTAGCATTAAGTAATATTTAAAAAAGAAATACAATTAATCAATCATAGAACTATTTATTGTTCTTTTATAACTTACTAAATCTTAATTATATTAGAAAATTATTATTTCTAGCATTTATTGGTTATCAATTTTAATATTTTAATTCTTTGAAAATAAGTTTATCGTCTCTCCAACAGATATACTTAATTATTAAAAGTTGAAAAATATTCTCCTTATTAGTCTTATTATTATTCTTAATTAAAATCTAAGCAATTATTAGACGTTCATTATTTTAAGTTGACTAAGAATCATACTTTATATTTTATAATTTAATAATTTGTAAAATTAATTTGAATATTTCTGATTAATTTATATTTTAATATTCTAACAATCTAGTTTTTAATTATCTAACTTGTATAGAATTTACTATAAATTAATTTAATCAGCATCAAGTTTTTAATTTATATAACCTTATAAATTAATTTTCTGGACTTTCTAGTTATTAATATTATTGTTGGTTTGTTTTTTCCTTTATTTAATTATAATCTTCTAAATAATGCTCATATTTTTATTAACATTTAAAACATTTTTTTAATATAACTTCTTAATTTTTTAAATATCAGTCTTGTTAAAATTAACATTCTTTTACAATTTCAGTTTCTATACTCAAATCTTAGGATTATTAACTTTTTAAGAAACTTTATCTTAAAATTATTAACTTTATTTAAAGTCTTAAAAAGTCTATTTGATCTTCCTTTTCTTCCTTTTCTTCCTTTTCTTCCTTTTCTTTCTTTTATTTCTTTTTTTAATTTAAATATACTTTTAAATTATTAACTCATTTTTTAACTCTTTTCATTTAATTAAAAACCAATCATCTTCATTTTTTTAAGTTATTGTAGTTTTTTCATATTAACTTACCAATTTTTACTAATTTATATAATTATTAGACTATTAAATGTTGTTTATAATTCGATAATTATAGAAAAGCTGAATATTTTGACTGTTTTGATACTTTAAAGTTTTAATTATTTAATTATTTCTGTAAAGTTATTTTTTAATTTTATATATTGCTTTTTAATTCATTTTCAAATTAAATTCTCTAATCAAAGTTTTTTGTGTTTTTTATATTCACAAGTCTTTTAAACGTAAATTCTTTTAATTTTAAAAGCTATTTATTTTTAAATAGTGAAATAGTCCGTAATTTTGGCCTTTGTTGAGCTTTTTTTTGCCAATATAAATGAAACATTTTATTCAATTGTTGTTCATTAACATTTTAAAAAAAATTAAAATTAACTAAATGTTAAGAGTTTTCGAGCTTGCTGGAGTTCCAACCAGTTTCACTCTGCCATTTTTTTTACATGGATGTAGACCATGACATTTTTGATAAGTGGCAGGTTACCACTAATAAATTTAAGTAGGTCCTGCAAGGAGTTTTTATCTGAATATTCCAGTTTTTGTTATCCATAATTCGTTAAGTCGACATCATGTTTTTTATTGTTCTTTTTCGCTTAATCTTTTTCATTATTAGCAGTTTCTTAGTAGATGATAGCTTGATTGACAGTATCTGCAATGTTTTTTTATTATTGTTAAATTGTACTTATATTAAAAAAAAATTCTATTTTTGCAAGTCTTTTAATTTTGTTATTATCGTAATTTTCAGATTCTTTTTATGGGTTAGATTTTTTTTCCCACAACAGTGACTATTTTTTGACTTCCATCTTTTAAGAATATTTAAATTTTTGTTAAGATTATTTTCAGAGTTATTCTTCCGTTACTAGGTTGTTTTCAATAAGTTAGTTTTTTAATGTTACATGTTCATTGCTTTAGTCTTCTATAAAGTTTGTTAACTCCCTTATTTAAAGATTTTAATTGTAAATTGTTTCTTCGTATTTAATTATTTGCGCTTACATTGCCTCAATTTTGATTTGTAGATCTTCCTGGATCTGTATTTTATGTTTGTTAGAATTAATTGCACCTGTCATAATTTTGCCTTGCGAAGACGAGCTTGAATCTGATTCCTATCTTTCCTATTTGCTTAACTGCACCGCCTTTTTTTTAGCTTTTCTTATTTAATTTTTAGAAAGGCGGATGCTTTGCTCTATCTTTTTTTTCTTGTTCCTTAACATTTAAGAATAGTTTATGCATAGCATAAAATTAAAGAAAATTATTTTCTATAATATTAGATGTCATCGAATGTAGAGCTATGCTTTACAAAAAATATTGGTACTAAATAATTAAATATTTTATTTTTGTTTTGAAATTTAGTTAATTATTTTAGTGATGTGACTTTATAATTTTCAAATTCTATAAATAGACATAATGGTAATTAATGTTATAACTATTCTTTATCGTTTCAAATAATATCTCTTATGAAACTAGCGGCTCCATTTATCAGTTCAGATTTAATATTTAAATTTTCAGTCTACATAATTCAAGCGTTATTATTTCAAAATAAATATTTTTTAAAATCCTTGTATTTAATTTTAATAATTCAGTTAAATTTTACCTTTATCTTCAGATTCAATACAAAAATAAGTTTATTTAAACTTTATAAAATTTTTAAATTATGAAATTATGTTTGTTTTCCCATACATAAAACACACGTAAAATTCTTCTAAATTAAGTATTTGCTAAAAATTTCTTATAAATAGTTATAATTCTTTATCAATTTCGGCATTTCTTATCTTATTAAGATTTTTATAAAAATTTAATCCCTTTATTGTAGTTATTATTCTAAAAATACTACAGCATTTCATTTTTAATTAAAATAATCCTTCTTTATCTTTTTGCTTTTTTTTTAAATTTGATTTTATTAAGAATATAGGCTTACCTTTAACTGGAGGTAACTGAGCAAATTTCTACAAAAATTATATTAAAACCTATGTAATCTTTTTCGTTTCATGTATTTATTATAATCTTTTATCAATTTAAAACAATAATTAAGTACTTATCATACTTACTTCATCTATTATTATTCAGCTTATATTTTAATTAATTTTTTTCTCATTAATTACTTTTTATGTTAAATCTTTAAATTTACAAGTTATTGGAAAATTAAATAAAGTATATATAGTAACTCCGTCAATTGCTTTTGAAGCTTTATTAGTTTTTGCACATTTTATTAGTTCATTTTTATTAAAATTTATTCTATTTATTTAATTAAAAAAGGATTTTTTGTACCAGCAGATCCTAGTAATAATAATTAACATTAAATTTTATTTTATGTGCATTTTTAAATATATTACATCGTAAGCTATTAACTTTCTGATAATGCTATTATTTCTTCTTTTTGAAATTAAGCTTATTTTTATTATTTAATTTTCTATTTTTGAATTCAATTTTGTTTTTTAAGCATTTTCGTAATCATATTTTGTTTTTCTTAATTTATTTATTTTGAAAATTTAAAATCTAAATTTTAAAATTCTGATGAAATTTTAAATACTACTGACTATTTTCAAATAAACTTCATAATTAAATATTTTATTCTTAAGTCAAATTACAGTTTTCTTATAAATTTTAGCAATCTTTTACTTTTTATGCTTTATAATAGGAGCTTTATTTGAGCTATTTAACTTTTAGTATGTAAATCATTATTATTTTCTTAAATATATGAATTAGGTAACACTATTATTTTGCCTAAATGTTTTTCTTTATACGATTTTTTATTTAAAGGTTTATACAAAACTCGTAACGTGTCATTTGTTCTAAATTTGTAAATTTTTTAGCATATTTAAATTAAGCAAGGTATATTAATTTTACATTCTTTAAGCATAATAATCTATCATTGTTTTATTTAGAATTAAAATATTATTGTCAATTTAGTTATAATCATTTGCACTTTAATTATTGTTAAAATTAATGTATTTTCTTCATATTTTTTAATTAGTTTATTTTGTGTTTTCTCGATTTAATTTAATTTAATTATTTAGTGAGAATAGTTATAATGTTTTCTTTAATCTAAATTTCAATTATTTCTGGAATATTATAATCTTTTTACTCACTCTATTTAATTAAATTCTATTAAAAAATTTATTAAAAGAATTACTTTTCTTTTAACTAACAAATAGTAAATAACTATTGCCATGCTTATGCTAGTTTTTTTTCTTTCTTAAACTTAAATAAATATTATTCTATTTAATTTTCTTATAAAATTAATTAAACGTTACAATTTACTTTTCAAAATTATAGTAAAGGCCTTAAATAAGTAAATGTATTTTTATATGCTCTTTGTAAATAATATATATTATATTTATTATTAAAATTTTATTAGTATTATTTTCAATTACTAATTCAGTATTTTTATTATTTTTAAACGAACTCCCTATTTACATTATTGTTATTCTTTTATATTTTTCAAACATTTATCATTGCATTTATGCTTCTACACAAATTATAAAATAGTAATTAAATCTTAATCTCTATCTTAAACTTAAATATTATTAAATTAATCTATACAAGGATTTATTTTTTAATTACTATATTGCTTTATTTTTTGCATTAATTGGTACTTCAGAATAAAATAAAAAGAATAGAATATTTTAAGCTTTTATTTAGCTATTTATTTTAGTCTTATTAATTCTTTTAAATCATTAATATTTTTATTTTCTTCTTTACTCAAAATTTTATTAAACTTTTACTTAATTTTTTATTTAGAATTATTCTAAACAAATTTCAGCTTCTTTTGCTTAAATGGCATATTAAGTCTATTCAAAACAATATAAGCAGTTTTATAATTTATTAATAAATGAGCATGCTCTAGCGTTCTATTCTATTATTTATATTTAAATAAATATCAATCTATTTAAAGCCATTGTTATAAGGTGCTTAAAATTAATTATACTAAAATATCAAAATAAATACTAACTATATGTGGATTATTTTAAGTTAATTATACTCTTATTTTTTCTAATCATTTCTTATTAATTGTTTAATTACATTTAAAATATTTTAAATAAAAATTATTATCAAAAATTAGCATATGTCAATGAAATAAATAAAGTCGTAGTTCCTTTTACTTTTTGCAATTACATTAGTTCGATATTTTTACTTTGTCGAAATTTATACTTGCTACTACTTTGTTTATATAAGTAAAAGTTTTATTAGAATATTTAAAAAAAATTTATTTTAATAATTATTTAAGTTATTTAAAAGTATAATTTTAGTTTAATTATTTTGTTCTAAGATATATATTCAATTTATTTTTTTCTTTAGTTATGCTTAAAATTGAAAATAAATTACAAAAATCTATAATTTTAAGCAATTTTAAATCTAAAAATATTTTTATTATTTAGTTCGAAATTAAATCAAATTAAATGATTAAATACTTCCATATAATCAACTTCCATTAATCTATTTTGACAAGTTGGGTCTCCTAATCCTTATGGAAATAAAGAAGGAAATAACTTTGTTGCTATATTTTATGTTGATAAAATTGCTTATAAATTTAAAAATCTAATTATTCTTATCAAGATCAAAAACTTTATTTGATCTTTTATAAATTTTTATTCCAACTTAGATAAAAATAGTTGCTATAATTGCAAATGAATCAAAAATTATGCCTTTTTCTTTATATTTAAGTTATTTTATTTGATTCTCTTAAATATTATGCACTAAACTTTAATGAATTTGTTTATTTTTTCTTTTAAAATAACAATTAATGAATCTAGTTATATTTTAATCTGAAATTTTCTCTAATTTTTCTTTTATTTTGCTAATATTTTTACTTGCTTCATTTCTTTTATCTGATACTTATTATTGTTATTTGAATCAACATTGGTTAGTATTAAAATTTTAATAAAACTCTAGATCTATTTAATTTTTTGAAAACTTTTAATTTTAGTATCTTCTTTCTGCTCTTGAAAATTTTAATATTATTTAATTAATTATTAAATTTATTCATAATATTATTATTCTTCAGACAAATTAACTTAGCAATTACTAGATCAAAATGATAACAAATGTAAGAAATATTGGAACAATTTTGCTAGTGAGCAAGCGAAGAAGAAAATTAAAATAGTAAACTGAATCAAGATTGTTGAAATGGAAATTGCAAAGCATTTTTATTACCTATATGAAATATGGTAAAAATATATTAAATTTTAATTAATTAATTAACTTAGAAATTATTAACTATTATTTTTAAAAGGCTTATTAATTTCTAGTTAAAAACGCAAACTTAAAATGGTTTATTATTTTTTATTAATAAATAACTTAATTATTCTAATTTTTATCAATTTATATCAATCTTATCAAATCATTAAAATAACTGTTCGCCTTCCGGCTTAATTGAAGTTTTAAATGTATAAAATCTCCTTTCCTGCATGTTCGTTCCTTGTACTCTTTTTCCTGGATTTCTCTCTTTTTAATAGTCTGAGTTAAGAATTTGTTTTTTTCCCAGATTTTCCCATTTCCCGATGGGAAGAATTCCGTCGCTCGCCATTTCAGTTGTTAATAGTTAATAATACTCCAAATATTCATTCTTATTTTTTCTATTGGCGACATTTTCACCATAGATGTCAAGTGCTGATGTAAATGTATATCTATCTTATAAACTTAATTATCTTTTTCTTGAATAATTTGTAAAATTTCTATTTTGTCTAGATTACGAGTCAAATTTTTTGATAAGGTAAATAAATTTATATTAATTGTTTAAATTTGCCCATTGTTTTATTAATTTTGATAGACTTAAAAAATTATTTGTAATTTCGCATCTCTTCTAGCAACTAATAATTACTCAATTTAATTTAATTATCCTAATTCTAAAAAATTTTATTAGGAATCATGCTATTATCTTTTCCAAATTTAAAAAGAAGATTTATTAACAATTTTTATTCGAACATTTTTATATTTATTATCACAATTTACAAATCATTTTTATTTTACATAATTTACAATTTTTATTTTTAATTTTTTTAACATCATAAGCAAAATAATAATATTGAAATTAAAATGTTCAACAATGCCAATCTGGACACCGTTTAAAATAAGTTGTTTTATCAGTAACACTTCCCCTCATACTTGACTTTCTAATGAAATTATCTTCACTAAGGTCTTCTTAGTTTCTTTGATTTCTTGTTCTTATTATTTCAAAAGGTACTTCACATCATTTTCTTCTGTAAATATCTCCATGCTTGTTGCAATAGAGCCTCTAGTATTTTTCTTATTCTTTACGCCAACATTTTTTCTTGAAATTCTAAAATTTTTAGCAATTCTTGTACAAATACCACTTAATCTTACAGTAGTAGCATTTCTTCCTTACTTATCTGATTGATTTTCGATTTATAACCTCTTTTTATTCTAATTCCATCTAATTTGTCTAATTAGTTATGTTTGTGCTAATATTCTTTTGCTTAATAAACTCCAAATCTTGTTTTTATACGATATTTCCAAGCCTTCCTGTTTCTTATCTATGTTCAGTTTAAATGTTCAAATATGCTTGGAGTTCCCTTTCTTAATTAATAATTCTAATCTCTAAGTTATCTTATCCAAGCGATAATAAGTTTCTTAGTTCTTAATTTTCCTGCTTAAGCACTTTAATCTCTTCCTAGAGATTGGATATTTCAAATACTAACTGTTAAATATTGATTTCCTTTTTAATTATCTTGGATGGAAGTTCTTTTCCTGTTATTATATTAGATTCCTTTCTTTTATTACTTTAGGAGGTGTTTATTATAGTTATTAGGTTCTTTATTAGTTTTGTAAGTGGGGAGAAGAAGACTCTTGATACTTTTTATATGCCTGCTTTTTCTCTAGAGCTTTTTTCTCTTCTTTGCTCAAGAAAAAACCGGGAACAAGATTTTAAGACTCCATTTTACTTAGTTTTTTTAATTTTATTTCGTAAGCAAAATAAATATTTAAATTTCTCTTATTTGCTTGATTTTCTTTTAAATCTAGTTTGTTTTATTGCTAATTTAACTTTTCCTTCAAGCATCTCTAAATCTCTTGCATGTAGTTTTTTCCTTTTTGCTACTTCCACCCTTCTATATTGTGGGTTTGTATGTCCTTTCAATTTTCATAGGCAGCAAATAAATTTTACTGGGTGCTGTATTCTCATCCCGTTTCCGTTCAGTTTTTTACTTCTGGTATCATCTTTACTTCGTCTATATTCTTTAATCTAGGTATTCTACACTGCTACCTGCTAGAATTGTAGTGTTTGGCTATGTATGCTATGCCTCTTCTCTAGATTTTCCATATTGTCTCATTACTTCCATAACTTCCTTCGTGTTTGAGTATTCGTTTATTATGAATTATACTGGGTAGTTATGAATGTCAAAGTATTCTAATTTATTTCTTGCCTAGATAGGAATTCTAACGCTTTAGAATGTTCATTTCTTGGATTACGCGAATTGCTAGTATCTTTCTTCATCTTTGAAAACCAAATATACTATTCCGTTTTATTTAACACTTAATTTGGCCACTGCTTGTTCATACTTGCTCTTTATTTTATTCCTAACACTTGTATCACTTCTTAGTTTATGGTCATTTTCTCTACTAAATCAGTGTTTTCTAGATAGTGGTTAAAATAAACCGTGGTCACCATATCTGATAAATCATCAAGGTATTTTAGTAGACTCTTACCATTTTGTCTTCAGAAATGTTGGTTGAAATATGTTGTTCATTCTATTGTTAAATTATTGCATATGTTGTTTACTTTTTTTACAATTAATTCCTTTCTTATTCATGCTCCTCCTTTAGTGAAATCTGTCTATCATAGATATATTAATATCATTTTTCCGTTGAGTGCATTATTATTTCATGTTCGTTCGATCAGCGAATTTGGTTCGCTGTAATCTAAGCACTTGCGTTATGAGTCTGATTTCCATTCGTAATAAAAAAGATTAGACTAATTAAAGCGAAGACGTGGCAGAAGAAAGGGCCTCAGGTTCTCTCCTACTTTGAGATGATATAAAAACCCTTCTTGAAGTTAGGCATTTTTTAATATATATAAAAATATTTGCTTTGTTATATATAAGGAAATTGTAAATTTGAAAAAATTAAGAATCTCCAAAAATAAGAAAATTGGAGATGTGAAATAAAAGAACAAAACTGCATATTAATCCACATTGGATCTATGAAAGAAAAGTCAATAAAAGTACCATACTTATTTTGTAATTGCTACTTATCAATAATGTGGTTTTAACCAACTAAAAAAGCAAAATGGGGATAGAAAATTGTTGGAGAAAGTATCATATTTTGTATGGAATATTTTTCCATTAACTTTTAATTTTATCTAATAATTATTGTCTTACAATGGATTCTTTATTATATATTTCTTTAAAACCGCCATAGTTGTTCGAAGGTGAACAACAAGGCCATCTTCATCAGAGGTTGGGGAAGTTAAGTACCCATAATCAACTTTATGTCTTCCTCTGCTTTGGTTTGGCCTCGAGACATGAGATTCTTAGACCTTCGACGTTGGCTTGACTTGGTTTCGCTTATTTTTAATACTGGAACGAAAAAGAAATAATATTGCGAGCTTCATCAGAGGTGGGGAATTTAAGTACCCATAATTGACACATATCGTTCTCTGCTTTGGTGATGCAATGAGACACAATCCTGCCGTGTCCTTGGACCTACAACAAGTATTAAAGATTACGAGTATTCTAAAATTATATCAGTATTGAACATTTTTATCAGTACTGAATAATTATACCAGTATTGAACAAGGTTTATCAGTATCTGATAATTTTATCAGTAACAAACATTCTTGTCAGTATGAAACATTTTTTTTAAAGAGCTGCGCACCAACGAGAGTGCTACGCGCTCTATAATCAAATTTATTTATTTATTTATATAAAATGTTGCATAGCTTAAGATTGCTAATAAGTTTATTTTTCAAATGTATAAACTCAAAAAAATTGATGAATATGAATATAAAAAGAAAAATGAGTATTGAAATTAATAAAATTGGAGTAAAGTAACTTTTGCATTCTATAATTTAAATTAGATAGATTTATCTTTACTAAAGAGTTGCTAACTTTAATAAATTTCATATATGAATTTCGATACATTTTCCATGTGCAGCATTTAAAAGTTTCTAGCTCATTATGAAAATTAATTTTTAGTTGAATAATCACAATATAAAGATTAAATATAAAATACTTATTTAACTCTATTTATTTAAATGTCCCTTAATCTATTAAAAGTTTGGAAAATATAATTGTTCTTTTAAATTTTTTCCTAAGCAATAAACTTATAAAGTGAAGATGAAATAAATTTATTAACTTATTAATCTTAGTCTCATGTTTTTGAAAATTTCTCTTTTGAGTTAAATTTAATAATAATCATATTATATAGAATCTTAAATTTAGACCTTAAGATTGAGCAATAAAAATTATTTTTATTTATTCTTCTTTTTGCTTTAAGAGTAAAAGGAAAAGAATAGATGTTGAATGATATAATAGTATTTTACTAGGCTAATGAAGAAAGTTTAATTAATTATAGAATGGATATAATTTAATTATAATTAGTTCCCTTGCTATGTATCACACATTAAGGGTTCTATCATTCATATTATATCATTATTAAATTTAACTTCACTGATAAAACATCTATTTCATCATTAATCTCTAATTTGTTCTTTCTTTTAGTTCTATTTTTAACTAACTTGCATTAACACTGTTAATTAATATCTTCATATAATTCTAATTAAATGTTTATTACCCTTTAAAATAAAGATAAGATGTTTAGTAGAAAATAATTTAAAATATTAGTGATAATGAATTAGGTAGTTAAATAAACTAAAAGGAATTATTAATAATTTAAATAAAGCTTAATAATTTTAGATATTCAAGTATTATATCTAATATACCTAAACCAGCTAATTAAGTATATTTTGCTATCTACAAAAACAAAATTAGACAAAGTGAAATTAAATTTCGCAATGATTACTATATAACATGCATAATTTGCCTAAATAATTAAGTTGCAAGCCTAAAATAGTAAATTATTTTATTTGATAGACAGATATTCTAAAATATAATCTTAATAAATATAAGGAAACTAATATTTTAATTTATTTTAGTACTAAAATTCTCCTCGAATATAGCATCTAGGATTCTTTAGTATATCTTAAACTAGTTAGATTTGCAAATTAAGAATTTTTTATTTTATTACTTTATTAAAGTACCCTAATTTGAAATTTTCTGAATGTTTCTATCTTAAGATGTATTTAAAATTTTGCATCTTGCTAAAGATTCAAAAGAAACTTCTTTTGTAAAGGATTTAGTTAAAATAAAATGTTAAGCTTAGGATCTGATTCCTATTAATAATGAATCACTTTAAGAATATTTAATTTCTTTTCCATTTGATTAAGAATCACAAAATTACTAAAAATGATTGAAGAATTACCTTTTATAAAGTTCTTTTTAATACTATGAACTTAAAATAAACTTAAGCAAAATAAGAGAAAATTAATTTATCAGTGAAACGTTAAAGCCAAAACTAAGAAGCTTTATTTAAAAGGCAATTTTGATAAATAAAGATATTACACTTAAATTCTTATGAAATAAAGAGAAAGCTCCTTACTTTAATTTAAAGATGAGACTGATATTTTAGTTATAAAGTATTTCTTATTTTAATTTTCTTTATTATAAATGAAAAGTTTTTTCCTTTTTATAGCCTTCTCTGCCGTTGTTTCTTTTAAGCTACTTTTAATTACTTCACCTTTAACCAAACCTCATTTAGCTTAATATTTGTAGCTTGGATTGGAAAATAGCATGTTTAATAAAACGGATTTCTAGACTTCAACTTTGCTTATAAGAAACTGAAAAATATAAAATTAGGTTTTAAAAGAGAGAATTAAATCCTACAAAGTGCAAATCATCCTGGATATTACTTTCAGTGTTTATTACACTCAAAGAATAAGTAACTTGGAATTATCTGTCCTTCATCTTGTGGCATATAGAACTAATTAGCAGTTTTAAAGAGAAAATATTTATTGAATAATGCCAACTTACCGAGAGGAAGGTAAAGCACTTTAAGATTTATTCAAATAACTTAAATTTAACAAAGTGTTTTATTTTAACTAGAAAGAAGAAGGATTTTATAGAGCGCCAGAGCATCTCAACTAAAATATCATTAAAATATGCTCTTCGGTCAATATTCCCTGAGATTCTTTTAATAACTCTTCACATGGGGATAAGAAGTATATAGAAACATTAGAAGTTTAAATTTCTAGGATCTTAAGACTTTACGGATCCTAAGTGATATTAATGCAGGCAGATGTTTATTGATAACTCTAAATACTTAAAATAACTTCGTGATATTGGATATCTAAAAGTCAATACGCTTGAATAGTTGGCTTAGAATCTTCCAATATAATAAATCCTGAAGTAATAGCCTCTATAGATTAAAAAAATTTTAGTAGTGTCCTAGATGATGGATTAATTGGATTAACTCCAAAAGGATTTATTCCCAAAAATTACCTTGAATTAACATATTACTATGTCAATCTATTCTTAGCCTTAATAGATTAAAATTCTCAGTTTTTAAGCAAGATTGATTAAAGTAATTTGCCTAAATATTTTAAGACCATTCAGCTCTAAAATTTTAATGACAAAAATCAAATTATTCCCGTGTTTTCTGTTTACAATATTCAAAATAGGAAACCAGTTGAAGTTCTTCAAATTTAGAATGGAAATCTGAAAAAATTAGCAGAGCTAGTTTACCCTGGACCAAGTTTAACAGCGCCTAATTATGATTTTAAGATAAAAATGTCTTATTCAACTAATGATAATGAACCTAATAACTAAAGCTCTTAGAAAGTTATTACCAATCCTCCTCTTTTTATGCCCTTCATTATTGGATTCATTAATAAAGAAAAAATGTTACCTAATAATTATTCTTTATAAGGAATCCCTTATTCTTATGGGGGGTTTTAATTTGATTAAAATTTTACCTTATAAGCATTTAAAGAAAAAAACTTTGATTTAGGAGTAGTGCATCAAGGTAGCTTAATAATAACAAGCTATGCTTATACTTATTTTCTTCTTTAAGCAATAGGAATAAGAATTCCTTACTTAATTGCTAGTAAAGAAGACGAATTAAGTAATAATTCCATATTCACTAACGTAATAGATAACTATATCTCTCAAGAGCGTTTTAGTGATATGTATATCAAATTTATCAATAAAAATTAATGAAACTAAGTTGGAATGTTTTTTGAAGACTATGAACCTTCTAACTTCAAAATATAAAACAAAGTTAAAAAAATAATAATTAAGGAAGGCAAGAAAATCTTAAACTCTAATGAATCTACTTTTATATTGTAGAAAGATTTATTTAATCAGACTCTTTACGATGATATTGCTTACTAAATTATTTAAAGAGAGATCAAAATCATACTTTCATCTCCTACTATGGGTTTAATTTAGCAGACTGTTTAAAGATTTTTTGACCTAGGATGGAAAGAAGGAGATACAAATTTTATTCTTTTATATACTGCTAATAACATAGAAGCTGTGATATAAAATAACATATGGCAAGCTTAAAGGCTTTTGCATGGTTCAATAACAATTACTCCTATTGAATATATAGGAGAAGTAGGATAAATGTTATTATAACTATAGAAAGATAGTATAAGTAATATTCCCTAAGCTCCTTGCTACTACATAGAATAACCATTTATAGTTGCTCATGGTCTTAAAAGTTGTATTGAAGAGGGATTAAATTACTATAATTCAGATATTTTAATTACTTAAATGAAAAATACTAAATTTACAGGATGTAGCGGAACCATAAAATTCGATAAGAATAGTAATTTTAGGGATAATTTAAACTTTTATTTCATGAACAATATCTATGATTCGAATAGAAATCTACACTTAGTACCTTATCTTGAGTACTGCTAAACTTGTGCTATTGTATGAACTAAACATAGCGAAGCTATTTGAAACGATAATAAAACTAACACTCCTAAAGATACTTTTGAACTTTATCGTGATAACTGCGGT
This sequence comes from Loxodes magnus, assembly GCA_946699065.1. Lineage (NCBI taxonomy): Eukaryota > Ciliophora > Karyorelictea > Loxodida > Loxodidae > Loxodes > Loxodes magnus. Next base: position 353,415 of record CAMPDV010000086.1, on the reverse strand, counting down.
TTTACAGTACGAAGAGTTTAAAAATATAATGAAGGGTTTAGAGCGATAGTTATATATTCAGTATTAATTATGCTTCTTACCTTGCTGGTTTCAATTTATGGAATCAAGATTTGGAAATCGAGAAATTTTGAAATTTTAGATTAAGAAATGTGAATGAGCAGTGAAGATGAATTCTTTCTCAAAATTCTAGTTGCTTAGTTTGGCTTCTATATTTTGATAGGACCTGATGTAAGAAACTTGCTTTTTTAAATTCCAATAATTTAGAATTTTTCCTTAGATTTCATAGTTAACCAAATAAGTAGTTTAGCATTTTGGGGAATCATTAACCTTTGTACTGGTTTTGCTTTTTTAACTACTCTCTTAATTTTAGCTTTCTTGTTCTAATTTGAAACAAGATACACAAATAGTTGGATACTAAGAAACTTAGGGTAACTAACATACATAGTTTCACCTGCTTTAATAGAGTTAACTTTCATGCCAATTATCTTTATTTTAACTGAAATACTAAAGTGTAGCTATGGAAGAGATGAAAATGTTGATTTCAAAATGTTGCTATCAGAAACATTTTTAGATTTAGACTGCTCTAAGCAATGTCTTTCAAAGCCACATATTATAACCATAGCATTTTCAAGTTTAGCTTTGTTCTTCTACATTCCTTTAGTAATAATGTTTAGTCCACACTGGTAAGAGCTCTTAGAAGACACGATTCATATAAAGTATCAGCCTTGGTATGTAGTTTTGAAGTACTGTTTTTAAGTTTTCATAGTAATGATAGGGAAGCTATTAAGAGAGTTTTACCCCTAAATCCATGCAGCTATTTACTCTATATCTTTTATGATTTTAGCTATTCTAGTACTAAAGCAGAAGCCAATAAGATACTTAAAATTAAATTTTTTCCAATTTTTGCTGTTATTACTGGTCTCTTTAATAACTGCAGCAATTGGATTTTCTATTAAAGAAGATAACAACATTAAAATACTTCTCTAGATTTTACTTTTAACTTTTGCTTTATTTGTCCTGCTCGTGGGTGTTATAATACTGAGAAATTACCCAGAATTACTTAAGCAAATAAAACCTGATCTAGCAAATTTATTTAGGTTTGCTTATAAAATAAATGGAAGTGCCTCTATATTGACTGATCATATAGAGGGTTAAAACAAAAGACTTTAAGTGTCGAAAGATTAGCTTATTAAGAATATCAACACTTCCCTAGAAGAAGATAAATCATCTGTTAAATCCTTGCACCTTCTTATGCTGTTATCAAACTAGCAGTAACTTATGGCCATTAAAAATATTAGCATCAAAGAGACAACACATGATAATCTAGATGTATTTACACGAAATACAGCCAGATAAATAAATTAGAGTGAAGTTGACGGAAGTTTAATGTAAGAGAAATCAAATTTAAATAAGTTAGAAATAGAAATGTTAGAAAGTGATAAAACTATTGATAAGAATGGGCTTACATTTCGGGGGTGAAAAGACTAAAAAATTCTTCAATTTAAATTCTAAGTATTTAAATAAAGTCTTAGTTTCTTATTTCATAATTAGTAGAAATTCTTTTATCAAAAGTGTAGCATACAATGAGATTAAAGGGTAGAAATGTATTAATCTAGCTTATTGAGACTTTTACTTAAATATATACATTTAAGAAGAAATTTAATTATAATATAATTAGCAAAGTATAGAAGACTTCATTATTCCAATCAAATTATACTAAGATATACAAGCTTTAAATTTGCTTTTATTTATTCATCTCTATAAATAAATTCAGGCATTCTTAAGAATCATATCCGGAACTAAATTATTTGTTCTAAGATTAAATGTTGAATCTTATAAGATTAGTCCTTGATTGCATGATCTATGAATTTAGTATGTTAGAATAATAACTTTATAAATTCAAAGAGAAATAAACAAGAAAGAAGTTAGTATATGATTCTAAATAATTAGGCTAGGAAGTATTAATAAACAGATTAAATGTATACAAATAGGCTATTTCATATACATCTAACTATTATTTATAATGCTCATTATAATAGAAAAATATTAGGACCTCATATATTAATTCTATTTCTTGCTTAAAAAGCAACAAGGTTTCATTCTTCCTGTAAGATAGAAAAAATTTAGAAAATATTTATCAAAAGATTTTACTCTACTGATGCAATTAAATATTTCTTTAGAAAACTAAAATAATTTGCTAGTTCTAATTAATGAAGAAATATGAAAGGGTTTTTATAATTAGATAAAGATATTAAGAAATATTATATTTTTAGATTTGTTTTACTTTTATATATTTTTAAATTTAGTAATCATTCTTCAATTTAATTTTTGCTCTATTAATCTATGAAACGATTTAAGCTTCTCAATCCACTATAGATATAACTATTAAATCTTCAAATAAGCTAAATTATTTTATAAAATTGCCTTATTAAAAATTAGTTAAAAATTATTTGCTAACAATTAAAGTTCTCTTAATCAGCCTGCTATTTATCCTTAATCTTTTTCATTCACTAAAGCACTAAATTTGCATCCTCTATTAGAGTTAGTTTAATAAGGAAAATGAATATTGTTTAATTTAATTTAGAAGCTTAATAGTAAAAGAGATCTAGTAGCTTAATAATAAGATATAGCAAAGAATTAAAATTTAGTATGGTATTAATAGTTAGCTTCATACTAGTAATAGCTATTTTAATTAAATTATAAAAAGCATTTCTTAATTTATATCTACCATTGTATCATATATCATCAATATATCCATACTCTTCTTAATTCTTTTTAGTCTTCTATGTCTCTCACTCTTATGTATTTAAAACAAAATATCTTAAAGCCAAATATTGCTTATATTAGTTCCAAAAAGTAATTTTAAGAATAGAATATAATAAAGGAATCTAGTAACTGTAGTGTATAATCTAAGCAAGTCTATCTTTACAAGTTCTTACAGAAAGGATTTATACCTAAATACTTTATTTTCCTAAATTCATATAAATAACTCTTCATTACTATTTCTTTATTATATCAATATTATCTAATTCTTTCCATTTATACCTAAATTTAATTAATTGAGTCTCATAAAAATAACTAATATAGGAATAGAATAACACTTTAAGATATAAGAAGCTATCTAAATATAACTAAATAACACTTGCTTATTCTACGTGAATGCAGATAAGTTTCATTATAGAAGTACAAATAGGTATAGCAGGATTATATCTAAGAAACTAAAAGTCTAATAAATAAATATAAGGAATACACTTATTTTAATTATATGTCTTAGTTTAAAAATAGTTAAATCTAAAGACTTTATCTTAATAAATTTTGAATTTAAGATTAATTAATTAAGAAGTTAATGCTATTTAAATTAGGAAAGCGCGCGAAAGAGGCAATAGGCTTCAGATCTAATAATTAAAATTTCTATTAAATTTATTTTTAAATTGTTTAGTTTAATTAATGTAAATCATATCTAAAATTTAATTAAATAATTAAATACCTCTCAATTTATGCTAAAGAGCTGAGAGGAGATTGTCTAAAAGATTGTTAAATGCATGATTCCTCTTGGATATGCCAGTGTTCTTGTTACATCTAAAAAAAATAAAATTTGTGAAACTTAAAAAAATAATTAAATAAAATATCTTGCTTATAAGGTATCTATCTAATTGTATAACTACAAGCTTAATAACTTCTGATTTAACAATTTAAATAAGTCATTTAAAACTAATTTAAAAATACTTACGAAGACTCATATGATAATTAGAATTAATTATTTACCACACTAGCACAAACAATTTATATATTGTTTAACCTTATGCTTATATTTTCATGATTAACTAAAATTAATTTATTTTAATGATTTAGATGCTATTAAGATAAATTTATATTAATTCTTTAGCATCTATTATTATCTTATATAGCAGTGAAATTTAAAAATATAATTAAAGGAAATATATCAATAATTAATAAGTATGCAAATTTTATTTTATTGTTTAGACTTTTTAACTAGGAAAGCTTATTTAATTAATGCTTTAATTTATTGTAATAAATCTTTGTAAATTAGCCTGTTATTCTAAATCTTCTTCTTTAAAATTATAACTTGATTATTTATTTCCCTTTTATTTCTATTCTTTATATTAAGCTACCTTACTCTTATTGAAAGTAAAATCATCTTAAGAAGTCTTATCAATGATAGTTGTATTAGTGATATTTGATTTGTTTACTCTGCTTGTGTTTTCGTTAGATTAAAATTCTTCTTAGTTTTCTTAGACTTCTAGCTTACTTTCCCTAGATCTAATGCTCATTAACTACTATTTTCTTTTAAGTTGCATAAGCAATTTTTAAGTTTCTATGCTTTGCTTATCTACTGCCTCTGCCTCAATTGCATTTGATAGTAGCATATCTGTTGATATTTGCAGCCTTTAGTTTTAAGCTTGGATATGTTGCTTTAGAATGGTAGGATCTATCCTTAGTTTATATTAAAACCTAAACAAATTAACTAAATCAGGTTCTATTTATTTTAGCAGCTTTTTATACCTAGACGTGACTACTAGCCCTATAATTAGAATGATGACTATACCTACTAAAAGTATTACTTGCAAAGTAATTCTATGATTATCACTTGCATTTATAGATATTCCTGATATAGTACCTACTAATGCTACTAGTAAAAGAAGAATAAACTATAGTCAGTTAACTTTCTAGTAAGTAATTACCTTTTTTATTAAAACTAGAAGAGCAAAAGTAAAGAAGGTAATAGAGTATATGATAGCATGACTAATAGGATAGAATTCTATAAGTATCTAGTTAATAAGTACTAGAAATTGCTAAATCAAAGTCTTTAGAATTATGAATCATGTCTTCTACTTTATGTTAATGGTGTCTTTCTGAAGTTCCTATCAATGTGGACGAATTAATATAACTAGTGGAACATAGAAAAATAAAGCTAAATTACTAAATATTATAGTTATTATATGAGGCTAAGAAAGACACTACTTGGAACAATCTAAGTCTAAAAAGGATTCTGAAAGTTGTATTTGAAAGCTTAGATTATTATCCCTTCCATAACTACATCTCATTATTTAAGCTAGTAAGAAAATTACTGGTATAAAAGTAATTTCTATCAAAGCTGGAGAGCATTTAAAAGTTAGTTTTCCTATATTTCTAAGTATTCAGCTATTCTTAAATCTAACTTCAAATTATAATAGAAAAGCTATTCCCAATAATACTGTTAAGAAACCGAAACCACTTCATAAGTTTATTATAGCTCAGAACGCTAAATCTGTTACTCTCGTTGTCAAATAACTGAACGAAATAGACTAAACAGAATCTATTTAGTATAGAAGTGGTCTTAAATCAGGTCCTAATAAAATGTATTAGGCAAATTAAATAAAAAGTATCTATGAAAAGAATTCATCTTCACTTGTCATTCATACTTCTTTGCTCAAAATTTCCTATTTTCTAGATTTTCATATTTTAAATCCAAAAAGTGAAGTTAGCAAAGCTATACTAAATAGTATTACTTATTATATTATTATTGCGTTGTATCCTCTCTCATATTTTTTAACTCTCCGTACTGTAAAATCACAGTTTTCATTATATAATTAAAATGAATCTTTAGGAATGTTAGTTGTATTATCATTTCAAATAGGTTCATTATGTTTAGTTCAAACGATAGCACAAGTTTGGCAGTATTCAAGATAAGGTACAAGATATAGATTCCAGTTAGAATCATAGTAATTATTCATAAAGAAGAAGTTCTGATTATCTCTAAAGATGCTATTTTTTTCAAATTTTATACTTCCACTACATCCTATAAATTTCTTATTTCTCATTTTTTTAATCAGATTAGCAGGAATATAGTAGTCTAAGCCTTCTTCTATGCATTGCTAAAGGCCATATGCTAATATTATTGGCTATTCTAAGTAGTAGCAGGAAGTGAAATGAATAGAGCTATTACATTACTCTTGTATTTCTAGTAATTTTTAGCCTTCTTCTCCTACATACTCAATTGGAGTTATGGTCATTAAACCATTTAAAAGTCTTCTTACAGCTTTGAGTAATTCAGGCTAAATTTAAGCTTCGTAATTATAAGCATTATATAAAAGCACAAAATTAGTATCTCCCTCTTACCATCCTAGTTCCATTAGTTTATCTACTGAAAACCAAATAAAATTAGCAGCAGGTGAGGAAAATATAATTTTGATTTCCCTTTGCATGATTTGATTTGCAAGTTGTTCATATACTTGAAGATTTCATACATCATCTCCTTTTATGAAAGTAGTATCATAAGAGTTCATTACAGTTCTTTAAGTTTCTTAAAGTTTTTATATGGTAAAATTTCAAATTTATCGATTTGAAGGCTCGAAATCTTCGAAAACAATTCCAACTTTATTTCAATTCATTTTTTCAGTTAATTTGAGGTACATTATACCAAATCAATTTCAGGAAATGTAGTTATCTAGAACATTACTATAGAGGTTGGTGTTGTTAAGTTGATCTTCTTTACTTGCAATAATATAAGGAATATTAATTCCAAGTTATTAGAAAGTAAAATAAACTGGACCTCAATTTGATATAATCAAAGAGGCTAAATGGCTAATCCCTATATCACTTTTATTATCTGTAAGTACTTATAAAGTAAAATTTAAGTTGAAATCCAACCAACCATAGGACAGTGGATTCTCTTTAAGTAAAGATTATCCTGGTATTATTTTTTCTGTGTTTATGTAAGAAACTACACAAGGAATGTGATAAGAGGGTAATTAAAGAATCGATTAAGCCGAAGTCATTTATGATCCGTTAGAGTTAGTCGAATAAGAAAAATCTATATAAAAATTATCAGGTGGAGTGTAAGTTTGTCCTGGATATAGCACTGAATTCTTCTATATTACCTGATCCTAAGATATTTGAAACACTTCATCAGGCTATCCTTTCTAGTTATTATAAACAGAAAACTAGGCCTTTATTTGATTATTTTGATTAAAAAGTTATTTGAGCATTTGCTTATTGGTAAAGTAGCTTACTTACGAAATAAAAGTTAAGGAAAGTGTCGTATAGTATGCAGTCAATTCGAAATAGGATTTCGGAATAAATCCTTTCGGAGATAATCCAATAACTCCGTCGTCTAGAACACTGATATGAAATTAGGTATTCGATTAAACTAGTTAAGTTACTTCTGGATTCATCAAATAAGAAGATTCTAATCCTAATATCTAAACGTATTTATCAGCTGTAATTTATAAATAGTCAATTTAAGCCATAGCGAAAGCTTATCAACAAATATCTGCTTATATTAAAACTACAGGAGTAGCATAGAGTCTTAGCATCCTAGCGATTTATTATCTAGTAGTATTTTATATTTATTAGTTGTAGCATTAAGTTTAATTTAATCCATAATAAGAATTTAGAGGAATATTAACAGTGGTAGTTACCTTTATTTTATTAGTATCAAAAGTCTCAAGAGCTTTATAAAATCTTTGTTCTTATTGATATATTAACGAAACCTCTTTAAACTTTAGTTTCTCTAATAAAAGTTATAGCGCTTATCCTTCCTACTGATAGCTTGGCATAATTCAATACACATTTTCTTTAAAGAATTACTAGTCTGTTCTATAACCTACTAAATGTAAGCAATGTATTTAGCTTAGTTTATAGGTATAATAGACATTAAAGGTGATGTCTAGAATCATTTTAATGCTATAATTTTTTATTTTATTTTCTATATCTTAGATTTAAAAGTTTTGCTATAAGGATAAAGGAATGGCACTATAATCACTGTACTTATCTATTGTATATCATACATATTGAGGCATCTATGGAATGGTATAAGGAGAGCTGACTAGAAGTAAGTTAACTGAAGTGGTTTAATCTAAAGATAAAAAGATAAGAAATAGAATAAACATTTTATTATAATTAATAAATAGTTTAGTTAATAGATTAAATTAACTATTGCTTTATATTAATTAATTTGCTTGCTTTAAAAAAGGGACTAAAATATAATAATTTTTTATCTTTTTATGGTAAGTTAAATAAATTTGAAGGATAATAGATAAGATTAAATTAATAATAGTTGAAAAAGATTAAAGTAATTATAAAAGCTAAATTATAAAGTTAAATTTATTTTAAATTAAGAAATATTTCATAAGGTGCTTATATCTATTTTTCAATAAATGCCTTAATCATTTGATTAAACTTAAATAATTTAATTTTAGTTTTTTCAGAAAGCTAAAAAGAATAAATTTTTGAAATGTTTTTAAAAGAAGTGATTCCTAAATTTAAACAGATCGGATTATATATGAATAAAGTATTTAAATTGATTGATAATTTAAAATAATTTAAGTATTATGTTGATTTATTAGAGGATTAGAGGAAATTAAGCATAAAGTCTAATATAATATCTTAAGAGAGTAATTTATTTTCACTCTATTAGCAACTCTACAATTAACGTGCTTCAAGAAATTTTTATTTATTGTACCTAAGAAATTATTATGTTTATTTAATGCATGCTAATAGATACCCTATTTAACTAAAGCTTTTATAGATAAAATAGAAATAAATAAACTAAAGAAACAAATTAAGATTAATTTTAGAATTTAATTTAAAGGTTTGAAAACTTTTTACTCATCTATGAATAAATAAAATTATGGATTATTTATTAACTTTTTTAGACATCTTTTCTTTGTACTAAAATTCGCGCTTAAGATGGGAAAAATAAATTTCTAGGAAATTGAAAAGAAATTTTTTAATTCTGGAAATTTTTTATTTGAGAAAAAATACAAAAAAAAGAAAAATAGATAGACTAATGAAGATAAAATTTAACTTAAATGTAAAATTTAAATTTTATTTTACTAGTTTCTTTTAAAAAAATTATTTTAGAATAAATTTCTGAAATAAAAATTAAAACCAAAAATTAACTGCTTAATTAAATGTGAGCATTCCTTTTTACAGAGTATAAGGCTTAGTTATATATGAACAAATTTTTTAAGAGATTAAAAATTTCTATCAGTCAACTAAAAGATTTAATTTAAATAAAAAATAAATAGGTAGAAGACAAATATTTCTCAGTTTTTAGCATTTTTGATTTAGTTAAATGATAGTAGTTGTATTTACTTATAACTACTAAGAACTCTTAATTAAATTTGAAAAACTATTATTAAAGTAGGTTGAAATAGATAAAATAGCGTGTATACAAAATAATTTTTGGAATGATTAGAACTTATAAGAACTAATATTGTAATAAAAGGCAATTAATTAAAATTAAATCTTTTCAATTGACTTTGATAAATCAGTTCTAAAGCAGATGAACAGAATAGTGTTTAAAAGCAATAGAAGATTTTATGAAGTGTTCATGAAAGCTAATTAAAGAGTATAATGAATATATTAAACTTTGAGTTTTTGTTGAACTGTTTAAGTTTAAATTTATAAATAAGATAAATGAATCAAACCTTTAATATAAAAATTAAATAAATAAATATAAGCTTAAAGAATTATATAATAAACCTTTAATTATCTGGTTTTTCTACTTATCCCCATTAAAAGAAGATCAGATTAATTAAATAAGCTTACAATCCTTTAAAAAGAATATTCTTTCAAAATTATAAAACTTAACTAAAATTTAACATTTTTCAATCAAATTAATTTAAGCTTAAAATTATTAGACTTTAACTTTATAGTTAAGAATAAACAATTCTTTAGAATAAAAATAAAGCGTTTCTCTAAATTTATTTTTGAGATTAATATTTATAAATCATAATCTTAATAATTTTTTATTAGTTTTTATATAAAAATCATATATTTTATGGTACAACTAATATATAATTATCTACTAAAAAGTATTTTAATATTCTTTGTTCAAAGTTTTGTTTCTAGGAGCAATCATTATACATATTTCAATCTTTTTTTTTTTAAATTTAATATAGATAAATCCTAAGCTATTAATAACCTCTATTATTATTATTATTCTTAAACTTAATACTTCATTATATGTATATAATAAAGCTTTAAGTAACTTTTTCAATTTATGTGAAATAGAAGTCTATATAAATAAATTTAAGTTATATTTGAAGCTCATCTAGAAATCTATGTCCTTATGCTATTTAAATAAAATAAGGATTTAGTTTTTTAATTAGTTGCTTGAGTATCTCCCAGCTACTAAAATACTTAATTAATAAAATTTTATTTCTATATTATAAGATTTAAATAGTTATTTGAATGTATTCAATTACTACTAAATACATTTTTATATTTTATAATTGAAAATTCTTCCTGAACAGCTTTAAAATAATAAAGAATATGTTTATTATATGTAATTTTATAGAACTTCATTGTAAATAATACTTTTCTAAGATAAATAAGCAACTTGCTGTTTATTTCTTTTTATCTATGTAAGTTTATGGATGAACTTTAGCTTAATAGAGCCAATATTAATAGACTTTCTGTTTAATTTAATTATGAGATTTAAAATAAAATGAGCATACCTTTAATAAACCTCCATTCTTAATTTTAAATGGTAATACTCTTATTTTTATTATTTAACTAAATAATAATTTATTCAGACTAAATTAAACAAAGAATGCATAAAAGCTAGAATCATTTTATAAAACTGTAAGATATATTAAATAAGTATAAAAGCGAGTGCATTGATAAACTAATAAGCACAGATAGTAAAGAATAAATAAGTACTTTAGCTTTAAATTCATTAATAAATAGATTTATTTTAAAACTTCCAAACTTAAACTTATATTCGTCTTTGTATGCTCTAGTTATTATATACTCAGATAAAGAGAAATAGTGAAAAGAAATGTTTTTTAATAAAATATTTGTAAGTATAAACTTTATAAATAGCTCTTGGTATATTATAGATACCTAAGCTTTTAATTATTTATTTTTCTTTTACCTTTAATACTTCAAGAAAACCTTATAACACACAATTAAGCTACAAATTAATAGTTTAGTAGCAAAGCAAAGTTTAGCTTATTAATTCCTTGTACTTTTATTGCTATTAATGACTGAAAATTCCAAATTTTTAATTAAATAGAAATAGTAAAGAAGGATATAGAAAGAAGCATTAAGTAGCAAACAATAATCATATGCTAATAATTTCATTTATAATTAGTAAAAGCTACAAATATAAATTGACTATTACAGCTTATTAAATTGCTGTTTTATTGATTGATGCTAAGCAAATGGTAGCTTAATAGTTAGGATTTTAAGGAACTATTATAATCATTATCTAAAATATTAAATTGACAGTTGAATAATAAACTTATTAATAGAATGCAAAATTAATTCCATAAATCAAATATCTTCATGATATTTGATTAATTTTCCCATTAAAGAGTATATCTCTTTACTTTATTAAGTTATGAACCTATATAATTAAAATTAAAAAATTAATATATAAGATAATTTTTATTCTTAGTATCTGAAACATCAAGATATTTTAGAAGCATCTTAGAAAATACTTAATAGCAATTTAATAAATAAGAAAATAAACTTAGCTAACTTAGTGAAAAATATAATTAAAATAATAAAGTTTAGTACTTTTTAAACTGCTTAAGGGAGCTAGTGTTTCTATGAAAAGCCAGTTTTTTAGATTAATAAGAGTTTATACCATCACTTATTATAATAACTTTCTTTAGTTTTAATTATCTTAATAATAGAAACAAATAAAAATTAAATTTTTACAATAAAGCCTATATTTATGCTTATCATTCTAAGGTATTAAAGATTTTGTAGTATTCTAATTTAATTCTATGTGAAATAAGTTAAGAAAAAATACCTAAAGCTATTTAAATTTCAGACTTTAAGAATTCTTAATTTTCTAAATGAATATCTAACCGAATAATATATTGCTGAATGTTAAGAATCATATACTTATTTAATTGTAAGCAAAACTAAAATGCATTTGTAAATAGTAAATGGTTTAGTCTAGTTCTTAAAAAGAGGCAAACATTTGAAAATAACTATCTGTGATTCAATTTAACGATCATTGAAAACAAAACTATTTATATACCAAAGGTATACAAATAGATAAACTTTAATTTAACTATAAATAAATAGCTATCTTTTTAATAAATTTTGCGTTATATTAGATATATTTGCATTATTTAATTCAAATAGCTCATTTAGTTGTCTTTTGATTACAGCTCTTAAAAAATATTAAAGAAATCTAATTATTTAAGCAAATATATTAAGATTAAGGTTTTAATTAATTTAATTATGAAATCAAATAAAAAGGAGATGATTCTACTAGAGTTGCTAGCTACATTTATCTCCTTTGCATGCTAAACGATTTATATGCTCATCTGATATTAAGCTAATAATAAATTTGCAAAAAATTCTAGTAAATTGCAAGCAGAAAATCTAATTCTAATCATTCGCCAGAATTGCAATAAAATTACTAAGTAAGTTTAATAAATAATTATATAAGCAATATAAACAAAAAGCATAAATGAAATTTAGATATAGGACTAATAGAATATCAAGTAAAATAATGAATTATTAGCAAATAAACTGCAAAATAAAAGAGAATAAAAATAAATTAATAATTATGAATATATAAAATTAATTAGGATAAAATCTTTTAAATAAAAAGTATTAAATAAAAGGAAATTTATTTGTAAATTGGTTTAAAATTTAAATAGTCTCTAATAATTTTTAGTTAGCAACTAGAAATATAATAAATGTTTAATAATTTACACTAAATATTTCATACACTATAAATTTAAAAATCTAAGGTATTTTTAAAGTTTTATAACTTAAAAATACGTAAAATTTAATAAAAAATTTCTAAAAGATATATTGAATAAAAGGAACATCGTTAAAAAATAAGGAATCAATTGATGGAATTAGATGAAGTTAATAAATTATTTTAATAAATCTAATAAATACTTCATTAGTTACTTAAAAGTATTCCAATCAAGTTAAACTACTAAATAAATCTAGATTCAATTTTTAATTTTTTTAAATAGTCAATAAATACTAGCAGATCAATATTATTATAAATCTTTAGCTTGGCTATTTTTAATATTCTTAGTTTATTTATTTCTATTTTATTTATCTTTATTTTAAGTTATATCATCTGAATAGAGTATCTATTGTAAGATTTTTTTATTTTTCTTAGTTGTATCTTTTGAAATTTTTTCATAGATTAATATTTTCTATGATATTTATAGAATTACTTTATATATAGCAGTGGGTAAACAAAGACTTTACTGCTACTAGAATTTAAGTTTGAAAGATATTTAGCATTAAAAGTTTTTTAAGAGATTTCATTTAATTTGATAGAAGCAAACTCTAATTTTTTTCTTTAATATCTAAACTTAAATTCACTGATTTAGTTTTATTAAACTAACAAGAGTATAATGATGTATATTATTGATAACATTAAGCAATAGCTGTAAAATATTTAGTCAAAATGATAGCTCTTTTCTAGTTAAATTAGTATAATTTAATTTAAGGTGATTTACTCCTAATATGCTTAATTATTCTTAAATGCTTTAAAGAGCTTCCTTAAATGATAGATGTTGCTTACGTTATTTTATTTAAATTAATTATATATTATAAAGCTTAATGTGTTTAAGGTAAATTATTATTCTATTTTGCTTGTTAAATTCTTTAAAGCTTAAATGTACAAATCACTTGAAATGAGACTCTAAGAGATTTACCTTTAATTAGATGTTTTTCAATAGATGTATTATTATTGTTTAATTTTGCTAAGTTATAACTATTTCTAGCATTCATATTATCAATAAAGTGCCTTTAGATTTCTAATGCTAGTAGATTAAATGTATCATACTTATAAATAGGCTATAAAAATAAGGTAGACTCTCATATATAATTAAGCTAAACTTTTTGCATTCAACTTATAAAATCCTTTGTAACTGATACTAGTTCAAATAAAGGAAGAAAATTATCTCTCTGTCGTATTAGTTAAACTAAAACACTTCTAAAACAAAACACTTAAAGCATTTCATATCTAATTAGAATGACACACCTTTATATAAATCTAAATAACTAAAATAAATAAAAGTAATGATTCTCTTTCTATACCTAAAGTTTATTTTTAGAATAGTTACACATAGAAAGATTATAGTGTATTACACTAATAAAGAAATAAATTAAATAAATAATAACTCTAAACCAACAGACTTAGATATAATTTATTAAGTATGCTATTTTTATAATTAAATTAAAGAGCTATATTTCTAAATAAAATGCTTATATAGCTTAATAAAAGTAACTAGCAATTATTATTAAAGTATCTCATATAATAATAAACTAGAAATTATAAACTTAATAAATGGTAATAATGATAAAACAAAAATAATAAAGAAGCTAAGAAAACAAAAATTACTATAATCTCATTAATCAAGGGGAAATAACAAAATCTTTTAGAATTCTTCATCGAATATTTTAGACATAGATGTTTAATGATAAATAAGCATTTCAAAAAATATAATTACTAAAGTTATATTTGAGATGTTTCTATATATTAGGAATATATTATAAAGGAAAGCTTATAACTAAGAAGATAATTAAGAAAGAATTGTCTCTTATTAATTAATTATCAAAAGGAAATAAAGTTAGTAGTTTAATAAATAAGAACCTAGCAATAATTAAAGAAATTTAAACTGTAAATAATTTAATAAAGCAAATTAACAATTGATTAAGCTTCAAAGAGTTTATAATAATACTTCAATTTATAAAAGTATAAATATAAAGGTTTATTAGTATAAAGTACTTTTAACTATCTATTAATAATCATTTTATATGAAAATTGGAAAAATTTTATTATTTCTTCTAGTTCTGACCCTCATTAGTCTAATACTAATTTTAGGTTTTTCTGTTTTTTTTTAGTTAAATAATAACTCCCTTATTAGTTTAATAAAGCAGATTGAGAATTAGAATCTTAATTTTCCAAACTAAAGCTAGCAAGAGAAGATTAAAGAAATAAGCAATCTAATTTAAAATAAAGTAAATAAGACGGATTTACCTGATTCATCATTTGGAAAGGAGTTTTAACCTGGTTATCTAAATAAGTAATAGTAATAAATCAAAACCATAGAAAATAGAAAATAATAATAGCTAGTTATTAAGAAGGAAATACTAGAAAACAACTTATTTATTAGTAAAAACCACAAGTTTAACATATCTCAGTAATGAAAAAAGTTCCAAGAAGTGGAGTTTCCAGATTTATAGATATTCTTTGATATTAAATTTAGGAATAAGTGACTAAGAGTATTTTACGAAAAAAGCGATTTGGGCTCTTAGAGAATAAAAGACTATGAAGAAAAATACGCATTAGAACCTGCTACTACTCAGTTTATTTCTTAAGTTATTCAGCCTCATTTCAAAATTATAGAATGTGGATCTCACATAGGAGTATTCTCTATTAAAATGGCTGCTCTCCTTGATCAGTAAAAGGGAGGTTAATTAATATCGTTTGAAATGAATCCCTTCATTTAAATTTTCCTCAATATGTCAATATACTACAACAGATTATAAGATGTAATATAGTCATACAACTTCGCTATTTTAGAAAAAGCAGGATTCGTAAAGTTTATTGTGAAGACTAATACTCAAAAGAGCACCATTAACTTTAGTAGTAGAGAGAGAAAAAGAAAAGGAATACACAAGCATATGGTTTATGCAATAAATCTAGATGACATATGGTAGAATGACGAACTGCCATAAATTGATTTCATGCACCTAGATTTAGAGTCTACCGATATTTTAGCACTAGAAGGAGCGTTTAAACTTATTCGTAATTCTCCAAACATAATAATTATTTTTGAGTGAATGAGCACTATCAAAAAATTTAACTACAAATATTACCTGGAAATTTTGAGAAAGTTTGAAGAAATTGGCTTTTAATTTTATTAATTAAAAGGAGAACAAGTCACTTAAAAATATACATACGAATACTTGAAGAAAGATTGAGGATGATAAAATTTAACAATAAATCACTACCATTAAGTTAAAATGGAGTGATTTTAAAAATTTATAGAAAGCATAGAAAATAAAAAATTTAAAGAAGAGATAATGATGACAAGAAATGGTACTTACTAGAATTTTATCCTCAAAAATTAAAAATAGATATTTTTATTAATAATTTAATATACATTATTTAAATTTAAGATATTTATTCTAAAATTTCTTATTTTTTATAAATAAATAAAAATATGATTATAGAGGTTGTAGCATATCATTGGTGCGTAGCTATTTCAATATTAATATAAAAAGAAGTGTTCTCATATTTCTTGTTGAATTTTTAGTTGTTATTGAGTCGCGTTAGCTGCTCCAAATGGGAGATCTGCTTATTAAAATTATTCTTAAATCTTGAACTAATACTTTAATTTCTTGAATAATATCAAAATAAGAATTAGTAATTAAGTCATTAACACGCCCGACATTTGAACGTTCATAATGCTGGCGAGAACCCTCGGGCAAGATAGGATTGTCAAGCGAGTTTATCCACCCTTTTTTGTGGTGGAATCTAGTGCGAGACTACTCGCAATCAGTATGCAATGCACCAGATTACCTACTAGTATTCCTGGTGCTGCCAACATACATATCCCACACCTTTATAAAAAATAATAAATAAAAAAATTTGATTATAGATAGCATAGCACCTCTTTGGTTCGCATCTTTTTCTAATAATAATTATAGATTTAAATGAATCCTCCTTTATCAAAACTCATAGATTTAGTTAAGTTAAATTAAATTATTGCTTTTGAAATGTATATTACTATTACCTAAAATCATTGAATTTTTTTAAATTCTTTCTCTTCAACTCAGTCCAATTTTTGATCTTTTAGAATATATCACTGTAGCTCTTTTTATCATTTTTCCTCGTATTAAATTATCTATTTCCGATAATAATTCATGTAACTTTATTTCTTTATATAATCATTCTAGAAATTTATTAATTTCTTGAGCAATATTTACTAAATATTTTGATTAATAGTCTTTTTTTATTATATGATTATATTTATCAATTAGCACTGATTTATCAGGTGTTCTTTTCTTTTATTGAATCAACATCTTTAAATATTTCTCTACTTATCGAGCAAAGCTACTTTTATCTCTTTTCAATTTCTGTAGAATCTTATTCAATTAAGTTTTATTAGGTTATTGATTGTAAAATTAAAAAATTAATTGAGTTTTGTCATCAGTGTTTTTAGTAGCTAATTTAACAATTTACATTTCAGTTTTGCTACTCATTTCCTTTTTAATTAGTTATTTTCTTGTCGAATCTAGATTTCTGTTTATAGAAAGGCCTAATTTTTTATTCATTTATGATACTTAAGATATAAGGTTATATTTATGGGAAATGCTTCTATACTCCAAAAGTTGTAAAAACTTAATGATGATTAAAATTTTGTTTAGAAGAGGTATATCTATCTTTTATATCGTGTAATAAGAACAAGTATATTTTACGGTAGAGAGCACCTAAGTAGTTTCTGAATACTTAATTTTTTAGTAAAAAAGAAGATATTGATGATGTGATCTAATCTTCTAATATCATACTTTGGAAAATACAAATTTAAGTATTATTCTCTTCTGCCATCTTATAATTTCTTAGAGTAAGTGTGCAAATCTTTTCGAGAATTAATTCCTATTATAAATTGAAATCAAGTTAATGAAATAAACAAGATAATTATCAGCATAATGTTTTAAATAAGACACTTTACTAAAGTTACTTTTAATACTAAAAAAATATATAAAACAGTTAAAAATTTAATTAAAAAAAGCTATGAAATGCTTACTAAACTTAAAAAGCAAAGTATTAAAACAATTTTCAATTTAAAAATTTTTATATAAATAAAAAACATAAAACTAAAAATTTACGATCAAATTAATATGAATATGCAAAAAAAAATAAATATAAATTTAAAAAAACTTATGGTAGGTCAAATTATTAATGCGGAAATTTTCGAATAAAAAAAAAAAACGAATATATTACCATGAAAAAAATCAGAAGCAAAATGAAAAAAATAATATATTCAAAATGAATTTCTAAAAAAATATAGAAAAACTAAATAAAAAATGCAAGAAAAAAAATAAAAGCGAGAACAAAAGGCAAAAAAATTAACAAAAAAAATGCAAAAAATCTTGAAGTAATTAAAATCAACTAAAAGAATTTAAATATTTAATTTATCTTTAATAATTTTATCTGTATTTTTTATACTTATCAAATTCATATATTAAAATTTATTATTCTCACTTCAAAACACTTCCAAAACTACGCTTTTTTCTCTTAAAATTTCACTAACTTTTTTCTTACTTTGATAACTCACTCTGATATTAAAATTTTAATTTCTCACTTCAACACACTTCAAAAACAATGTTTTTTTTGACTTTTAAAATTACTCAACTATTTTTCATACATTGTTAACTCACTCTGGTATTAAAATTTTAATTTCTCACCTCAAAATACTTCAAAAACAATGTTTTTTTTCTCTTAAAAATCACACTAACTTTTTTCTTACTTTGCTAACTCACTCTGGTATTAAAATTTTAATTTCTCACTTCAAAACATATCAAAAACTACGCTTTTTTCTCTTAAAAGATACACTAACTTTTTTCTTACTTTGATAACTCACTCTGGTATTAAAATTTATTATTCTCACTTCAAAACATATCCAATGTTTTTTTTTACTTTAAAAATTACTCAACTATTTTTCATACATTGTTAACTCACTCTGGAATTAAAATTTTAATTTCTCACTTCAAAACATATCAAAAACAATGTTTTTTTTCTCTTAAAAATTACACAAACTTTTTTCTTACTTTGCTAACTCACTCTGATATTAAAATTTATTATTCTCACTTCAAAACATATCCAATGTTTTTTTTTACTTTAAAAATTACTCAACTATTTTTCATACATTGTTAACTCACTCTGGTATTAAAATTTTAATTTCTCACTTCATAACATATCCAATGTTTTTTTTTACTTTAAAAATTACTCAACTATTTTTCATACATTGTTAACTCACTCTGGTTTTAAAATTTTAATTTCTCACTTCAAAATACTTCAAAAACTACGTTTTTTTATCTTAAAAATTACACTAACTTTTTTCTTACTTTGCTAACTCACTCTGATATTAAAATTTATTATTCTCACTTCAAAACATATACAATGTTTTTTTTTACTTTAAAAATTACTCAACTATTTTTCATACATTGTTAACTCACTCTGGTATTAAAATTTTAATTTCTCACTTCAAAACATATCCAATGTTTTTTTTTACTTTAAAAATTACTCAACTATTTTTCATACATTGTTAACTCACTCTGGTATTAAAATTTATTATTCTCACTTCAAAACATATCCAATTTTTTTTTTACTTTAAAAATTACACTAACTTTTTTCTTACTTTGCTAACTCACTCTGATATTAAAATTTATTATTCTCACTTCAAAACACTTCAAAAACTACGCTTTTTTCTCTTAAAAATTATACTAACTTTTTTCTTACTTTGCTAACTCACTCTGGTATTAAAATTTATTATTCTCACTTCAAAACATATCCAATTTTTTTTTTACTTTAAAAATTACACTAACTTTTTTCTTACTTTGCTAACTCACTCTGATATTAAAATTTATTATTCTCACTTCAAAACACTTCCAAAACTACGCTTTTTTCTCTAAAAATTATACTAACTTTTTTCTTACTTCGATAACTCACTCTGATATTAAAATTTATTATTCTCACTTCAAAACACTTCCAAAACTACGCTTTTTTCTCTTAAAAATTACACTAACTTTTTTCTTACTTTGCTAACTCACTCTGATATTAAAATTAATTATTCTCACTTCAAAATACTTCAAAAACTACGCTTTTTTCTCTTAAAAATTACACTAACTTTTTTCTTACTTTGCTAACTCACTCTGATATTAAAATTTATTATTCTCAATTCAAAACATATCCAATGTTTTTTTTTACTTTAAAAATTACTCAACTATTTTTCATACATTGTTAACTCACTCTGGTATTAAAATTTATTATTCTCACTTCAAAACATATCCAATGTTTTTTTTTACTTTAAAAATTACACTAACTTTTTTCTTACTTTGCTAACTCACTCTGATATTAAAATTTATTATTCTCACTTCAAAACACTTCCAAAACTACGCTTTTTTCTCTTAAAAATTATACTAATTTTTTTCTTACTTTGCTAACTCACTCTGGTATTAAAATTTATTATTCTCACTTCAAAACATATCAAAAACAATGTTTTTTTTTACTTTAAAAATTACACTAACTTTTTTCTTACTTTGCTAACTCACTCTGATATTAAAATTTATTATTCTCACTTCAAAACACTTCCAAAACTACGCTTTTTTCTCTTAAAAATTATACTAACTTTTTCTTACTTTGTTAACTCACTCTGGTATTAAAATTTATTATTCTCACTTCAAAACATATCCAATGTTTTTTTTTACTTTAAAAATTACACTAACTTGTTTCTTACTTTGCTAACTCACTCTGATATTAAAATTTATTATTCTCACTTCAACACACTTCAAAAACAATGTTTTTTTTGACTTTAAAAATTACTCAACTATTTTTCATACATTGTTAACTCACTCTGATATTAAAATTTATTATTCTCACTTCAAAACACTTCAAAAACAATGTTTTTTTTGACTTTAAAAATTACTCAACTATTTTTCATACATTGTTAACTAACTCTGATATTAAAATTTATTATTCTCACTTCAACACACTTCAAAAACAATGTTTTTTTTGACTTTAAAAATTACTCAACTATTTTTCATACATTGTTAACTAACTCTGATATTAAAATTTATTATTCTCACTTCAACACACTTCAAAAACAATGTTTTTTTTGACTTTAAAAATTACTCAACTATTTTTCATACATTGTTAACTCACTCTGATATTAAAATTTATTATTCTCACTTCAAAACACTTCCAAAACTACGCTTTTTTCTCTTAAAATTTCACTAACTTTTTTCTTACTTTGATAACTCACTCTGATATTAAAATTTTAATTTCTCACTTCAACACACTTCAAAAACAATGTTTTTTTTGACTTTAAAAATTACTCAACTATTTTTCATACATTGTTAACTAACTCTGATATTAAAATTTATTATTCTCACTTCAACACACTTCAAAAACAATGTTTTTTTTGACTTTAAAAATTACTCAACTATTTTTCATACATTGTTAACTCACTCTGATATTAAAATTTATTATTCTCACTTCAAAACATATCCAAAACTACGCTTTTTTCTCTTAAAATTTCACTAACTTTTTTCTTACTTTGCTAACTCACTCTGATATTAAAATTTTAATTTCTCACTTCAACACACTTCAAAAACAATGTTTTTTTTGACTTTTAAAATTACTCAACTATTTTTCATACATTGTTAACTCACTCTGGTATTAAAATTTTAATTTCTCACCTCAAAATACTTCAAAAACAATGTTTTTTTTCTCTTAAAAATCACACTAACTTTTTTCTTACTTTGCTAACTCACTCTGATATTAAAATTTTAATTTCTCACTTCAAAACATATCAAAAACTACGCTTTTTTCTCTTAAAAGATACACTAACTTTTTTCTTACTTTGATAACTCACTCTGGTATTAAAATTTATTATTCTCACTTCAAAACATATCCAATGTTTTTTTTTACTTTAAAAATTACTCAACTATTTTTCATACATTGTTAACTCACTCTGGTATTAAAATTTTAATTTCTCACTTCAAAACATATCAAAAACAATGTTTTTTTTCTCTTAAAAATTACACAAACTTTTTTCTTACTTTGCTAACTCACTCTGATATTAAAATTTATTATTCTCAATTCAAAACATATCCAATGTTTTTTTTTACTTTAAAAATTACTCAACTATTTTTCATACATTGTTAACTCACTCTGGTATTAAAATTTATTATTCTCACTTCAAAACATATCCAATGTTTTTTTTTACTTTAAAAATTACACTAACTTTTTTCTTACTTTGCTAACTCACTCTGATATTAAAATTTATTATTCTCACTTCAAAACACTTCCAAAACTACGCTTTTTTCTCTTAAAAATTATACTAATTTTTTTCTTACTTTGCTAACTCACTCTGGTATTAAAATTTATTATTCTCACTTCAAAACATATCAAAAACAATGTTTTTTTTTACTTTAAAAATTACACTAACTTTTTTCTTACTTTGCTAACTCACTCTGATATTAAAATTTATTATTCTCACTTCAAAACACTTCCAAAACTACGCTTTTTTCTCTTAAAAATTATACTAACTTTTTCTTACTTTGTTAACTCACTCTGGTATTAAAATTTATTATTCTCACTTCAAAACATATCCAATGTTTTTTTTTACTTTAAAAATTACACTAACTTGTTTCTTACTTTGCTAACTCACTCTGATATTAAAATTTATTATTCTCACTTCAACACACTTCAAAAACAATGTTTTTTTTGACTTTAAAAATTACTCAACTATTTTTCATACATTGTTAACTCACTCTGATATTAAAATTTATTATTCTCACTTCAAAACACTTCCAAAACTACGCTTTTTTCTCTTAAAATTTCACTAACTTTTTTCTTACTTTGATAACTCACTCTGATATTAAAATTTTAATTTCTCACTTCAACACACTTCAAAAACAATGTTTTTTTTGACTTTAAAAATTACTCAACTATTTTTCATACATTGTTAACTAACTCTGATATTAAAATTTATTATTCTCACTTCAACACACTTCAAAAACTACGCTTTTTTCTCTTAAAATTTCACTAACTTTTTTCTTACTTTGATAACTCACTCTGATATTAAAATTTTAATTTCTCACTTCAACACACTTCAAAAACAATGTTTTTTTTGACTTTAAAAATTACTCAACTATTTTTCATACATTGTTAACTAACTCTGATATTAAAATTTATTATTCTCACTTCAACACACTTCAAAAACAATGTTTTTTTTGACTTTAAAAATTACTCAACTATTTTTCATACATTGTTAACTCACTCTGATATTAAAATTTATTATTCTCACTTCAAAACATATCCAAAACTACGCTTTTTTCTCTTAAAATTTCACTAACTTTTTTCTTACTTTGCTAACTCACTCTGATATTAAAATTTTAATTTCTCACTTCAACACACTTCAAAAACAATGTTTTTTTTGACTTTTAAAATTACTCAACTATTTTTCATACATTGTTAACTCACTCTGGTATTAAAATTTTAATTTCTCACCTCAAAATACTTCAAAAACAATGTTTTTTTTCTCTTAAAAATCACACTAACTTTTTTCTTACTTTGATAACTCACTCTGGTATTAAAATTTATTATTCTCACTTCAAAACATATCCAATGTTTTTTTTTACTTTAAAAATTACTCAACTATTTTTCATACATTGTTAACTCACTCTGGTATTAAAATTTTAATTTCTCACTTCAAAACATATCAAAAACAATGTTTTTTTTCTCTTAAAAATTACACAAACTTTTTTCTTACTTTGCTAACTCACTCTGATATTAAAATTTTAATTTCTCACTTCAACACACTTCAAAAACAATGTTTTTTTTGACTTTAAAAATTACTCAACTATTTTTCATACATTGTTAACTCACTCTGGTATTAAAATTTTAATTTCTCACTTCATAACATATCCAATGTTTTTTTTTACTTTAAAAATTACACTAACTATTTTTCATACATTGTTAACTCACTCTGGTTTTAAAATTTTAATTTCTCACTTCAAAATACTTCAAAAACTACGTTTTTTTATCTTAAAAATTACACTAACTTTTTTCTTACTTTGCTAACTCACTCTGATATTAAAATTTATTATTCTCACTTCAAAACATATACAATGTTTTTTTTGACTTTAAAAATTACTCAACTATTTTTCATACATTGTTAACTCACTCTGGTATTAAAATTTTAATTTCTCACTTCAAAACATATCCAATGTTTTTTTTTACTTTAAAAATTACTCAACTATTTTTCATACATTGTTAACTCACTCTGGTATTAAAATTTATTATTCTCACTTCAAAACATATCCAATGTTTTTTTTTACTTTAAAAATTACACTAACTTGTTTCTTACTTTGCTAACTCACTCTGATATTAAAATTTATTATTCTCACTTCAAAACACTTCAAAAACTACGCTTTTTTCTCTTAAAAATTATACTAACTTTTTTCTTACTTTGCTAACTCACTCTGGTATTAAAATTTATTATTCTCACTTCAAAACATATCCAATTTTTTTTTTACTTTAAAAATTACACTAACTTTTTTCTTACTTTGCTAACTCACTCTGATATTAAAATTAATTACTCTCACTTCAAAATACTTCAAAAACTACGCTTTTTTCTCTTAAAAATTACACTAACTTTTTTCTTACTTTGCTAACTCACTCTGATATTAAAATTTATTATTCTCAATTCAAAACATATCCAATGTTTTTTTTTACTTTAAAAATTACTCAACTATTTTTCATACATTGTTAACTCACTCTGGTATTAAAATTTATTATTCTCACTTCAAAACATATCCAATGTTTTTTTTTACTTTAAAAATTACACTAACTTTTTTCTTACTTTGATAACTCACTCTGATATTAAAATTTATTATTCTCACTTCAAAACACTTCAAAAACTACGCTTTTTTCTCTTAAAAATTATACTAACTTTTTTCTTACTTTGCTAACTCACTCAGGTATTAAAATTTATTATTCTCACTTCAAAACATATCAAAAACAATGTTTTTTTTGACTTTAAAAATTACACTAACTTTTTTCTTACTTTGCTAACTCACTCTGATATTAAAATTTATTATTCTCAATTCAAAACACTTCCAAAACTACGCTTTTTTCTCTTAAAAATTATGCTAACTTTTTCTTACTTTGTTAACTCACTCTGGTATTAAAATTTATTATTCTCACTTCAAAACATATCCAATGTTTTTTTTTACTTTAAAAATTACACTAACTTGTTTCTTACTTTGCTAACTCACTCTGATATTAAAATTTATTATTCTCACTTCAAAACACTTCAAAAACTACGCTTTTTTCTCTTAAAAATTATACTAACTTTTTTCTTACTTTGCTAACTCACTCTGGTATTAAAATTTATTATTCTCACTTCAAAACATATCCAATTTTTTTTTTACTTTAAAAATTACACTAACTTTTTTCTTACTTTGCTAACTCACTCTGATATTAAAATTAATTATTCTCACTTCAAAATACTTCAAAAACTACGCTTTTTTCTCTTAAAAATTACACTAACTTTTTTCTTACTTTGCTAACTCACTCTGATATTAAAATTTATTATTCTCAATTCAAAACATATCCAATGTTTTTTTTTACTTTAAAAATTACTCAACTATTTTTCATACATTGTTAACTCACTCTGGTATTAAAATTTATTATTCTCACTTCAAAACATATCCAATTTTTTTTTTTACTTTAAAAATTACACTAACTTTTTTCTTACTTTGCTAACTCACTCTGATATTAAAATTTATTATTCTCACTTCAAAACACTTCAAAAACTACGCTTTTTTCTCTTAAAAATTATACTAACTTTTTTCTTACTTTGCTAACTCACTCAGGTATTAAAATTTATTAATCTCACTTCAAAACATATCAAAAACAATGTTTTTTTTTACTTTAAAAATTACACTAACTTTTTTCTTACTTTGCTAACTCACTCTGATATTAAAATTTATTATTCTCACTTCAAAACACTTCCAAAACTACGCTTTTTTCTCTTAAAAATTACACTAACTTTTTTCTTACTTTGTTAACTCACTCTGGTATTAAAATTTATTATTCTCACTTCAAAACATATCAAAAACAATGTTTTTTTTTACTTTAAAAATTACACTAACTTTTTTCTTACTTTG
The DNA here is from genome assembly GCA_946699065.1 of Loxodes magnus. Classification (NCBI taxonomy): domain Eukaryota; phylum Ciliophora; class Karyorelictea; order Loxodida; family Loxodidae; genus Loxodes; species Loxodes magnus. The sequence continues at coordinate 327,501 of CAMPDV010000086.1, read as the reverse complement.
CTAACTCACTCTGATATTAAAATTTATTATTCTCACTTCAACACACTTCAAATACAATGTTTTTTTTGACTTTAAAAATTACTCAACTATTTTTCATACATTGTTAACTCACTCTGATATTAAAATTTATTATTCTCACTTCAAAACACTTCCAAAACTACGCTTTTTTCTCTTAAAAATTACACTAACTTTTTTCTTACTTTGCTAACTCACTCTGATATTAAAATTTTAATTTCTCACTTCAACACACTTCAAAAACAATGTTTTTTTTGACTTTAAAAATTACTCAACTATTTTTCATACATTGTTAACTCACTCTGGTTTTAAAATTTTAATTTCTCACTTCAAAATACTTCAAAAACAATGTTTTTTTTCTCTTAAAAATCACACTAACTTTTTTCTTACTTTGCTAACTCACTCTGATATTAAAATTTTAATTTCTCACTTCAAAACATATCCAATTTTTTTTTTACTTTAAAAATTACACTAACTTTTTTCTTACTTTGCTAACTCACTCTGATATTAAAATTTATTATTCTCACTTCAAAACATATACAATGTTTTTTTTTACTTTAAAAATTACTCAACTATTTTTCATACATTGTTAACTCACTCTGGTATTAAAATTTTAATTTCTCACTTCAAAACATATCCAATGTTTTTTTTTACTTTAAAAATTACTCAACTATTTTTCATACATTGTTAACTCACTCTGGTATTAAAATTTATTATTCTCACTTCAAAACATATCCAATTTTTTTTTTACTTTAAAAATTACACTAACTTTTTTCTTACTTTGCTAACTCACTCTGATATTAAAATTTATTATTCTCACTTCAAAACACTTCAAAAACTACGCTTTTTTCTCTTAAAAATTATACTAACTTTTTTCTTACTTTGCTAACTCACTCTGGTATTAAAATTTATTATTCTCACTTCAAAACATATCCAATTTTTTTTTTACTTTAAAAATTACACTAACTTTTTTCTTACTTTGCTAACTCACTCTGATATTAAAATTTATTATTCTCACTTCAAAACACTTCCAAAACTACGCTTTTTTCTCTTAAAAATTATACTAACTTGTTTCTTACTTTGCTAACTCACTCTGATATTAAAATTTATTATTCTCACTTCAAAACACTTCCAAAACTACGCTTTTTTCTCTTAAAAATTACACTAACTTTTTTCTTACTTTGATAACTCACTCTGATATTAAAATTTATTATTCTCACCTCAAAACACTTCAAAAACTACGCTTTTTTCTATTAAAAGATACACTAACTTTTTTCTTACTTTGCTAACTCACTCTGATATTAAAATTTATTATTCTCACTTCAAAACATATCCAATTTTTTTTTTACTTTAAAAATTACACTAACTTTTTTCTTACTTTGCTAACTCACTCTGATATTAAAATTTATTATTCTCACTTCAAAACATATACAATGTTTTTTTTTACTTTAAAAATTACACTAACTTTTTTCTTACTTTGCTAACTCACTCTGGTATTAAAATTTATTATTCTCACTTCAAAACATATCCAATTTTTTTTTTACTTTAAAAATTACACTAACTTTTTTCTTACTTTGCTAACTCACTCTGATATTAAAATTTATTATTCTCACTTCAAAACATATACAATGTTTTTTTTTACTTTAAAAATTACACTAACTTTTTTCTTACTTTGCTAACTCACTCTGGTATTAAAATTTATTATTCTCACTTCAAAACATATCCAATTTTTTTTTTACTTTAAAAATTACACTAACTTTTTTCTTACTTTGCTAACTCACTCTGATATTAAAATTTATTATTCTCACTTCAAAACACTTCCAAAACTACGCTTTTTTCTCTTAAAAATTATACTAACTTGTTTCTTACTTTGCTAACTCACTCTGATATTAAAATTTATTATTCTCACTTCAAAACACTTCCAAAACTACGCTTTTTTCTCTTAAAAGATACACTAACTTTTTTCTTACTTTGCTAACTCACTCTGATATTAAAATTAATTATTCTCACTTCAAAACACTTCCAAAACTACGCTTTTTTCTCTTAAAAATTATACTAACTTTTTTCTTACTTTGATAACTCACTCTGATATTAAAATTTATTATTCTCACTTCAAAACACTTCCAAAACTACGCTTTTTTCTCTTAAAAATTACACTAACTTTTTTCTTACTTTGATAACTCACTCTGATATTAAAATTTATTATTCTCACTTCAAAACACTTCCAAAACTACGCTTTTTTCTCTTAAAAATTACACTAACTTTTTTCTTACTTTGCTAACTCACTCTGATATTAAAATTTATTATTCTCACTTCAAAACATATACAATGTTTTTTTTGACTTTAAAAATTACTCAACTATTTTTCATACATTGTTAACTCACTCTGGTATTAAAATTTTAATTTCTCACTTCAAAACATATCCAATTTTTTTTTTACTTTAAAAATTACTCAACTATTTTTCATACATTGTTAACTCACTCTGGTATTAAAATTTTAATTTCTCACTTCAAAACATATCCAATGTTTTTTTTTACTTTAAAAATTACTCAACTATTTTTCATACATTGTTAACTCACTCTGGTATTAAAATTTATTATTCTCACTTCAAAACATATCCAATTTTTTTTTTACTTTAAAAATTACACTAACTTGTTTCTTACTTTGCTAACTCACTCTGATATTAAAATTTATTATTCTCACTTCAAAACACTTCAAAAACTACGCTTTTTTCTCTTAAAAATTATACTAACTTTTTTCTTACTTTGCTAACTCACTCTGGTATTAAAATTTATTATTCTCACTTCAAAACATATCCAATGTTTTTTTTTACTTTAAAAATTACACTAACTTTTTTCTTACTTTGCTAACTCACTCTGATATTAAAATTAATTATTCTCACTTCAAAACACTTCCAAAACTACGCTTTTTTCTCTTAAAAATTATACTAACTTTTTTCTTACTTTGCTAACTCACTCTGATATTAAAATTTATTATTCTCACTTCAAAACACTTCCAAAACTACGCTTTTTTCTCTTAAAAATTATACTAACTTTTTTCTTACTTTGATAACTCACTCTGATATTAAAATTTATTATTCTCACCTCAAAACACTTCAAAAACTACGCTTTTTTCTATTAAAAGATACACTAACTTTTTTCTTACTTTGCTAACTCACTCTGATATTAAAATTTATTATTCTCACTTCAAAACATATCCAATTTTTTTTTTACTTTAAAAATTACACTAACTTTTTTCTTACTTTGCTAACTCACTCTGATATTAAAATTTATTATTCTCACTTCAAAACATATCCAATTTTTTTTTTACTTTAAAAATTACACTAACTTTTTTCTTACTTTGCTAACTCACTCTGATATTAAAATTTATTATTCTCACTTCAAAACACTTCCAAAACTACGCTTTTTTCTCTTAAAAATTACACTAACTTTTTTCTTACTTTGCTAACTCACTCTGGTATTAAAATTTATTATTCTCACTTCAAAACATATCCAATTTTTTTTTTACTTTAAAAATTACACTAACTTTTTTCTTACTTTGCTAACTCACTCTGATATTAAAATTTATTATTCTCACTTCAAAACACTTCCAAAACTACGCTTTTTTCTCTTAAAAATTATACTAACTTGTTTCTTACTTTGCTAACTCACTCTGATATTAAAATTTATTATTCTCACTTCAAAACACTTCAAAAACTACGCTTTTTTCTCTTAAAAATTATACTAACTTTTTTCTTACTTTGCTAACTCACTCTGGTATTAAAATTTATTATTCTCACTTCAAAACATATCCAATTTTTTTTTTACTTTAAAAATTACACTAACTTTTTTCTTACTTTGCTAACTCACTCTGATATTAAAATTTATTATTCTCACTTCAAAACACTTCCAAAACTACGCTTTTTTCTCTTAAAAGATACACTAACTTTTTTCTTACTTTGCTAACTCACTCTGATATTAAAATTAATTATTCTCACTTCAAAACACTTCCAAAACTACGCTTTTTTCTCTTAAAAATTATACTAACTTTTTTCTTACTTTGATAACTCACTCTGATATTAAAATTTATTATTCTCACTTCAAAACACTTCCAAAACTACGCTTTTTTCTCTTAAAAATTACACTAACTTTTTTCTTACTTTGCTAACTCACTCTGATATTAAAATTTATTATTCTCACTTCAAAACATATACAATGTTTTTTTTGACTTTAAAAATTACTCAACTATTTTTCATACATTGTTAACTCACTCTGGTATTAAAATTTATTATTCTCACTTCAAAACATATCCAATTTTTTTTTTACTTTAAAAATTACACTAACTTTTTTCTTACTTTGCTAACTCACTCTGATATTAAAATTTATTATTCTCACTTCAAAACACTTCCAAAACTACGCTTTTTTCTCTTAAAAATTATACTAACTTTTTTCTTACTATGATAACTCACTCTGATATTAAAATTTATTATTCTCACTTCAAAACACTTCCAAAACTACGCTTTTTTCTCTTAAAAATTACACTAACTTTTTTCTTACTTTGCTAACTCACTCTGATATTAAAATTTATTATTCTCACTTCAAAACATATACAATGTTTTTTTTTACTTTAAAAATTACACTAACTTTTTTCTTACTTTGCTAACTCACTCTGATATTAAAATTTATTATTCTCACTTCAAAACATATCCAATTTTTTTTTTACTTTAAAAATTACACTAACTTTTTTCTTACTTTGCTAACTCACTCTGATATTAAAATTTATTATTCTCACTTCAAAACATATACAATGTTTTTTTTTACTTTAAAAATTACACTAACTTTTTTCTTACTTTGCTAACTCACTCTGGTATTAAAATTTATTATTCTCACTTCAAAACATATCCAATTTTTTTTTTACTTTAAAAATTACACTAACTTTTTTCTTACTTTGCTAACTCACTCTGATATTAAAATTTATTATTCTCACTTCAAAACACTTCCAAAACTACGCTTTTTTCTCTTAAAAATTATACTAACTTGTTTCTTACTTTGCTAACTCACTCTGATATTAAAATTTGATATTCTCACTTCAAAACACTTCCAAAACTACGCTTTTTTCTCTTAAAAGATACACTAACTTTTTTCTTACTTTGCTAACTCACTCTGATATTAAAATTAATTATTCTCACTTCAAAACACTTCCAAAACTACGCTTTTTTCTCTTAAAAATTATACTAACTTTTTTCTTACTTTGATAACTCACTCTGATATTAAAATTTATTATTCTCACTTCAAAACACTTCCAAAACTACGCTTTTTTCTCTTAAAAATTACACTAACTTTTTTCTTACTTTGCTAACTCACTCTGATATTAAAATTAATTATTCTCACTTCAAAACACTTCCAAAACTACGCTTTTTTCTCTTAAAAATTACACTAACTTTTTTCTTACTTTGCTAACTCACTCTGATATTAAAATTTATTATTCTCACTTCAAAACATATACAATGTTTTTTTTGACTTTAAAAATTACTCAACTATTTTTCATACATTGTTAACTCACTCTGGTATTAAAATTTATTATTCTCACTTCAAAACATATCCAATTTTTTTTTTACTTTAAAAATTACACTAACTTTTTTCTTACTTTGCTAACTCACTCTGATATTAAAATTTATTATTCTCACTTCAAAACACTTCCAAAACTACGCTTTTTTCTCTAAAAATTATACTAACTTTTTTCTTACTTTGATAACTCACTCTGATATTAAAATTTATTATTCTCACTTCAAAACACTTCCAAAACTACGCTTTTTTCTCTTAAAAATTACACTAACTTTTTTCTTACTTTGCTAACTCACTCTGATATTAAAATTTATTATTCTCACTTCAAAACACTTCCAAAACTACGCTTTTTTCTCTTAAAAATTATACTAACTTTTTTCTTACTTTGCTAACTCACTCTGGTATTAAAATTTATTATTCTCACTTCAAAACATATCCAATTTTTTTTTTACTTTAAAAATTACACTAACTTTTTTCTTACTTTGCTAACTCACTCTGATATTAAAATTTATTATTCTCACCTCAAAACACTTCAAAAACTACGCTTTTTTCTCTTAAAAATTACACTAACTTTTTTCTTACTTTGCTAACTCACTCTGATATTAAAATTAATTATTCTCACTTCAAAACACTTCAAAAACTACGCTTTTTTCTCTTAAAAATTATACTAACTTTTTTCTTACTTTGCTAACTCACTCTGATATTAAAATTTATTATTCTCAATTCAAAACATATCCAATTTTTTTTTTACTTTAAAAATTACACTAACTTTTTTCTTACTTTGCTAACTCACTCTGATATTAAAATTTATTATTCTCACTTCAAAACACTTCCAAAACTACGCTTTTTTCTCTTAAAAATTACACTAACTTTTTTCTTACTTTGCTAACTCACTCTGATATTAAAATTTATTATTCTCACTTCAAAACATATACAATGTTTTTTTTGACTTTAAAAATTACTCAACTATTTTTCATACATTGTTAACTCACTCTGGTATTAAAATTTATTATTCACACTTCAAAACATATCCAATTTTTTTTTTACTTTAAAAATTACACTAACTTTTTTCTTACTTTGCTAACTCACTCTGATATTAAAATTTATTATTCTCACTTCAAAACACTTCCAAAACTACGCTTTTTTCTCTAAAAATTATACTAACTTTTTTCTTACTTTGATAACTCACTCTGATATTAAAATTTATTATTCTCACTTCAAAACACTTCCAAAACTACGCTTTTTTCTCTTAAAAATTACACTAACTTTTTTCTTACTTTGCTAACTCACTCTGATATTAAAATTTATTATTCTCACTTCAAAACATATACAATGTTTTTTTTTACTTTAAAAATTACACTAACTTTTTTCTTACTTTGCTAACTCACTCTGATATTAAAATTTATTATTCTCACTTCAAAACACTTCCAAAACTACGCTTTTTTCTCTTAAAAATTATACTAACTTTTTTCTTACTTTGCTAACTCACTCTGATATTAAAATTTATTATTCTCACTTCAAAACATATACAATGTTTTTTTTTACTTTAAAAATTACACTAACTTTTTTCTTACTTTGCTAACTCACTCTGGTATTAAAATTTATTATTCTCACTTCAAAACATATCCAATTTTTTTTTTACTTTAAAAATTACACTAACTTTTTTCTTACTTTGCTAACTCACTCTGATATTAAAATTTATTATTCTCACTTCAAAACACTTCCAAAACTACGCTTTTTTCTCTTAAAAATTATACTAACTTGTTTCTTACTTTGCTAACTCACTCTGATATTAAAATTTGATATTCTCACTTCAAAACACTTCCAAAACTACGCTTTTTTCTCTTAAAAGATACACTAACTTTTTTCTTACTTTGCTAACTCACTCTGATATTAAAATTAATTATTCTCACTTCAAAACACTTCCAAAACTACGCTTTTTTCTCTTAAAAATTATACTAACTTTTTTCTTACTTTGATAACTCACTCTGATATTAAAATTTATTATTCTCACTTCAAAACACTTCCAAAACTACGCTTTTTTCTCTTAAAAATTACACTAACTTTTTTCTTACTTTGCTAACTCACTCTGATATTAAAATTAATTATTCTCACTTCAAAACACTTCCAAAACTACGCTTTTTTCTCTTAAAAATTACACTAACTTTTTTCTTACTTTGCTAACTCACTCTGATATTAAAATTTATTATTCTCACTTCAAAACATATACAATGTTTTTTTTGACTTTAAAAATTACTCAACTATTTTTCATACATTGTTAACTCACTCTGGTATTAAAATTTATTATTCTCACTTCAAAACATATCCAATTTTTTTTTTACTTTAAAAATTACACTAACTTTTTTCTTACTTTGCTAACTCACTCTGATATTAAAATTTATTATTCTCACTTCAAAACACTTCCAAAACTACGCTTTTTTCTCTAAAAATTATACTAACTTTTTTCTTACTTTGATAACTCACTCTGATATTAAAATTTATTATTCTCACTTCAAAACACTTCCAAAACTACGCTTTTTTCTCTTAAAAATTACACTAACTTTTTTCTTACTTTGCTAACTCACTCTGATATTAAAATTTATTATTCTCACTTCAAAACACTTCCAAAACTACGCTTTTTTCTCTTAAAAATTATACTAACTTTTTTCTTACTTTGCTAACTCACTCTGGTATTAAAATTTATTATTCTCACTTCAAAACATATCCAATTTTTTTTTTACTTTAAAAATTACACTAACTTTTTTCTTACTTTGCTAACTCACTCTGATATTAAAATTTATTATTCTCACCTCAAAACACTTCCAAAACTACGCTTTTTTCTCTTAAAAATTACACTAACTTTTTTCTTACTTTGCTAACTCACTCTGATATTAAAATTAATTATTCTCACTTCAAAACACTTCAAAAACTACGCTTTTTTCTCTTAAAAATTATACTAACTTTTTTCTTACTTTGCTAACTCACTCTGATATTAAAATTTATTATTCTCAATTCAAAACATATCCAATTTTTTTTTTACTTTAAAAATTACACTAACTTTTTTCTTACTTTGCTAACTCACTCTGATATTAAAATTTATTATTCTCACTTCAAAACACTTCCAAAACTACGCTTTTTTCTCTTAAAAATTACACTAACTTTTTTCTTACTTTGCTAACTCACTCTGATATTAAAATTTATTATTCTCACTTCAAAACATATACAATGTTTTTTTTGACTTTAAAAATTACTCAACTATTTTTCATACATTGTTAACTCACTCTGGTATTAAAATTTATTATTCTCACTTCAAAACATATCCAATTTTTTTTTTACTTTAAAAATTACACTAACTTTTTTCTTACTTTGCTAACTCACTCTGATATTAAAATTTATTATTCTCACTTCAAAACACTTCCAAAACTACGCTTTTTTCTCTTAAAAATTATACTAACTTTTTTCTTACTTTGATAACTCACTCTGATATTAAAATTTATTATTCTCACTTCAAAACACTTCCAAAACTACGCTTTTTTCTCTTAAAAATTACACTAACTTTTTTCTTACTTTGCTAACTCACTCTGATATTAAAATTTATTATTCTCACTTCAAAACACTTCAAAAACTACGCTTTTTTCTCTTAAAAATTACACTAACTTTTTTCTTACTTTGCTAACTCACTCTGATATTAAAATTTATTATTCTCACTTCAAAACACTTCCAAAACTACGCTTTTTTCTCTTAAAAATTACACTAACTTTTTTCTTACTTTGATAACTCACTCTGATATTAAAATTTATTATTCTCACTTCAAAACACTTCCAAAACTACGCTTTTTTCTCTTAAAAATTACACTAACTTTTTTCTTACTTTGCTAACTCACTCTGATATTAAAATTTATTATTCTCACTTCAAAACATATACAATGTTTTTTTTGACTTTAAAAATTACTCAACTATTTTTCATACATTGTTAACTCACTCTGGTATTAAAATTTTAATTTCTCACTTCAAAACATATCCAATGTTTTTTTTGTCTTTAAAAATTACTCAACTATTTTTCATACATTGTTAACTCACTCTGGTATTAAAATTTATTATTCTCACTTCAAAACATATCCAATGTTTTTTTTTACTTTAAAAATTACTCAACTATTTTTCATACATTGTTAACTCACTCTGGTATTAAAATTTATTATTCTCACTTCAAAACATATCCAATTTTTTTTTTACTTTAAAAATTACACTAACTTGTTTCTTACTTTGCTAACTCACTCTGATATTAAAATTTATTATTCTCACTTCAAAACACTTCAAAAACTACGCTTTTTTCTCTTAAAAATTATACTAACTTTTTTCTTACTTTGCTAACTCACTCTGGTATTAAAATTTATTATTCTCACTTCAAAACATATCCAATGTTTTTTTTTACTTTAAAAATTACACTAACTTTTTTCTTACTTTGCTAACTCACTCTGATATTAAAATTTATTATTCTCACTTCAAAACACTTCCAAAACTACGCTTTTTTCTCTTAAAAATTACACTAACTTTTTTCTTACTTTGATAACTCACTCTGATATTAAAATTTATTATTCTCACTTCAAAACACTTCCAAAACTACGCTTTTTTCTCTTAAAAATTATACTAACTTTTTTCTTACTTTGATAACTCACTCTGATATTAAAATTTATTATTCTCACCTCAAAACACTTCAAAAACTACGCTTTTTTCTATTAAAAGATACACTAACTTTTTTCTTACTTTGCTAACTCACTCTGATATTAAAATTAATTATTCTCACTTCAAAACAATTCCAAAACTACGCTTTTTTCTCTTAAAAATTATACTAACTTTTTTCTTACTTTGATAACTCACTCTGATATTAAAATTTATTATTCTCACTTCAAAACACTTCCAAAACTACGCTTTTTTCTCTTAAAAATTACACTAACTTTTTTCTTACTTTGCTAACTCACTCTGATATTAAAATTTATTATTCTCACTTCAAAACATATCAAAAACAATGTTTTTTTTTACTTTAAAAATTACACTAACTTTTTTCTTACTTTGCTAACTCACTCTGATATTAAAATTTGATATTCTCACTTCAAAACACTTCCAAAACTACGCTTTTTTCTCTTAAAAGATACACTAACTTTTTTCTTACTTTGCTAACTCACTCTGATATTAAAATTAATTATTCTCAATTCAAAACACTTCCAAAACTACGCTTTTTTCTCTTAAAAATTATACTAACTTTTTTCTTACTTTGATAACTCACTCTGATATTAAAATTTATTATTCTCACTTCAAAACACTTCCAAAACTACGCTTTTTTCTCTTAAAAATTACACTAACTTTTTTCTTACTTTGCTAACTCACTCTGATATTAAAATTTATTATTCTCACTTCAAAACACTTCAAAAACTACGCTTTTTTCTCTTAAAAATTACACTAACTTTTTTCTTACTTTGCTAACTCACTCTGATATTAAAATTTATTATTCTCACTTCAAAACACTTCCAAAACTACGCTTTTTTCTCTTAAAAATTATACTAACTTTTTTCTTACTTTGATAACTCACTCTGATATTAAAATTTATTATTCTCACTTCAAAACATATCAAAAACAATGTTTTTTTTTACTTTAAAAATTACACTAACTTTTTACTTACTTTGCTAACTCACTCTGATATTAAAATTTATTATTCTCACTTCAAAACACTTCCAAAACTACGCTTTTTTCTCTAAAAATTATACTAACTTTTTTCTTACTTTGATAACTCACTCTGATATTAAAATTTATTATTCACACTTAAAAACATATCAAAAACAATGTTTTTTTTTACTTTAAAAATTACACTAACTTTTTTCTTACTTTGCTAACTCACTCTGATATTAAAATTTATTATTCTCAATTCAAAACACTTCCAAAACTACGCTTTTTTCTCTTAAAAATTATACTAACTTTTTCTTACTTTGCTAACTCACTCTGGTATTAAAATTTATTATTCTCACTTCAAAACATATCCAATTTTTTTTTTACTTTAAAAATTACACTAACTTTTTTCTTACTTTGATAACTCACTCTGATATTAAAATTTATTATTCTCACTTCAAAACACTTCCAAAACTACGCTTTTTTCTCTTAAAAATTATACTAACTTGTTTCTTACTTTGCTAACTCACTCTGATATTAAAATTTATTATTCTCACTTCAAAACACTTCCAAAACTACGCTTTTTTCTCTTAAAAATTATACTAACTTTTTTCTTACTTTGATAACTCACTCTGATATTAAAATTTATTATTCTCACTTCAAAACACTTCCAAAACTACGCTTTTTTCTCTTAAAAATTATACTAACTTTTTTCTTACTTTGATAACTCACTCTGATATTAAAATTTATTATTCTCACTTCAAAACACTTCCAAAACTACGCTTTTTTCTCTTAAAAATTACACTAACTTTTTTCTTACTTTGCTAACTCACTCTGATATTAAAATTTATTATTCTCACTTCAAAACATATACAATGTTTTTTTTTACTTTAAAAATTACACTAACTTTTTTCTTACTTTGCTAACTCACTCTGATATTAAAATTTATTATTCTCACTTCGAAACATATCCAATTTTTTTTTTACTTTAAAAATTACACTAACTTTTTTCTTACTTTGCTAACTCACTCTGATATTAAAATTTATTATTCTCACTTCAAAACATATACAATGTTTTTTTTTACTTTAAAAATTACTCAACTATTTTTCATACATTGTTAACTCACTCTGGTATTAAAATTTATTATTCTCACTTCAAAACATATCCAATTTTTTTTTTACTTTAAAAATTACACTAACTTTTTCTTACTTTGCTAACTCACTCTGATATTAAAATTTATTATTCTCACTTCAAAACATATACAATGTTTTTTTTTACTTTAAAAATTACACTAACTTTTTTCTTACTTTGCTAACTCACTCTGGTATTAAAATTTATTATTCTCACTTCAAAACATATCCAATTTTTTTTTTACTTTAAAAATTACACTAACTTTTTTCTTACTTTGCTAACTCACTCTGATATTAAAATTTATTATTCTCACTTCAAAACACTTCCAAAACTACGCTTTTTTCTCTTAAAAATTATACTAACTTGTTTCTTACTTTGCTAACTCACTCTGATATTAAAATTTATTATTCTCACTTCAAAACACTTCCAAAACTACGCTTTTTTCTCTTAAAAATTATACTAACTTTTTTCTTACTTTGATAACTCACTCTGATATTAAAATTAATTATTCTCACTTCAAAACACTTCAAAAACTACGCTTTTTTCTATTAAAAGATACACTAACTTTTTTCTTACTTTGCTAACTCACTCTGATATTAAAATTTATTATTCTCACTTCAAAACACTTCCAAAACTACGCTTTTTTCTCTTAAAAATTATACTAACTTTTTTCTTACTTTGCTAACTCACTCTGATATTAAAATTTATTATTCTCACCTCAAAACACTTCCAAAACTACGCTTTTTTCTCTTAAAAATTATACTAACTTTTTTCTTACTTTGATAACTCACTCTGATATTAAAATTAATTATTCTCACTTCAAAACACTTCAAAAACTACGCTTTTTTCTATTAAAAGATACACTAACTTTTTTCTTACTTTGCTAACTCACTCTGATATTAAAATTAATTATTCTCACTTCAAAACACTTCCAAAACTACGCTTTTTTCTCTTAAAAATTATACTAACTTTTTTCTTACTTTGCTAACTCACTCTGATATTAAAATTTATTATTCTCAATTCAAAACATATCCAATTTTTTTTTTACTTTAAAAATTACACTAACTTTTTTCTTACTTTGCTAACTCACTCTGATATTAAAATTTATTATTCTCACTTCAAAACACTTCAAAAACTACGCTTTTTTCTCTTAAAAATTACACTAACTTTTTTCTTACTTTGCTAACTCACTCTGATATTAAAATTTATTATTCTCACTTCAAAACATATCCAATTTTTTTTTTACTTTAAAAATTACACTAACTTTTTCTTACTTTGCTAACTCACTCTGATATTAAAATTTATTATTCTCAATTCAAAACATATACAATGTTTTTTTTTACTTTAAAAATTACACTAACTTTTTTCTTACTTTGCTAACTCACTCTGGTATTAAAATTTATTATTCTCACTTCAAAACATATCCAATTTTTTTTTTACTTTAAAAATTACACTAACTTTTTTCTTACTTTGCTAACTCACTCTGATATTAAAATTTATTATTCTCACTTCAAAACACTTCCAAAACTACGCTTTTTTCTCTTAAAAATTATACTAACTTGTTTCTTACTTTGCTAACTCACTCTGATATTAAAATTTATTATTCTCACTTCAAAACACTTCCAAAACTACGCTTTTTTCTCTTAAAAATTATACTAACTTTTTTCTTACTTTGATAACTCACTCTGATATTAAAATTAATTATTCTCACTTCAAAACACTTCAAAAACTACGCTTTTTTCTATTAAAAGATACACTAACTTTTTTCTTACTTTGCTAACTCACTCTGATATTAAAATTTATTATTCTCACTTCAAAACACTTCCAAAACTACGCTTTTTTCTCTTAAAAATTATACTAACTTGTTTCTTACTTTGCTAACTCACTCTGATATTAAAATTTATTATTCTCACCTCAAAACACTTCCAAAACTACGCTTTTTTCTCTTAAAAATTATACTAACTTTTTTCTTACTTTGATAACTCACTCTGATATTAAAATTAATTATTCTCACTTCAAAACACTTCAAAAACTACGCTTTTTTCTATTAAAAGATACACTAACTTTTTTCTTACTTTGCTAACTCACTCTGATATTAAAATTAATTATTCTCACTTCAAAACACTTCCAAAACTACGCTTTTTTCTCTTAAAAATTATACTAACTTTTTTCTTACTTTGCTAACTCACTCTGATATTAAAATTTATTATTCTCAATTCAAAACATATCCAATTTTTTTTTTACTTTAAAAATTACACTAACTTTTTTCTTACTTTGCTAACTCACTCTGATATTAAAATTTATTATTCTCACTTCAAAACACTTCAAAAACTACGCTTTTTTCTCTTAAAAATTACACTAACTTTTTTCTTACTTTGCTAACTCACTCTGATATTAAAATTTATTATTCTCACTTCAAAACACTTCCAAAACTACGCTTTTTTCTCTTAAAAATTATACTAACTTTTTTCTTACTTTGCTAACTCACTCTGATATTAAAATTAATTATTCTCACTTCAAAACATATCAAAAACAATGTTTTTTTTTACTTTAAAAATTACACTAACTTTTTACTTACTTTGCTAACTCACTCTGATATTAAAATTTATTATTCTCACTTCAAAACACTTCCAAAACTACGCTTTTTTCTCTAAAAATTATACTAACTTTTTTCTTACTTTGATAACTCACTCTGATATTAAAATTTATTATTCACACTTAAAAACATATCAAAAACAATGTTTTTTTTTACTTTAAAAATTACACTAACTTTTTACTTACTTTGCTAACTCACTCTGATATTAAAATTTATTATTCTCACTTCAAAACACTTCCAAAACTACGCTTTTTTCTCTTAAAAATTATACTAACTTTTTTCTTACTTTGATAACTCACTCTGATATTAAAATTAATTATTCTCACTTCAAAACACTTCAAAAACTACGCTTTTTTCTATTAAAAGATACACTAACTTTTTTCTTACTTTGCTAACTCACTCTGATATTAAAATTAATTATTCTCACTTCAAAACACTTCAAAAACTACGCTTTTTTCTCTTAAAAATTACACTAACTTTTTTCTTACTTTGCTAACTCACTCTGATATTAAAATTTATTATTCTCACTTCAAAACATATCCAATTTTTTTTTTACTTTAAAAATTACACTAACTTTTTCTTACTTTGCTAACTCACTCTGATATTAAAATTTATTATTCTCAATTCAAAACATATACAATGTTTTTTTTTACTTTAAAAATTACACTAACTTTTTTCTTACTTTGCTAACTCACTCTGGTATTAAAATTTATTATTCTCACTTCAAAACATATCCAATTTTTTTTTTACTTTAAAAATTACACTAACTTTTTTCTTACTTTGCTAACTCACTCTGATATTAAAATTTATTATTCTCACTTCAAAACACTTCCAAAACTACGCTTTTTTCTCTTAAAAATTATACTAACTTGTTTCTTACTTTGCTAACTCACTCTGATATTAAAATTTATTATTCTCACTTCAAAACACTTCCAAAACTACGCTTTTTTCTCTTAAAAATTATACTAACTTTTTTCTTACTTTGATAACTCACTCTGATATTAAAATTAATTATTCTCACTTCAAAACACTTCAAAAACTACGCTTTTTTCTATTAAAAGATACACTAACTTTTTTCTTACTTTGCTAACTCACTCTGATATTAAAATTTATTATTCTCACTTCAAAACACTTCCAAAACTACGCTTTTTTCTCTTAAAAATTATACTAACTTGTTTCTTACTTTGCTAACTCACTCTGATATTAAAATTTATTATTCTCACCTCAAAACACTTCCAAAACTACGCTTTTTTCTCTTAAAAATTATACTAACTTTTTTCTTACTTTGATAACTCACTCTGATATTAAAATTAATTATTCTCACTTCAAAACACTTCAAAAACTACGCTTTTTTCTATTAAAAGATACACTAACTTTTTTCTTACTTTGCTAACTCACTCTGATATTAAAATTAATTATTCTCACTTCAAAACACTTCCAAAACTACGCTTTTTTCTCTTAAAAATTATACTAACTTTTTTCTTACTTTGCTAACTCACTCTGATATTAAAATTTATTATTCTCAATTCAAAACATATCCAATTTTTTTTTTACTTTAAAAATTACACTAACTTTTTTCTTACTTTGCTAACTCACTCTGATATTAAAATTTATTATTCTCACTTCAAAACACTTCAAAAACTACGCTTTTTTCTCTTAAAAATTACACTAACTTTTTTCTTACTTTGCTAACTCACTCTGATATTAAAATTTATTATTCTCACTTCAAAACACTTCCAAAACTACGCTTTTTTCTCTTAAAAATTATACTAACTTTTTTCTTACTTTGCTAACTCACTCTGATATTAAAATTAATTATTCTCACTTCAAAACATATCAAAAACAATGTTTTTTTTTACTTTAAAAATTACACTAACTTTTTACTTACTTTGCTAACTCACTCTGATATTAAAATTTATTATTCTCACTTCAAAACACTTCCAAAACTACGCTTTTTTCTCTAAAAATTATACTAACTTTTTTCTTACTTTGATAACTCACTCTGATATTAAAATTTATTATTCACACTTAAAAACATATCAAAAACAATGTTTTTTTTTACTTTAAAAATTACACTAACTTTTTACTTACTTTGCTAACTCACTCTGATATTAAAATTTATTATTCTCACTTCAAAACACTTCCAAAACTACGCTTTTTTCTCTTAAAAATTATACTAACTTTTTTCTTACTTTGATAACTCACTCTGATATTAAAATTAATTATTCTCACTTCAAAACACTTCAAAAACTACGCTTTTTTCTATTAAAAGATACACTAACTTTTTTCTTACTTTGCTAACTCACTCTGATATTAAAATTAATTATTCTCACTTCAAAACACTTCCAAAACTACGCTTTTTTCTCTTAAAAATTATACTAACTTTTTTCTTACTTTGCTAACTCACTCTGATATTAAAATTTATTATTCTCACCTCAAAACACTTCCAAAACTACGCTTTTTTCTCTTAAAAATTATACTAACTTTTTTCTTACTTTGATAACTCACTCTGATATTAAAATTAATTATTCTCACTTCAAAACACTTCAAAAACTACGCTTTTTTCTATTAAAAGATACACTAACTTTTTTCTTACTTTGCTAACTCACTCTGATATTAAAATTAATTATTCTCACTTCAAAACACTTCCAAAACTACGCTTTTTTCTCTTAAAAATTATACTAACTTTTTTCTTACTTTGCTAACTCACTCTGATATTAAAATTTATTATTCTCAATTCAAAACATATCCAATTTTTTTTTTACTTTAAAAATTACACTAACTTTTTTCTTACTTTGCTAACTCACTCTGATATTAAAATTTATTATTCTCACTTCAAAACACTTCAAAAACTACGCTTTTTTCTCTTAAAAATTACACTAACTTTTTTCTTACTTTGCTAACTCACTCTGATATTAAAATTAATTATTCTCACTTCAAAACACTTCCAAAACTACGCTTTTTTCTCTTAAAAATTATACTAACTTTTTTCTTACTTTGCTAACTCACTCTGATATTAAAATTTATTATTCTCAATTCAAAACATATCCAATTTTTTTTTTACTTTAAAAATTACACTAACTTTTTTCTTACTTTGCTAACTCACTCTGATATTAAAATTTATTATTCTCACTTCAAAACACTTCAAAAACTACGCTTTTTTCTCTTAAAAATTACACTAACTTTTTTCTTACTTTGCTAACTCACTCTGATATTAAAATTTATTATTCTCACTTCAAAACATATCCAATTTTTTTTTTACTTTAAAAATTACACTAACTTTTTCTTACTTTGCTAACTCACTCTGATATTAAAATTTATTATTCTCAATTCAAAACATATACAATGTTTTTTTTTACTTTAAAAATTACACTAACTTTTTTCTTACTTTGCTAACTCACTCTGGTATTAAAATTTATTATTCTCACTTCAAAACATATCCAATTTTTTTTTTACTTTAAAAATTACACTAACTTTTTTCTTACTTTGCTAACTCACTCTGATATTAAAATTTATTATTCTCACTTCAAAACACTTCCAAAACTACGCTTTTTTCTCTTAAAAATTATACTAACTTGTTTCTTACTTTGCTAACTCACTCTGATATTAAAATTTATTATTCTCACTTCAAAACACTTCCAAAACTACGCTTTTTTCTCTTAAAAATTATACTAACTTTTTTCTTACTTTGATAACTCACTCTGATATTAAAATTAATTATTCTCACTTCAAAACACTTCAAAAACTACGCTTTTTTCTATTAAAAGATACACTAACTTTTTTCTTACTTTGCTAACTCACTCTGATATTAAAATTTATTATTCTCACTTCAAAACACTTCCAAAACTACGCTTTTTTCTCTTAAAAATTATACTAACTTGTTTCTTACTTTGCTAACTCACTCTGATATTAAAATTTATTATTCTCACCTCAAAACACTTCCAAAACTACGCTTTTTTCTCTTAAAAATTATACTAACTTTTTTCTTACTTTGATAACTCACTCTGATATTAAAATTAATTATTCTCACTTCAAAACACTTCAAAAACTACGCTTTTTTCTATTAAAAGATACACTAACTTTTTTCTTACTTTGCTAACTCACTCTGATATTAAAATTAATTATTCTCACTTCAAAACACTTCCAAAACTACGCTTTTTTCTCTTAAAAATTATACTAACTTTTTTCTTACTTTGCTAACTCACTCTGATATTAAAATTTATTATTCTCAATTCAAAACATATCCAATTTTTTTTTTACTTTAAAAATTACACTAACTTTTTTCTTACTTTGCTAACTCACTCTGATATTAAAATTTATTATTCTCACTTCAAAACACTTCAAAAACTACGCTTTTTTCTCTTAAAAATTACAC
The DNA here is from genome assembly GCA_946699065.1 of Loxodes magnus. Classification (NCBI taxonomy): domain Eukaryota; phylum Ciliophora; class Karyorelictea; order Loxodida; family Loxodidae; genus Loxodes; species Loxodes magnus. The sequence goes on along the minus strand of CAMPDV010000086.1, from coordinate 308,160 downwards.
TAACTTTTTTCTTACTTTGCTAACTCACTCTGATATTAAAATTTATTATTCTCACTTCAAAACACTTCCAAAACTACGCTTTTTTCTCTTAAAAATTATACTAACTTTTTTCTTACTTTGCTAACTCACTCTGATATTAAAATTAATTATTCTCACTTCAAAACATATCAAAAACAATGTTTTTTTTTACTTTAAAAATTACACTAACTTTTTACTTACTTTGCTAACTCACTCTGATATTAAAATTTATTATTCTCACTTCAAAACACTTCCAAAACTACGCTTTTTTCTCTAAAAATTATACTAACTTTTTTCTTACTTTGATAACTCACTCTGATATTAAAATTTATTATTCACACTTAAAAACATATCAAAAACAATGTTTTTTTTTACTTTAAAAATTACACTAACTTTTTACTTACTTTGCTAACTCACTCTGATATTAAAATTTATTATTCTCACTTCAAAACACTTCCAAAACTACGCTTTTTTCTCTTAAAAATTATACTAACTTTTTTCTTACTTTGATAACTCACTCTGATATTAAAATTAATTATTCTCACTTCAAAACACTTCAAAAACTACGCTTTTTTCTATTAAAAGATACACTAACTTTTTTCTTACTTTGCTAACTCACTCTGATATTAAAATTAATTATTCTCACTTCAAAACACTTCCAAAACTACGCTTTTTTCTCTTAAAAATTATACTAACTTTTTTCTTACTTTGCTAACTCACTCTGATATTAAAATTTATTATTCTCACCTCAAAACACTTCCAAAACTACGCTTTTTTCTCTTAAAAATTATACTAACTTTTTTCTTACTTTGATAACTCACTCTGATATTAAAATTAATTATTCTCACTTCAAAACACTTCAAAAACTACGCTTTTTTCTATTAAAAGATACACTAACTTTTTTCTTACTTTGCTAACTCACTCTGATATTAAAATTAATTATTCTCACTTCAAAACACTTCCAAAACTACGCTTTTTTCTCTTAAAAATTATACTAACTTTTTTCTTACTTTGCTAACTCACTCTGATATTAAAATTTATTATTCTCAATTCAAAACATATCCAATTTTTTTTTTACTTTAAAAATTACACTAACTTTTTTCTTACTTTGCTAACTCACTCTGATATTAAAATTTATTATTCTCACTTCAAAACACTTCAAAAACTACGCTTTTTTCTCTTAAAAATTACACTAACTTTTTTCTTACTTTGCTAACTCACTCTGATATTAAAATTTATTATTCTCACTTCAAAACACTTCCAAAACTACGCTTTTTTCTCTTAAAAATTATACTAACTTTTTTCTTACTTTGCTAACTCACTCTGATATTAAAATTAATTATTCTCACTTCAAAACATATCAAAAACAATGTTTTTTTTTACTTTAAAAATTACACTAACTTTTTACTTACTTTGCTAACTCACTCTGATATTAAAATTTATTATTCTCACTTCAAAACACTTCCAAAACTACGCTTTTTTCTCTAAAAATTATACTAACTTTTTTCTTACTTTGATAACTCACTCTGATATTAAAATTTATTATTCACACTTAAAAACATATCAAAAACAATGTTTTTTTTTACTTTAAAAATTACACTAACTTTTTTCTTACTTTGATAACTCACTCTGATATTAAAATTTATTATTCTCACTTCAAAACACTTCCAAAACTACGCTTTTTTCTCTTAAAAATTACACTAACTTTTTTCTTACTTTGCTAACTCACTCTGATATTAAAATTTATTATTCTCACTTCAAAACACTTCCAAAACTACGCTTTTTTCTCTTAAAAATTATACTAACTTTTTTCTTACTTTGATAACTCACTCTGATATTAAAATTTATTATTCTCACCTCAAAACACTTCAAAAACTACGCTTTTTTCTATTAAAAATTACACTAACTTTTTTCTTACTTTGCTAACTCACTCTGATATTAAAATTTATTATTCTCACTTCAAAACACTTCCAAAACTACGCTTTTTTCTCTTAAAAATTATACTAACTTGTTTCTTACTTTGCTAACTCACTCTGATATTAAAATTTATTATTCTCACTTCAAAACACTTCCAAAACTACGCTTTTTTCTCTTAAAAATTATACTAACTTTTTTCTTACTTTGATAACTCACTCTGATATTAAAATTTATTATTCTCACCTCAAAACACTTCAAAAACTACGCTTTTTTCTATTAAAAGATACACTAACTTTTTTCTTACTTTGCTAACTCACTCTGATATTAAAATTAATTATTCTCACTTCAAAACACTTCCAAAACTACGCTTTTTTCTCTTAAAAATTATACTAACTTTTTTCTTACTTTGATAACTCACTCTGATATTAAAATTTATTATTCTCACTTCAAAACACTTCCAAAACTACGCTTTTTTCTCTTAAAAATTACACTAACTTTTTTCTTACTTTGCTAACTCACTCTGATATTAAAATTTATTATTCTCACTTCAAAACATATACAATGTTTTTTTTTACTTTAAAAATTACACTAACTTTTTTCTTACTTTGCTAACTCACTCTGATATTAAAATTTATTATTCTCACTTCAAAACATATCCAATTTTTTTTTTACTTTAAAAATTACACTAACTTTTTTCTTACTTTGCTAACTCACTCTGATATTAAAATTTATTATTCTCACTTCAAAACATATACAATGTTTTTTTTTACTTTAAAAATTACTCAACTATTTTTCATACATTGTTAACTCACTCTGGTATTAAAATTTATCATTCTCACTTCAAAACATATCCAATTTTTTTTTTACTTTAAAAATTACACTAACTTTTTCTTACTTTGCTAACTCACTCTGATATTAAAATTTATTATTCTCAATTCAAAACATATACAATGTTTTTTTTTACTTTAAAAATTACACTAACTTTTTTCTTACTTTGCTAACTCACTCTGGTATTAAAATTTATTATTCTCACTTCAAAACATATCCAATTTTTTTTTTACTTTAAAAATTACACTAACTTTTTTCTTACTTTGCTAACTCACTCTGATATTAAAATTTATTATTCTCACTTCAAAACACTTCCAAAACTACGCTTTTTTCTCTTAAAAATTATACTAACTTGTTTCTTACTTTGCTAACTCACTCTGATATTAAAATTTATTATTCTCACTTCAAAACACTTCCAAAACTACGCTTTTTTCTCTTAAAAATTATACTAACTTTTTTCTTACTTTGATAACTCACTCTGATATTAAAATTAATTATTCTCACTTCAAAACACTTCAAAAACTACGCTTTTTTCTATTAAAAGATACACTAACTTTTTTCTTACTTTGCTAACTCACTCTGATATTAAAATTTATTATTCTCACTTCAAAACACTTCCAAAACTACGCTTTTTTCTCTTAAAAATTATACTAACTTGTTTCTTACTTTGCTAACTCACTCTGATATTAAAATTTATTATTCTCACCTCAAAACACTTCCAAAACTACGCTTTTTTCTCTTAAAAATTATACTAACTTTTTTCTTACTTTGATAACTCACTCTGATATTAAAATTAATTATTCTCACTTCAAAACACTTCAAAAACTACGCTTTTTTCTATTAAAAGATACACTAACTTTTTTCTTACTTTGCTAACTCACTCTGATATTAAAATTTATTATTCTCACTTCAAAACACTTCCAAAACTACGCTTTTTTCTCTTAAAAATTATACTAACTTTTTTCTTACTTTGCTAACTCACTCTGATATTAAAATTTATTATTCTCAATTCAAAACATATCCAATTTTTTTTTTACTTTAAAAATTACACTAACTTTTTTCTTACTTTGCTAACTCACTCTGATATTAAAATTTATTATTCTCACTTCAAAACATATACAATGTTTTTTTTGACTTTAAAAATTACTCAACTATTTTTCTTACTTTGCTAACTCACTCTGATATTAAAATTTATTATTCTCACTTCAAAACATATCCAATTTTTTTTTTACTTTAAAAATTACACTAACTTTTTTCTTACTTTGATAACTCACTCTGATATTAAAATTTATTATTCTCACTTCAAAACACTTCCAAAACTACGCTTTTTTCTCTAAAAATTATACTAACTTGTTTCTTACTTTGCTAACTCACTCTGATATTAAAATTAATTATTCTCACTTCAAAATACTTCAAAAACTACGCTTTTTTCTCTAAAAATTATACTAACTTTTTTCTTACTTTGATAACTCACTCTGATATTAAAATTAATTATTCTCACTTCAAAACACTTCAAAAACTACGCTTTTTTCTATTAAAAGATACACTAACTTTTTTCTTACTTTGCTAACTCACTCTGATATTAAAATTTATTATTCTCACTTCAAAACACTTCCAAAACTACGCTTTTTTCTCTTAAAAATTATACTAACTTTTTTCTTACTTTGATAACTCACTCTGATATTAAAATTTATTATTCTCACTTCAAAACACTTCCAAAACTACGCTTTTTTCTCTTAAAAATTACACTAACTTTTTTCTTACTTTGCTAACTCACTCTGATATTAAAATTTATTATTCTCACTTCAAAACATATACAATGTTTTTTTTTACTTTAAAAATTACACTAACTTTTTTCTTACTTTGCTAACTCACTCTGATATTAAAATTTATTATTCTCACTTCAAAACATATCCAATTTTTTTTTTACTTTAAAAATTACACTAACTTTTTTCTTACTTTGCTAACTCACTCTGATATTAAAATTTATTATTCTCACTTCAAAACATATACAATGTTTTTTTTTACTTTAAAAATTACTCAACTATTTTTCATACATTGTTAACTCACTCTGGTATTAAAATTTATTATTCTCACTTCGAAACATATCCAATTTTTTTTTTACTTTAAAAATTACACTAACTTTTTTCTTACTTTGCTAACTCACTCTGATATTAAAATTTATTATTCTCACTTCAAAACATATACAATGTTTTTTTTTACTTTAAAAATTACTCAACTATTTTTCATACATTGTTAACTCACTCTGGTATTAAAATTTATTATTCTCACTTCAAAACATATCCAATTTTTTTTTTACTTTAAAAATTACACTAACTTTTTCTTACTTTGCTAACTCACTCTGATATTAAAATTTATTATTCTCACTTCAAAACATATACAATGTTTTTTTTTACTTTAAAAATTACACTAACTTTTTTCTTACTTTGCTAACTCACTCTGGTATTAAAATTTATTATTCTCACTTCAAAACATATCCAATTTTTTTTTTACTTTAAAAATTACACTAACTTTTTTCTTACTTTGCTAACTCACTCTGATATTAAAATTTATTATTCTCACTTCAAAACACTTCCAAAACTACGCTTTTTTCTCTTAAAAATTATACTAACTTGTTTCTTACTTTGCTAACTCACTCTGATATTAAAATTTATTATTCTCACTTCAAAACACTTCCAAAACTACGCTTTTTTCTCTTAAAAATTATACTAACTTTTTTCTTACTTTGATAACTCACTCTGATATTAAAATTAATTATTCTCACTTCAAAACACTTCAAAAACTACGCTTTTTTCTATTAAAAGATACACTAACTTTTTTCTTACTTTGCTAACTCACTCTGATATTAAAATTTATTATTCTCACTTCAAAACACTTCCAAAACTACGCTTTTTTCTCTTAAAAATTATACTAACTTGTTTCTTACTTTGCTAACTCACTCTGATATTAAAATTTATTATTCTCACCTCAAAACACTTCCAAAACTACGCTTTTTTCTCTTAAAAATTATACTAACTTTTTTCTTACTTTGATAACTCACTCTGATATTAAAATTAATTATTCTCACTTCAAAACACTTCAAAAACTACGCTTTTTTCTATTAAAAGATACACTAACTTTTTTCTTACTTTGCTAACTCACTCTGATATTAAAATTAATTATTCTCACTTCAAAACACTTCCAAAACTACGCTTTTTTCTCTTAAAAATTATACTAACTTTTTTCTTACTTTGCTAACTCACTCTGATATTAAAATTTATTATTCTCAATTCAAAACATATCCAATTTTTTTTTTACTTTAAAAATTACACTAACTTTTTTCTTACTTTGCTAACTCACTCTGATATTAAAATTTATTATTCTCACTTCAAAACATATACAATGTTTTTTTTGACTTTAAAAATTACTCAACTATTTTTCTTACTTTGCTAACTCACTCTGATATTAAAATTTATTATTCTCACTTCAAAACATATCCAATTTTTTTTTTACTTTAAAAATTACACTAACTTTTTTCTTACTTTGATAACTCACTCTGATATTAAAATTTATTATTCTCACTTCAAAACACTTCCAAAACTACGCTTTTTTCTCTAAAAATTATACTAACTTGTTTCTTACTTTGCTAACTCACTCTGATATTAAAATTAATTATTCTCACTTCAAAATACTTCAAAAACTACGCTTTTTTCTCTAAAAATTATACTAACTTTTTTCTTACTTTGATAACTCACTCTGATATTAAAATTAATTATTCTCACTTCAAAACACTTCAAAAACTACGCTTTTTTCTATTAAAAGATACACTAACTTTTTTCTTACTTTGCTAACTCACTCTGATATTAAAATTTATTATTCTCACTTCAAAACACTTCCAAAACTACGCTTTTTTCTCTTAAAAATTATACTAACTTTTTTCTTACTTTGATAACTCACTCTGATATTAAAATTTATTATTCTCACTTCAAAACACTTCCAAAACTACGCTTTTTTCTCTTAAAAATTACACTAACTTTTTTCTTACTTTGCTAACTCACTCTGATATTAAAATTTATTATTCTCACTTCAAAACATATACAATGTTTTTTTTTACTTTAAAAATTACACTAACTTTTTTCTTACTTTGCTAACTCACTCTGATATTAAAATTTATTATTCTCACTTCAAAACATATCCAATTTTTTTTTTACTTTAAAAATTACACTAACTTTTTTCTTACTTTGCTAACTCACTCTGATATTAAAATTTATTATTCTCACTTCAAAACATATACAATGTTTTTTTTTACTTTAAAAATTACTCAACTATTTTTCATACATTGTTAACTCACTCTGGTATTAAAATTTATTATTCTCACTTCAAAACATATCCAATTTTTTTTTTACTTTAAAAATTACACTAACTTTTTTCTTACTTTGCTAACTCACTCTGATATTAAAATTAATTATTCTCACTTCAAAACACTTCCAAAACTACGCTTTTTTCTCTTAAAAATTACACTAACTTTTTTCTTACTTTGCTAACTCACTCTGATATTAAAATTTATTATTCTCACTTCAAAACACTTCCAAAACTACGCTTTTTTCTCTTAAAAATTATACTAACTTTTTTCTTACTTTGCTAACTCACTCTGATATTAAAATTAATTATTCTCACTTCAAAACACTTCAAAAACTACGCTTTTTTCTATTAAAAGATACACTAACTTTTTTCTTACTTTGCTAACTCACTCTGATATTAAAATTAATTATTCTCACTTCAAAACACTTCCAAAACTACGCTTTTTTCTCTTAAAAATTATACTAACTTTTTTCTTACTTTGATAACTCCCTCTGATATTAAAATTTATTATTCTCACTTCAAAACACTTCCAAAACTACGCTTTTTTCTCTTAAAAATTACACTAACTTTTTTCTTACTTTGCTAACTCACTCTGATATTAAAATTTATTATTCTCACTTCAAAACACTTCCAAAACTACGCTTTTTTCTCTTAAAAATTATACTAACTTGTTTCTTACTTTGCTAACTCACTCTGATATTAAAATTTATTATTCTCACCTCAAAACACTTCCAAAACTACGCTTTTTTCTCTTAAAAATTATACTAACTTTTTTCTTACTTTGATAACTCACTCTGATATTAAAATTAATTATTCTCACTTCAAAACACTTCAAAAACTACGCTTTTTTCTATTAAAAGATACACTAACTTTTTTCTTACTTTGCTAACTCACTCTGATATTAAAATTAATTATTCTCACTTCAAAACACTTCCAAAACTACGCTTTTTTCTCTTAAAAATTATACTAACTTTTTTCTTACTTTGCTAACTCACTCTGATATTAAAATTTATTATTCTCACTTCAAAACACTTCCAAAACTACGCTTTTTTCTCTTAAAAATTATACTAACTTTTTTCTTACTTTGCTAACTCACTCTGATATTAAAATTTATTATTCTCACTTCAAAACATATACAATGTTTTTTTTGACTTTAAAAATTACTCAACTATTTTTCATACATTGTTAACTCACTCTGGTATTAAAATTTTAATTTCTCACTTCAAAACATATCCAATTTTTTTTTTACTTTAAAAATTACACTAACTTTTTTCTTACTTTGCTAACTCACTCTGATATTAAAATTTATTATTCTCACTTCAAAACACTTCCAAAACTACGCTTTTTTCTCTAAAAATTATACTAACTTTTTTCTTACTTTGATAACTCACTCTGATATTAAAATTTATTATTCTCACTTCAAAACACTTCCAAAACTACGCTTTTTTCTCTTAAAAATTACACTAACTTTTTTCTTACTTTGCTAACTCACTCTGATATTAAAATTAATTATTCTCACTTCAAAACACTTCCAAAACTACGCTTTTTTCTCTTAAAAATTACACTAACTTTTTTCTTACTTTGCTAACTCACTCTGATATTAAAATTTATTATTCTCACTTCAAAACATATACAATGTTTTTTTTTACTTTAAAAATTACACTAACTTTTTTCTTACTTTGCTAACTCACTCTGATATTAAAATTTATTATTCTCACTTCAAAACATATCCAATTTTTTTTTTACTTTAAAAATTACACTAACTTTTTTCTTACTTTGCTAACTCACTCTGATATTAAAATTTATTATTCTCACTTCAAAACATATACAATGTTTTTTTTGACTTTAAAAATTACTCAACTATTTTTCATACATTGTTAACTCACTCTGGTATTAAAATTTATTATTCTCACTTCAAAACATATCCAATTTTTTTTTTACTTTAAAAATTACACTAACTTTTTTCTTACTTTGCTAACTCACTCTGATATTAAAATTTATTATTCTCACTTCAAAACACTTCCAAAACTACGCTTTTTTCTCTTAAAAATTATACTAACTTGTTTCTTACTTTGCTAACTCACTCTGATATTAAAATTTATTATTCTCACTTCAAAACACTTCCAAAACTACGCTTTTTTCTCTTAAAAATTATACTAACTTTTTTCTTACTTTGATAACTCACTCTGATATTAAAATTAATTATTCTCACTTCAAAACACTTCAAAAACTACGCTTTTTTCTATTAAAAGATACACTAACTTTTTTCTTACTTTGCTAACTCACTCTGATATTAAAATTAATTATTCTCACTTCAAAACACTTCCAAAACTACGCTTTTTTCTCTTAAAAATTATACTAACTTTTTTCTTACTTTGATAACTCACTCTGATATTAAAATTAATTATTCTCACTTCAAAACACTTCAAAAACTACGCTTTTTTCTATTAAAAGATACACTAACTTTTTTCTTACTTTGCTAACTCACTCTGATATTAAAATTAATTATTCTCACTTCAAAACACTTCCAAAACTACGCTTTTTTCTCTTAAAAATTATACTAACTTTTTTCTTACTTTGATAACTCACTCTGATATTAAAATTAATTATTCTCACTTCAAAACACTTCAAAAACTACGCTTTTTTCTATTAAAAGATACACTAACTTTTTTCTTACTTTGCTAACTCACTCTGATATTAAAATTAATTATTCTCACTTCAAAACACTTCCAAAACTACGCTTTTTTCTCTTAAAAATTACACTAACTTTTTTCTTACTTTGCTAACTCACTCTGATATTAAAATTAATTATTCTCACTTCAAAATACTTCAAAAACTACGCTTTTTTCTCTTAAAAATTACACTAACTTTTTTCTTACTTTGCTAACTCACTCTGATATTAAAATTTATTATTCTCACTTCAAAACATATACAATGTTTTTTTTTACTTTAAAAATTACACTAACTTTTTTCTTACTTTGCTAACTCACTCTGATATTAAAATTTATTATTCTCACTTCAAAACATATCAAAAACAATGTTTTTTTTTACTTTAAAAATTACACTAACTTTTTTCTTACTTTGCTAACTCACTCTGATATTAAAATTTATTATTCTCACTTCAAAACATATACAATGTTTTTTTTGACTTTAAAAATTACTCAACTATTTTTCATACATTGTTAACTCACTCTGGTATTAAAATTTATTATTCTCACTTCAAAACATATCCAATTTTTTTTTTACTTTAAAAATTACACTAACTTTTTTCTTACTTTGCTAACTCACTCTGATATTAAAATTTATTATTCTCACTTCAAAACACTTCCAAAACTACGCTTTTTTCTCTTAAAAATTATACTAACTTGTTTCTTACTTTGCTAACTCACTCTGATATTAAAATTTATTATTCTCACTTCAAAACACTTCCAAAACTACGCTTTTTTCTCTTAAAAATTATACTAACTTTTTTCTTACTTTGATAACTCACTCTGATATTAAAATTAATTATTCTCACTTCAAAACACTTCAAAAACTACGCTTTTTTCTATTAAAAGATACACTAACTTTTTTCTTACTTTGCTAACTCACTCTGATATTAAAATTAATTATTCTCACTTCAAAACACTTCCAAAACTACGCTTTTTTCTCTTAAAAATTATACTAACTTTTTTCTTACTTTGATAACTCACTCTGATATTAAAATTAATTATTCTCACTTCAAAACACTTCAAAAACTACGCTTTTTTCTATTAAAAGATACACTAACTTTTTTCTTACTTTGCTAACTCACTCTGATATTAAAATTAATTATTCTCACTTCAAAACACTTCCAAAACTACGCTTTTTTCTCTTAAAAATTATACTAACTTTTTTCTTACTTTGATAACTCACTCTGATATTAAAATTAATTATTCTCACTTCAAAACACTTCAAAAACTACGCTTTTTTCTATTAAAAGATACACTAACTTTTTTCTTACTTTGCTAACTCACTCTGATATTAAAATTAATTATTCTCACTTCAAAACACTTCCAAAACTACGCTTTTTTCTCTTAAAAATTATACTAACTTTTTTCTTACTTTGATAACTCACTCTGATATTAAAATTAATTATTCTCACTTCAAAACACTTCAAAAACTACGCTTTTTTCTATTAAAAGATACACTAACTTTTTTCTTACTTTGCTAACTCACTCTGATATTAAAATTAATTATTCTCACTTCAAAACACTTCCAAAACTACGCTTTTTTCTCTTAAAAATTACACTAACTTTTTTCTTACTTTGCTAACTCACTCTGATATTAAAATTAATTATTCTCACTTCAAAATACTTCAAAAACTACGCTTTTTTCTCTTAAAAATTATACTAACTTGTTTCTTACTTTGCTAACTCACTCTGATATTAAAATTTATTATTCTCACTTCAAAACACTTCAAAAACTACGCTTTTTTCTCTTAAAAGATATACTAACTTTTTTCTTACTTTGCTAACTCACTCAGGTATTAAAATTTATTATTCTCACTTCAAAACATATCAAAAACAATGTTTTTTTTTACTTTAAAAATTACACTAACTTTTTTCTTACTTTGCTAACTCACTCTGATATTAAAATTTATTATTCTCACTTCAAAACACTTCCAAAACTACGCTTTTTTCTCTTAAAAGATATACTAACTTTTTTCTTACTTTGCTAACTCACTCAGGTATTAAAATTTATTATTCTCACTTCAAAACATATCAAAAACAATGTTTTTTTTTACTTTAAAAATTACACTAACTTTTTTCTTACTTTGCTAACTCACTCTGATATTAAAATTTATTATTCTCACTTCAACACACTTCAAAAACAATGTTTTTTTTGACTTTAAAAATTACTCAACTATTTTTCATACATTGTTAACTCACTCTGATATTAAAATTTATTATTCTCACTTCAAAACACTTCCAAAACTACGCTTTTTTCTCTTAAAATTTCACTAACTTTTTTCTTACTTTGATAACTCACTCTGATATTAAAATTTTAATTTCTCACTTCAACACACTTCAAAAACAATGTTTTTTTTGACTTTAAAAATTACTCAACTATTTTTCATACATTGTTAACTCACTCTGGTTTTAAAATTTTAATTTCTCACTTCAAAATACTTCCAAAACTACGCTTTTTTCTCTTAAAAATTATACTAACTTTTTTCTTACTTTGCTAACTCACTCTGATATTAAAATTTATTATTCTCACTTCAAAACATATACAATGTTTTTTTTTACTTTAAAAATTACTCAACTATTTTTCATACATTGTTAACTCACTCTGGTATTAAAATTTATTATTCTCACTTCAAAACATATACAATGTTTTTTTTGACTTTAAAAATTACTCAACTATTTTTCATACATTGTTAACTCACTCTGGTATTAAAATTTATTATTCTCACTTCAAAACATATCCAATTTTTTTTTTACTTTAAAAATTACACTAACTTTTTTCTTACTTTGCTAACTCACTCTGATATTAAAATTTATTATTCTCACTTCAAAACACTTCCAAAACTACGCTTTTTTCTCTTAAAAATTATACTAACTTGTTTCTTACTTTGCTAACTCACTCTGATATTAAAATTTATTATTCTCACTTCAAAACACTTCCAAAACTACGCTTTTTTCTCTTAAAAATTATACTAACTTGTTTCTTACTTTGCTAACTCACTCTGATATTAAAATTTATTATTCTCACTTCAAAACACTTCCAAAACTACGCTTTTTTCTCTTAAAAATTATACTAACTTTTTTCTTGCTTTGATAACTCACTCTGATATTAAAATTAATTATTCTCACTTCAAAACACTTCAAAAACTACGCTTTTTTCTATTAAAAGATACACTAACTTTTTTCTTACTTTGCTAACTCACTCTGATATTAAAATTAATTATTCTCACTTCAAAACACTTCCAAAACTACGCTTTTTTCTCTTAAAAATTATACTAACTTTTTTCTTACTTTGATAACTCACTCTGATATTAAAATTAATTATTCTCACTTCAAAACACTTCAAAAACTACGCTTTTTTCTATTAAAAGATACACTAACTTTTTTCTTACTTTGCTAACTCACTCTGATATTAAAATTAATTATTCTCACTTCAAAACACTTCCAAAACTACGCTTTTTTCTCTTAAAAATTATACTAACTTTTTTCTTACTTTGATAACTCACTCTGATATTAAAATTTATTATTCTCACTTCAAAACACTTCAAAAACTACGCTTTTTTCTATTAAAAGATACACTAACTTTTTTCTTACTTTGCTAACTCACTCTGATATTAAAATTAATTATTCTCACTTCAAAACACTTCCAAAACTACGCTTTTTTCTCTTAAAAATTATACTAACTTTTTTCTTACTTTGATAACTCACTCTGATATTAAAATTAATTATTCTCACTTCAAAACACTTCAAAAACTACGCTTTTTTCTATTAAAAGATACACTAACTTTTTTCTTACTTTGCTAACTCACTCTGATATTAAAATTAATTATTCTCACTTCAAAACACTTCCAAAACTACGCTTTTTTCTCTTAAAAATTACACTAACTTTTTTCTTACTTTGCTAACTCACTCTGATATTAAAATTAATTATTCTCACTTCAAAATACTTCAAAAACTACGCTTTTTTCTCTTAAAAATTATACTAACTTGTTTCTTACTTTGCTAACTCACTCTGATATTAAAATTTATTATTCTCACTTCAAAACACTTCAAAAACTACGCTTTTTTCTCTTAAAAGATATACTAACTTTTTTCTTACTTTGCTAACTCACTCAGGTATTAAAATTTATTATTCTCACTTCAAAACATATCAAAAACAATGTTTTTTTTTACTTTAAAAATTACACTAACTTTTTTCTTACTTTGCTAACTCACTCTGATATTAAAATTTATTATTCTCACTTCAACACACTTCAAAAACAATGTTTTTTTTGACTTTAAAAATTACTCAACTATTTTTCATACATTGTTAACTCACTCTGATATTAAAATTTATTATTCTCACTTCAAAACACTTCCAAAACTACGCTTTTTTCTCTTAAAATTTCACTAACTTTTTTCTTACTTTGATAACTCACTCTGATATTAAAATTTTAATTTCTCACTTCAACACACTTCAAAAACAATGTTTTTTTTGACTTTAAAAATTACTCAACTATTTTTCATACATTGTTAACTCACTCTGGTTTTAAAATTTTAATTTCTCACTTCAAAATACTTCCAAAACTACGCTTTTTTCTCTTAAAAATTATACTAACTTTTTTCTTACTTTGCTAACTCACTCTGATATTAAAATTTATTATTCTCACTTCAAAACATATACAATGTTTTTTTTTACTTTAAAAATTACTCAACTATTTTTCATACATTGTTAACTCACTCTGGTATTAAAATTTATTATTCTCACTTCAAAACATATACAATGTTTTTTTTGACTTTAAAAATTACTCAACTATTTTTCATACATTGTTAACTCACTCTGGTATTAAAATTTATTATTCTCACTTCAAAACATATCCAATTTTTTTTTTACTTTAAAAATTACACTAACTTTTTTCTTACTTTGCTAACTCACTCTGATATTAAAATTTATTATTCTCACTTCAAAACACTTCAAAAACTACGCTTTTTTCTCTTAAAAATTATACTAACTTTTTTCTTACTTTGCTAACTCACTCAGGTATTAAAATTTATTATTCTCACTTCAAAACATATCCAATGTTTTTTTTTACTTTAAAAATTATACTAACTTTTTTCTTACTTTGATAACTCACTCTGATATTAAAATTAATTATTCTCACTTCAAAACACTTCAAAAACTACGCTTTTTTCTATTAAAAGATACACTAACTTTTTTCTTACTTTGCTAACTCACTCTGATATTAAAATTAATTATTCTCACTTCAAAACACTTCCAAAACTACGCTTTTTTCTCTTAAAAATTATACTAACTTGTTTCTTACTTTGCTAACTCACTCTGATATTAAAATTTATTATTCTCACTTCAAAACACTTCCAAAACTACGCTTTTTTCTCTTAAAAATTATACTAACTTTTTTCTTACTTTGATAACTCACTCTGATATTAAAATTAATTATTCTCACTTCAAAACACTTCAAAAACTACGCTTTTTTCTATTAAAAGATACACTAACTTTTTTCTTACTTTGCTAACTCACTCTGATATTAAAATTAATTATTCTCACTTCAAAACACTTCCAAAACTACGCTTTTTTCTCTTAAAAATTATACTAACTTTTTTCTTACTTTGATAACTCACTCTGATATTAAAATTAATTATTCTCACTTCAAAACACTTCAAAAACTACGCTTTTTTCTATTAAAAGATACACTAACTTTTTTCTTACTTTGCTAACTCACTCTGATATTAAAATTAATTATTCTCACTTCAAAACACTTCCAAAACTACGCTTTTTTCTCTTAAAAATTACACTAACTTTTTTCTTACTTTGCTAACTCACTCTGATATTAAAATTTATTATTCTCACTTCAAAACATATACAATGTTTTTTTTGACTTTAAAAATTACTCAACTATTTTCATACATTGTTAACTCACTCTGATATTAAAATTTATTATTCTCACTTCAACACACTTCAAAAACAATGTTTTTTTTGACTTTAAAAATTACTCAACTATTTTTCATACATTGTTAACTCACTCTGATATTAAAATTTATTATTCTCACTTCAAAACACTTCCAAAACAACGCTTTTTTCTCTTAAAATTTCACTAACTTTTTTCTTACTTTGATAACTCACTCTGATATTAAAATTTTAATTTCTCACTTCAACACACTTCAAAAACAATGTTTTTTTTGACTTTAAAAATTACTCAACTATTTTTCATACATTGTTAACTCACTCTGATATTAAAATTTTAATTTCTCACATCAAAATACTTCAAAAACTACGTTTTTTTCTCTTAAAATTTCACTAACTTTTTTCTTACTTTGCTAACTCACTCTGATATTAAAATTTATTATTCTCACTTCAAAACACTTCCAAAACTACGCTTTTTTCTCTTAAAAATTATACTAACTTTTTTCTTACTTTGCTAACTCACTCTGGTATTAAAATTTTTTATTATCACTTCAAAACATATCCAATGTTTATTTTACTTTAAAAATTACTCAACTATTTTTCATACATTGTTAACTCACTCTGATATTAAAATTTTAATTTCTCACATCAAAATACTTCAAAAACTACGTTTTTTTCTCTTAAAATTTCACTAACTTTTTTCTTACTTTGCTAACTCACTCTGATATTAAAATTTATTATTCTCACTTCAAAACATATCCAATGTTTTTTTTTACTTTAAAAATTACACTAACTTTTTTCTTACTTTGCTAACTCACTCTGATATTAAAATTTATTATTCTCACCTCAAAATACTTCAAAAACTACGTTTTTTTCTCTTAAAATTTCACAAACTTTTTTCTTACTTTGCTAACTCACTCTGATATTAAAATTTATTATTCTCACTTCAAAACATATACAATGTTTTTTTTTACTTTAAAAATTACTCAACTATTTTTCATACATTGTTAACTCACTCTGGTATTAAAATTTTAATTTCTCACTTCAAAACATATCCAATGTTTTTTTTGACTTTAAAAATTACTCAACTATTTTTCATACATTGTTAACTCACTCTTGAATTAAAATTTTAATTTCTCACTTCAAAACATATCAAAAACAATGTTTTTTTTCTCTTAAAAATTACACAAACTTTTTTCTTACTTTGCTAACTCACTCTGATATTAAAATTTATTATTCTCACTTCAAAACATATCCAATGTTTTTTTTTACTTTAAAAATTACTCAACTATTTTTCATACATTGTTAACTCACTCTGGTATTAAAATTTTAATTTCTCACTTCATAACATATCCAATGTTTTTTTTTACTTTAAAAATTACACTAACTATTTTTTATACATTGCTAACTCACTCTGGTTTTAAAATTTTAATTTCTCACTTCAAAATACTTCCAAAACTACGCTTTTTTATCTTAAAAATTACACAAACTTTTTTCTTACTTTGCTAACTCACTCTGATATTAAAATTTATTATTCTCACTTCAAAACATATCCAATGTTTTTTTTTACTTTAAAAATTACTCAACTATTTTTCATACATTGTTAACTCACTCTGGTTTTAAAATTTTAATTTCTCACTTCAAAACATATCCAATGTTTTTTTTTACTTTAAAAATTACTCAACTATTTTTCATACATTGTTAACTCACTCTGGTATTAAAATTTTAATTTCTCACTTCAAAACATATCAAAAACAATGTTTTTTTACTTTAAAAATTACACTAACTTTTTTCTTACTTTGCTAACTCACTCTGATATTAAAATTTATTATTCACACTTAAAAACATATCAAAAACAATGTTTTTTTTCTCTTAAAAATTACACTAACTTTTTTCTTACTTTGCTAACTCACTCTGATATTAAAATTTATTATTCTCAATTCAAAACATATCCAATGTTTTTTTTTACTTTAAAAATTACTCAACTATTTTTCATACATTGTTAACTCACTCTGATATTAAAATTTATTATTCTCAATTCAAAACATATCCAATGTTTTTTTTTACTTTAAAAATTACTCAACTATTTTTCATACATTATTAACTCACTCTGATATTAAAATTTATTATTCTCACTTCAAAACACTTCCAAAACTACGCTTTTTTCTCTTAAAAATTATACTAACTTTTTACTTAGTTTGCTAACTCACTCTGATATTAAAATTAATTATTCTCACTTCAACACACTTCAAAAACAATGTTTTTTTTGACTTTAAAAATTACTCAACTATTTTTCTTACTTTGCTAACTCACTCTGATATTAAAATTTATTATTCTCAATTCAAAACATATCCAATGTTTTTTTTTACTTTAAAAATTACTCAACTATTTTTCATACATTGTTAACTCACTCTGGTATTAAAATTTATTATTCTCACTTCAAAACATATCCAATTTTTTTTTTACTTTAAAAATTACACTAACTTTTTTCTTACTTTGCTAACTCACTCTGATATTAAAATTTTAATTTCTCACTTCAAAACATATCAAAAACTACGCTTTTTTCTCTTAAAAATTATACTAACTTTTTACTTAGTTTGCTAACTCACTCTGATATTAAAATTAATTATTCTCACTTCAACACACTTCAAAAACAATGTTTTTTTTGACTTTAAAAATTACTCAACTATTTTTCATACTTTGCTAACTCACTCTGGTATTAAAATTTTAATTTATCACTTCAAAACACTTCCAAAACTACGCTTTTTTCTCTTAAAATTACACTAACTTTTTTCTTACTTTGCTAACTCACTCTGATATTAAAATTTATTATTCTCACTTCAACACACATCAAAAACAATGTTTTTTTTGACTTTAAAAATTACTCAACTATTTTTCATACATTGTTAACTCACTCTGGTATTAAAATTTTAATTTCTCACTTCAAAACATATCCAATGTTTTTTTTTACTTTAAAAATTACTCAACTATTTTTCATACATTGTTAACTCACTCTGGTATTAAAATTTTAATTTCTCACCTCAAAATACTTCAAAAACAATGTTTTTTTTCTCTTAAAAATTACACTAACTTTTTTCTTACTTTGCTAACTCACTCTGATATTAAAATTTATTATTCACACTTAAAAACAT
Source organism: Loxodes magnus (assembly GCA_946699065.1). Taxonomy (NCBI): domain Eukaryota; phylum Ciliophora; class Karyorelictea; order Loxodida; family Loxodidae; genus Loxodes; species Loxodes magnus. The sequence goes on along the minus strand of CAMPDV010000086.1, from coordinate 289,273 downwards.
ATCAAAAACAATGTCTTTTTTCTCTTAAAAATTACACTAACTTTTTTCTTACTTTGCTAACTCACTCTGATATTAAAATTTTTTATTATCACTTCAAAACATATCCAATGTTTATTTTACTTTAAAAATTACTCAACTATTTTTCATACATTGTTAACTCACTCTGATATTAAAATTTATTATTCTCACTTCAAAACACTTCCAAAACTACGCTTTTTTCTCTTAAAAATTATACTAACTTTTTTCTTACTTTGCTAACTCACTCTGGTATTAAAATTTATTATTCTCACTTCAAAACATATCAAAAACAATGTTTTTTTTTTCTCTTAAAAATTACACTAACTTTTTACTTACTTTGCTAACTCACTCTGATATTAAAATTTATTATTCTCACTTCAAAACATATACAATGTTTTTTTTTACTTTAAAAATTACACTAACTTTTTTCTTACTTTGATAACTCACTCTGATATTAAAATTTATTATTCACACTTAAAAACATATCAAAAACAATGTTTTTTTTCTCTTAAAAATTACACTAATTTTTTTCTTACTTTGCTAACTCACTCTGGTATTAAAATTTATTATTCTCACTTCAAAACATATCAAAAACAATGTTTTTTTTTACTTTAAAAATTACACTAACTTTTTTCTTACTTTGCTAACTCACTCTGATATTAAAATTTTAATTTCTCACTTCAACACACATCAAAAACAATGTTTTTTTTGACTTTAAAAATTACTCAACTATTTTTCATACATTGTTAACTCACTCTGGTATTAAAATTTTAATTTCTCACCTCAAAATACTTCAAAAACAATGTTTTTTTTCTCTTAAAAATTACACTAACTTTTTTCTTACTTTGCTAACTCACTCTGATATTAAAATTTATTATTCACACTTAAAAACATATCAAAAACAATGTTTTTTTTCTCTTAAAAATTACACTAACTTTTTTCATACATTGTTAACTCACTCTGGTTTTAAAATTTTAATTTCTCACTTCAAAACATATCAAAAACAATGTTTTTTTTTACTTTAAAAATTACACTAACTTTTTTCTTACTTTGCTAACTCACTCTGGTATTAAAATTTATCATTCTCACTTCAAAACATATCCAATGTTTTTTTTTACTTTAAAAATTACTCAACTATTTTTCATACATTGTTAACTCACTCTGGTATTAAAATTTATTATTCTCACTTCAAAACATATCCAATTTTTTTTTTACTTTAAAAATTACACTAACTTTTTTCTTACTTTGCTAACTCACTCTGATATTAAAATTTATTATTCTCACTTCAAAACACTTCCAAAACTACGCTTTTTTCTCTTAAAAATTATACTAACTTTTTTCTTACTTTGCTAACTCACTCTGGTATTAAAATTTATTATTCTCACTTCAAAACATATCCAATGTTTTTTTTTACTTTAAAAATTACACTAACTTTTTACTTACTTTGCTAACTCACTCTGATATTAAAATTTATTATTCTCACTTCAAAACATATACAATGTTTTTTTTTACTTTAAAAATTACACTAACTTTTTTCTTACTTTGCTAACTCACTCTGATATTAAAATTTATTATTCTCACTTCAAAACACTTCCAAAACTACGCTTTTTTCTCTTAAAAATTATACTAACTTTTTTCTTACTTTGCTAACTCACTCTGGTATTAAAATTTATTATTCTCACTTCAAAACATATCCAATGTTTTTTTTTACTTTAAAAATTACATTAACTTTTTACTTACTTTGCTAACTCACTCTGATATTAAAGATTATTATTCTCACTTCAAAACATATACAATGTTTTTTTTTACTTTAAAAATTACACTAACTTTTTTCTTACTTTGCTAACTCACTCTGATATTAAAATTTATTATTCTCACTTCAAAACACTTCCAAAACTACGCTTTTTTCTCTTAAAAATTATACTAACTTGTTTCTTACTTTGCTAACTCACTCTGATATTAAAATTTATTATTCTCACCTCAAAACACTTCCAAAACTACGCTTTTTTCTCTTAAAAATTACACGAACTTTTTTCTTACTTTGCTAACTCACTCTGATATTAAAATTTATTATTCTCACTTCAAAACACTTCCAAAACTACGCTTTTTTCTCTAAAAATTATACTAACTTTTTTCTTACTTTGCTAACTCACTCTGATATTAAAATTTTAATTTCACACTTAAAAACATATCAAAAACAATGTTTTTTTTCTCTTAAAAAATTACTCAACTATTTTTCTTACTTTGCTAACTCACTCTGGTATTAAAATTTATTATTCTCACTTCAAAACATATCAAAAACAATGTTTTTTTTTACTTTAAAAATTACACTAACTTTTTTCTTACTTTGCTAACTCACTCAGGTATTAAAATTTTAATTTCTCACTTCAAAACATATCCAATGTTTTTTTTTACTTTAAAAATTACTCAACTATTTTTCATACATTGTTAACTCACTCTGGTATTAAAATTTTAATTTATCACTTCAAAACACTTCAAAAACTACGCTTTTTTCTCTTAAAAATTACACAAACTTTTTTCTTACTTTGCTAACTCACTCTGATATTAAAATTTATTATTCTCACTTCAAAACATATCCAATGTTTTTTTTTACTTTAAAAATTACACTAACTTTTTTCTTACTTTGCTAACTCACTCTGATATTAAAATTTTAATTTCTCACTTCAAAACACTTCCAAAACTACGCCTTTTTCTCTTAAAAATTACACTAACTTTTTACTTACTTTGCTAACTCACTCTGGTATTAAAATTTTAATTTCTCACTTCAAAACATATCCAATGTTTTTTTTTACTTTAAAAATTACACTAACTTTTTACTTACTTTGCTAACTCACTCTGATATTAAAATTTATTATTCTCACTTCAAAACACTTCCAAAACTACGCTTTTTTCTCTAAAAATTATACTAACTTTTTTCTTACTTTGCTAACTCACTCTGGTATTAAAATTTATTATTCTCACTTCAAAACATATCAAAAACAATGTTTTTTTTTACTTTAAAAATTACACTAACTTTTTTCTTACTTTGCTAACTCACTCTGATATTAAAATTTTAATTTCTCACTTCAACACACATCAAAAACAATGTTTTTTTTGGATTTAAAAATTACTCAACTATTTTTCATACATTGTTAACTCACTCTGGTATTAAAATTTTAATTTCTCACCTCAAAATACTTCAAAAACAATGTTTTTTTTCTCTTAAAAATTACACTAACTTTTTTCTTACTTTGCTAACTCACTCTGGTATTAAAATTTTAATTTATCACTTCAAAACACTTCCAAAACAATGTTTTTTTTCTCTTAAAAATTACACTAACTTTTTTCTTACTTTGCTAACTCACTCTGATATTAAAATTTATTATTCACACTTAAAAACATATCAAAAACAATGTTTTTTTTCTCTTAAAAATTACACTAACTTTTTTCTTACTTTGCTAACTCACTCTGGTATTAAAATTTATTATTCTCACTTCAAAACATATCAAAAACAATGTTTTTTTTTACTTTAAAAATTACACTAACTTTTTTCTTACTTTGCTAACTCACTCTGATATTAAAATTTATTATTCTCACTTCAAAACACTTCCAAAACTACGCTTTTTTCTCTTAAAAATTATACTAACTTTTTTCTTACTTTGCTAACTCACTCTGATATTAAAATTTATTATTCTCACTTCAAAACATATCAAAAACTACGCTTTTTCTCTTAAAAGATACACTAACTTTTTTCTTACTTTGCTAACTCACTCTGGTATTAAAATTTATTATTCTCACTTCAAATTACTTCAAAAACTACGCTTTTTTCTCTTAAAAATTACACTAACTTTTTTCTTACTTTGCTAACTCACTCTGATATTAAAATTTATTATTCACACTTAAAAACATATCAAAAACAATGTTTTTTTTCTCTTAAAAATTACACTAACTTTTTTCTTACTTTGCTAACTCACTCTGGTATTAAAATTTTTTATTATCACTTCAAAACATATCCAATGTTTATTTTACTTTAAAAATTACTCAACTATTTTTATTACATTGTTAACTCACTCTGGTATTAAAATTTATTATTCTTACTTCAAAACATATCAAAAACAATGTTTTTCTTTTCTCTTAAAAATTACACTAACTTTTTTCTTACTTTGCTAACTCACTCTGGTATTAAAATTTATTATTCTTACTTCAAAACATATCAAAAACAATGTTTTTTTTTTCTCTTAAAAATTACACTAACTTTTTTCTTACTTTGCTAACTCACTCTGGTATTAAAATTTTTTATTATCACTTCAAAACATATCCAATGTTTATTTTACTTTAAAAATTACTCAACTATTTTTCATACATTGTTAACTCACTCTGGTATTAAAATTTATTATTCTCACTTCAAATTACTTCAAAAACTACGCTTTTTTCTCTTAAAAATTACACAAACTTTTTTCTTACTTTGCTAACTCACTCTGATATTAAAATTTATTATTCTCACTTCAAAACATATCCAATGTTTTTTTTTACTTTAAAAATTACACTAACTTTTTTCTTACTTTGCTAACTCACTCTGATATTAAAATTTATTATTCTCACTTCAAAACATATCCAATGTTTTTTTTTACTTTAAAAATTACACTAACTTTTTTCTTACTTTGCTAACTCACTCTGGTATTAAAATTTATTATTCTTACTTCAAAACATATCAAAAACAATGTTTTTTTTTCTCTTAAAAATTACACTAACTTTTTTCTTTTTTTGCTAACTCACTCTGGTATTAAAATTTTAATTTCTCACTTCAAAACACTTCCAAAACTACGCCTTTTTCTCTTAAAAATTACACTAACTTTTTTCTTACTTTGCTAACTAACTCTGATATTAAAATTTATTATTCTCACTTCAAAACATATCCAATGTTTATTTTACTTTAAAAATTACTCAACTATTTTTCATACATTGTTAACTCACTCTGGTATTAAAATTTATTATTCTCACTTCAAATTACTTCAAAAACTACGCTTTTTTCTCTTAAAAATTACACTAACTTTTTTCTTACTTTGCTAACTCACTCTGATATTAAAATTTATTATTCACACTTAAAAACATATCAAAAACAATGTTTTTTTTCTCTTAAAAATTACACTAACTTTTTTCTTACTTTGCTAACTCACTCTGGTATTAAAATTTTTTATTATCACTTCAAAACATATCCAATGTTTATTTTACTTTAAAAATTACTCAACTATTTTTCATACATTGTTAACTCACTCTGGTATTAAAATTTTAATTTCTCACTTCAAAACATATCAAAAACAATGTTTTTTTTTTCTCTTAAAAATTACACTAACTTTTTTCTTACTTTGCTAACTCACTCTGGTATTAAAATTTATTATTCTCACTTCAAAACACTTCCAAAACTACGCTTTTTTCTCTTAAAAATTACACTAACTTTTTTCTTAATTTGCTAACTCACTCTGATATTAAAATTTATTATTCACACTTAAAAACATATCAAAAACAATGTTTTTTTTTACTTTAAAAATTACTCAACTATTTTTCATACATTGTTAACTCACTCAGGTATTAAAATTTATTATTCTCACTTCAAAACACTTCAAAAAATACGCTTTTTTCTCTTAAAAATTATACTAACTTTTTTCTTACTTGGCTAACTCACTCAGGTATTAAAATTTTAATTTCTCACTTCAAAACATATCAAAAACTACGCTTTTTCTCTTAAAAATTATACTAACTTTTTTCTTACTTTGCTAACTCACTCTGGTATTAAAATTTTTTATTATCACTTCAAAACATATCCAATGTTTATTTTACTTTAAAAATTACTCAACTATTTTTCATACATTGTTAACTCACTCTGGTATTAAAATTTATTATTCTTACTTCAAAACATATCAAAAACAATGTTTTTTTTTTCTCTTAAAAATTACACTAACTTTTTTCCTACTTTGCTAACTCACTCTGATATTAAAATTTATTATTCACATTTAAAAACATATCAAAAACAATGTTTTTTTTCTCTTAAAAATTACACTAATTTTTTTCTTACTTTGCTAACTCACTCTGGTATTAAAATTTATTATTCTCACTTCAAAACATATCCAATGTTTTTTTTTACTTTAAAAATTACACTAACTTTTTTCTTACTTTGCTAACTCACTCTGATATTAAAATTTATTATTCTCACTTCAAAACACTTCCAAAACTACGCTTTTTTCTCTTAAAAATTATACTAACTTTTTTCTTACTTTGCTAACTCACTCAGGTATTAAAATTTATTATTCTCACTTCAAAACATATCAAAAACTACGCTTTTTCTCTTAAAAGATACACTAACTTTTTTCTTACTTGGCTAACTCACTCAGGTATTAAAATTTATTATTCTCACTTCAAAACATATCAAAAACAATGTTTTTTTTTACTTTAAAAATTACACTAACTTTTTTCTTACTTTGCTAACTCACTCTGATATTAAAATTTATTATTCTCACTTCAAAACACTTCCAAAACTACGCTTTTTTCTCTTAAAAATTATACTAACTTTTTTCTTACTTTGCTAACTCACTCTGATATTAAAATTTATTATTCTCACTTCAAAACATATCAAAAACTACGCTTTTTCTCTTAAAAGATACACTAACTTTTTTCTTACTTTGCTAACTCACTCTGGTATTAAAATTTATTATTCTCACTTCAAATTACTTCAAAAACTACGCTTTTTTCTCTTAAAAATTACACTAACTTTTTTCTTACTTTGCTAACTCACTCTGGTATTAAAATTTATTATTCTTACTTAAAAACATATCAAAAACAATGTTTTTTTTCTCTTAAAAATTACACTAACTTTTTTCTTACTTTGCTAACTCACTCTGGTATTAAAATTTTTTATTATCACTTCAAAACATATCCAATGTTTATTTTACTTTAAAAATTACTCAACTATTTTTCATACATTGTTAACTCACTCTGGTATTAAAATTTTAATTTCTCACTTCAAAACATATCAAAAACAATGTTTTTTTTTTCTCTTAAAAATTACACTAACTTTTTTCTTACTTTGCTAACTCACTCTGGTATTAAAATTTATTATTCTCACTTCAAAACACTTCCAAAACTACGCTTTTTTCTCTTAAAAATTACACTAACTTTTTTCTTAATTTGCTAACTCACTCTGATATTAAAATTTATTATTCACACTTAAAAACATATCAAAAACAATGTTTTTTTTTACTTTAAAAATTACTCAACTATTTTTCATACATTGTTAACTCACTCAGGTATTAAAATTTATTATTCTCACTTCAAAACACTTCAAAAAATACGCTTTTTTCTCTTAAAAATTATACTAACTTTTTTCTTACTTGGCTAACTCACTCAGGTATTAAAATTTTAATTTCTCACTTCAAAACATATCAAAAACTACGCTTTTTCTCTTAAAAATTATACTAACTTTTTTCTTACTTTGCTAACTCACTCTGGTATTAAAATTTTTTATTATCACTTCAAAACATATCCAATGTTTATTTTACTTTAAAAATTACTCAACTATTTTTCATACATTGTTAACTCACTCTGGTATTAAAATTTATTATTCTTACTTCAAAACATATCAAAAACAATGTTTTTTTTTTCTCTTAAAAATTACACTAACTTTTTTCCTACTTTGCTAACTCACTCTGATATTAAAATTTATTATTCACATTTAAAAACATATCAAAAACAATGTTTTTTTTCTCTTAAAAATTACACTAATTTTTTTCTTACTTTGCTAACTCACTCTGGTATTAAAATTTATTATTCTCACTTCAAAACATATCCAATGTTTTTTTTTACTTTAAAAATTACACTAACTTTTTTCTTACTTTGCTAACTCACTCTGATATTAAAATTTTAATTTCTCACTTCAACACACTTCAAAAACAATGTTTTTTTTGACTTTAAAAATTACTCAACTATTTTTCATACATTGTTAACTCACTCTGGTATTAAAATTTATTATTCTCACTTCAAAACACTTCCAAAACTACGCTTTTTTCTCTTAAAAATTACACTAACTTTTTTCTTACTTTGCTAACTCACTCTGATATTAAAATTTATTATTCACACTTAAAAACATATCAAAAACAATGTTTTTTTTCTCTTAAAAATTACACTAACTTTTTTCTTACTTTGCTAACTCACTCTGGTATTAAAATTTATTATTCTCACTTCAAAACATATCCAATGTTTATTTTACTTTAAAAATTAATCAACTATTTTTCATGCATTGTTAACTCACTCTGGTATTAAAATTTTAATTTCTCACTTCAAAACATATCAAAAACTACGCTTTTTTCTCTTAAAAGATACACTAACTTTTTTCTTACTTTGCTAACTCACTCAGGTATTAAAATTTATTATTCTCACTTCAAAACACTTCAAAAACTACGCCTTTTTCTCTTAAAAATTACACTAACTTTTTTCTTACTTTGCTAACTCACTCTGATATTAAAATTTATTATTCTCACTTCAAAACATATACAATGTTTTTTTTTACTTTAAAAATTACACTAACTTTTTTCTTACTTTGTTAACTCACTCTTGTATTAAAATTTATTATTCTCACTTCAAAACATATCCAATGTTTTTTTTTATTTTAAAAATTACTCAACTATTTTTCATACATTGTTAACTCACTCTGGTATTAAAATTTTGATTTCTCACTTCAAAACATATCCAATGTTTTTTTTTACTTTAAAAATTACTCAACTATTTTTCATACATTGTTAACTCACTCTGGTATTAAAATTTATTATTCTCACTTCAACACACTTCAAAAACAATGTTTTTTTTCTCTTAAAAATTACACAAACTTTTTTCTTACTTTGCTAACTCACTCTGATATTAAAATTTATTATTCTCACTTCAAAACATATCAAAAACAATGTTTTTTTTCTCTTAAAAATTACTCAACTATTTTTCATACATTGTTAACTCATTCTGGTATTAAAATTTTAATTTCTCACTTCAAAACATATCCAATGTTTTTTTTTACTTTAAAAATTACACTAACTTTTTTCTTACTTTGCTAACTCACTCTGATATTAAAATTTATTATTCTCACTTCAAAACATATCCAATGTTTTTTTTTACTTTAAAAATTACACTAACTTTTTTCTTACTTTGCTAACTCACTCTGATATTAAAATTTATTATTCACATTTAAAAACATATCAAAAACAATGTTTTTTTTTACTTTAAAAATTACACTAACTTTTTTCTTACTTTGCTAACTCACTCTGATATTAAAATTTATTATTCTCACTTCAAAACACTTCCAAAACTACGCTTTTTTCTCTTAAAAGATACACTAACTTTTTTCTTACTTTGCTAACTCACTCTGATATTAAAATTTATTATTCTCACTTCAAAATACTTCAAAAACTACGCTTTTTTCTCTTAAAAATTACACTAACTTTTTTCTTACTTTGCTAACTCACTCTGGTATTAAAATTTTAATTTCTCACTTCAAAACATTTCCAATGTTTTTTTTTACTTTAAAAATTACTCAACTATTTTTCATACATTGTTAACTCACTCTGGTATTAAAATTTATTATTCTCACTTCAAATTACTTCAAAAACTACGCTTTTTTCTCTTAAAAATTACACTAACTTTTTTCTTACTTTGCTAACTCACTCTGGTATTAAAATTTATTATTCTTACTTCAAAACATATCAAAAACAATGTTTTTTTTTTCTCTTAAAAATTACACTAACTTTTTTCCTACTTTGCTAACTCACTCTGGTATTAAAATTTTAATTTCTCACTTCAAAACATATCAAAAACAATGTTTTTTTTCTCTTAAAAATTACACAAACTTTTTTCTTACTTTGCTAACTCACTCTGGTATTAAAATTTATTATTCACACTTAAAAACATATCCAATGTTTTTTTTTACTTTAAAAATTACTCAACTATTTTTCATACATTGTTAACTCACTCTGGTATTAAAATTTTAATTTCTCACTTCAACACACTGCAAAAACAATGTTTTTTTTTACTTTAAAAATTACTCAACTATTTTTCTTACTTTGCTAACTCACTCTGATATTAAAATTTATTATTCTCACTTCAAAACATATCCAATGTTTTTTTTTACTTTAAAAATTACACTAACTTTTTTCTTACTTTGCTAACTCACTCTGATATTAAAATTTTAATTTCTCACTTCAAAACATATCAAAAACAATGATTTTTTTCTCTTAAAAATTACTCAACTATTTTTCATACATTGTTAACTCATTCTGGTATTAAAATTTTAATTTCTCACTTCAAAACATATCCAATGTTTTTTTTTACTTTAAAAATTACTCAACTATTTTTCATACATTGTTAACTCACTTTGGTATTAAAATTTTAATTTATCACTTCAAAACACTTCAAAAACTACGCTTTTTTCTCTTAAAAATTACACAAACTTTTTTCTTACTTTGCTAACTCACTCTGGTATTAAAATTTTAATTTCTCACTTCAAAACATATCCAATGTTTTTTTTTACTTTAAAAATTACACTAACTTTTTTCTTACTTTGCTAACTCACTCTGATATTAAAATTTATTATTCACACTTCAAAACATATCAAAAACAATGTTTTTTTTTACTTTAAAAATTACACTAACTTTTTTCTTACTTTGCTAACTCACTCTGATATTAAAATTTATTATTCACATTTAAAAACATATCAAAAACAATGTTTTTTTTCTCTTAAAAATTACACTAACTTTTTTCTTACTTTGCTAACTCACTCTGATATTAAAATTTATTATTCTCACTTCAAAATACTTCAAAAACTACGCTTTTTTCTCTTAAAAATTACACTAACTTTTTTCTTACTTTGCTAACTCACTCTGGTATTAAAATTTTAATTTCTCACTTCAAAACATTTCCAATGTTTTTTTTTACTTTAAAAATTACTCAACTATTTTTCATACATTGTTAACTCACTCTGGTATTAAAATTTATTATTCTCACTTCAAATTACTTCAAAAACTACGCTTTTTTCTCTTAAAAATTACACTAACTTTTTACTTACTTTGCTAACTCACTCTGGTATTAAAATTTTAATTTCTCACTTCAAAACATATCCAATGTTTTTTTTTACTTTAAAAATTACACTAACTTTTTTCTTACTTTGCTAACTCACTCTGATATTAAAATTTATTATTCACACTTCAAAACATATCAAAAACAATGTTTTTTTTCTCTTAAAAATTATACTAACTTTTTTCTTACTTTGCTAACTCACTCTGGTATTAAAATTTATTATTCACATTTAAAAACATATCAAAAACAATGTTTTTTTTCTCTTAAAAATTACACTAACTTTTTTCTTACTTTGCTAACTCACTCTGATATTAAAATTTATTATTCTCACTTCAAAATACTTCAAAAACTACGCTTTTTTCTCTTAAAAATTACACTAACTTTTTTCTTACTTTGCTAACTCACTCTGGTATTAAAATTTTAATTTCTCACTTCAAAACATTTCCAATGTTTTTTTTTACTTTAAAAATTACTCAACTATTTTTCATACATTGTTAACTCACTCTGGTATTAAAATTTATTATTCTCACTTCAAATTACTTCAAAAACTACGCTTTTTTCTCTTAAAAATTACACTAACTTTTTACTTACTTTGCTAACTCACTCTGGTATTAAAATTTTAATTTCTCACTTCAAAACATATCCAATGTTTTTTTTTACTTTAAAAATTACACTAACTTTTTTCTTACTTTGCTAACTCACTCTGATATTAAAATTTATTATTCACACTTCAAAACATATCAAAAACAATGTTTTTTTTTACTTTAAAAATTACACTAACTTTTTTCTTACTTTGCTAACTCACTCTGATATTAAAATTTATTATTCACATTTAAAAACATATCAAAAACAATGTTTTTTTTCTCTTAAAAATTACACTAACTTTTTTCTTACTTTGCTAACTCACTCTGATATTAAAATTTATTATTCTCACTTCAAAATACTTCAAAAACTACGCTTTTTTCTCTTAAAAATTACACTAACTTTTTTCTTACTTTGCTAACTCACTCTGGTATTAAAATTTTAATTTCTCACTTCAAAACATTTCCAATGTTTTTTTTTACTTTAAAAATTACTCAACTATTTTTCATACATTGTTAACTCACTCTGGTATTAAAATTTATTATTCTCACTTCAAATTACTTCAAAAACTACGCTTTTTTCTCTTAAAAATTACACTAACTTTTTACTTACTTTGCTAACTCACTCTGGTATTAAAATTTTAATTTCTCACTTCAAAACATATCCAATGTTTTTTTTTACTTTAAAAATTACACTAACTTTTTTCTTACTTTGCTAACTCACTCTGATATTAAAATTTATTATTCACACTTCAAAACATATCAAAAACAATGTTTTTTTTCTCTTAAAAATTATACTAACTTTTTTCTTACTTTGCTAACTCACTCTGGTATTAAAATTTATTATTCTCACTTCAAAACACTTCAAAAAATACGCTTTTTTCTCTTAAAAATTATACTAACTTTTTTCTTACTTGGCTAACTCACTCAGGTATTAAAATTTATTATTCTCACTTCAAAACACTTCAAAAACTACGCCTTTTTCTCTTAAAAATTATACTAACTTTTTTCTTACTTTGCTAACTCACTCTGATATTAAAATTTTAATTTCTCACTTCAAAACATATCCAATGTTTTTTTTGACTTTAAAAATTACTCAACTATTTTTCATACATTGTTAACTCACTCTGATATTAAAATTTATTATTCTCACTTCAAAATACTTCAAAAACAATGTTTTTTTTCTCTTAAAAGATACACTAACTTTTTTCTTACTTTGCTAACTCACTCTGATATTAAAATTTATTATTCACACTTAAAAACATATCAAAAACAATATTTTTTTTCTCTTAAAAATTACACTAACTTTTTTCATACATTGTTAACTCACTCTGGTATTAAAATTTTAATTTCTCACTTCAAAACATATCCAATGTTTTTTTTTACTTTAAAAATTACTCAACTATTTTTCATACTTTGCTAACTCACTCTGGTATTAAAATTTTAATTTCTCACTTCAAAACATTTCCAATGTTTTTTTTTACTTTAAAAATTACTCAACTATTTTTCATACATTGTTAACTCACTCTGGTATTAAAATTTTAATTTCTCACTTCAAAACATATCAAAAACTACGCTTTTTTCTCTTAAAAGATACACTAACTTTTTTCTTACTTTGCTAACTCACTCTGGTATTAAAATTTATTATTCTCACTTCAAAATACTGCAAAAACAATGTTTTTTTTTACTTTAAAGATTACTCAACTATTTTTCATACTTTGCTAACTCACTCTGATATTAAAATTTATTATTCTCACTTCAAAATACTTCAAAAACTACGCTTTTTTCTCTTAAAAATTACACTAACTTTTTTCTTACTTTGCTAACTCACTCTGATATTAAAATTTATTATTCACACTTCAAAACATATCAAAAACAATGTTTTTTTTCTCTTAAAAATTATACTAACTTTTTTCTTACTTTGCTAACTCACTCTGGTATTAAAATTTATTATTCTCACTTCAAAACACTTCAAAAAATACGCTTTTTTCTCTTAAAAATTATACTAACTTTTTTCTTACTTGGCTAACTCACTCAGGTATTAAAATTTATTATTCTCACTTCAAAACACTTCAAAAACTACGCCTTTTTCTCTTAAAAATTATACTAACTTTTTTCTTACTTTGCTAACTCACTCTGATATTAAAATTTTAATTTCTCACTTCAAAACATATCCAATGTTTTTTTTGACTTTAAAAATTACTCAACTATTTTTCATACATTGTTAACTCACTCTGATATTAAAATTTATTATTCTCACTTCAAAATACTTCAAAAACAATGTTTTTTTTCTCTTAAAAGATACACTAACTTTTTTCTTACTTTGCTAACTCACTCTGATATTAAAATTTATTATTCACACTTAAAAACATATCAAAAACAATATTTTTTTTCTCTTAAAAATTACACTAACTTTTTTCATACATTGTTAACTCACTCTGGTATTAAAATTTTAATTTCTCACTTCAAAACATATCCAATGTTTTTTTTTACTTTAAAAATTACTCAACTATTTTTCATACTTTGCTAACTCACTCTGGTATTAAAATTTTAATTTCTCACTTCAAAACATTTCCAATGTTTTTTTTTACTTTAAAAATTACTCAACTATTTTTCATACATTGTTAACTCACTCTGGTATTAAAATTTTAATTTCTCACTTCAAAACATATCAAAAACTACGCTTTTTTCTCTTAAAAGATACACTAACTTTTTTCTTACTTTGCTAACTCACTCTGGTATTAAAATTTATTATTCTCACTTCAAAATACTGCAAAAACAATGTTTTTTTTTACTTTAAAGATTACTCAACTATTTTTCATACTTTGCTAACTCACTCTGATATTAAAATTTATTATTCTCACTTCAAAATACTTCAAAAACTACGCTTTTTTCTCTTAAAAATTACACTAACTTTTTTCTTACTTTGCTAACTCACTCTGGTATTAAAATTTTAATTTCTCACTTCAAAACATATCCAATTTTTTTTTTACTTTAAAAATTACTCAAGTATTTTTCATACATTGTTAACTCACTCTGGTATTAAAATTTATTATTCTCACTTCAAATTACTTCAAAAACTACGCTTTTTTCTCTTAAAAATTACACTAACTTTTTTCTTACTTTGCTAACTCACTCTGATATTAAAATTTATTATTCACACTTAAAAACATATCAAAAACAATGTTTTTTTTCTCTTAAAAATTACACAAACTTTTTTCTTACTTTGCTAACTCACTCAGGTATTAAAATTTATTATTCTCACTTCAAAACACTTCAAAAACTACGCTTTTTTCTCTTAAAAATTATACAAACTTTTTTCTTACTTTGCTAACTCACTCTGGTATTAAAATTTTAATTTCTCACTTCAAAACATATCAAAAACTACGCTTTTTCTCTTAAAAATTATACTAACTTTTTTCTTACTTTGCTAACTCACTCTGGTATTAAAATTTTAATTTCTCACTTCAAAACATATCAAAAACTACGCTTTTTTCTCTTAAAAATTACACTAACTTTTTTCTTACTTTGCTAACTCACTCTGGTATTAAAATTTTAATTTCTCACTTCAAAACATATCAAAAACTACGCTTTTTCTCTTAAAAATTATACTAACTTTTTTCTTAATTTGCTAACTCACTCTGGTATTAAAATTTTAATTTATCACTTCAAAACATATCAAAAACTACGCTTTTTCTCTTAAAAGATACACTAACTTTTTTCTTACTTTGCTAACTCACTCTGATATTAAAATTTATTATTCTCACTTCAAAACATATCCAATGTTTTTTTTTACTTTAAAAATTACTCAACTATTTTTCATACATTGTTAACTCACTCTGGTATTAAAATTTTAATTTCTCACTTCAAAACATATCCAAAACTACGCTTTTTTCTCTTAAAAATTACACTAACTTTTTTCTTACTTTGCTAACTCACTCTGGTATTAAAATTTTAATTTCTCACTTCAAAACATATCCAATGTTTTTTTTTACTTTAAAAATTACTCAACTATTTTTCATACATTGTTAACTCACTCTGGTATTTAAATTTTAATTTCTCACTTCAAAACATATCAAAAACTACGCTTTTTTCTCTTAAAAGATACACTAACTTTTTTCTTACTTGGCTAACTCACTCAGGTATTAAAATTTATTATTCTCACTTCAAATTACTTCAAAAACTACGCTTTTTTCTCTTAAAAATTACACTAACTTTTTTCTTACTTTGCTAACTCACTCTGGTATTAAAATTTTAATTTCTCACTTCAAAACACTTCAAAAACTACGCTTTTTTTACTTTAAAAATTACACTTACTTTTTTCATACATTGTTAACTCACTCAGGTATTAAAATTTTAATTTCTCACTTCAAAACATATCCAATGTTTTTTTTTACTTTAAAAATTACTCAACTATTTTTCATAATTGTTAACTCACTCTGGTATTAAAATTTTAATTTATCACTTCAAAACATATCAAAAACTACGCTTTTTCTCTTAAAAGATACACTAACTTTTTTCTTACTTTGCTAACTCACTCTGGTATTAAAATTTTAATTTCTCACTTCAAAACATATCAAAAACTACGCTTTTTTCTCTTAAAAATTACACAAACTTTTTTCTTACTTTGCTAACTCACTCTGGTATTAAAATTTTAATTTCTCACTTCAAAACATTTCCAATGTTTTTTTTTACTTTAAAAATTACTCAACTATTTTTCATAATTGTTAACTCACTCTGGTATTAAAATTTTAATTTATCACTTCAAAACATATCAAAAACTACGCTTTTTCTCTTAAAAGATACACTAACTTTTTTCTTACTTTGCTAACTCACTCTGATATTAAAATTTATTATTCTCACTTCAAAACACTTCAAAAACTACGCTTTTTTCTCTTAAAAATTACACTAACTTTTTTCATACATTGTTAACTCACTCTGGTATTAAAATTTATTAATCACACTTCAAAACATATCAAAAACAATGTTTTTTTTTACTTTAAAAATTACTCAACTATTTTTCATACATTGTTAACTCACTCTGGTATTAAAATTTTAATTTCTCACTTCAAAACATATCAAAAACTACGCTTTTTCTCTTAAAAGATACACTAACTTTTTTCTTACTTTGCTAACTCACTCTGGTATTAAAATTTTAATTTATCACTTCAAAACACTTCCAAAACTACGCTTTTTTCTCTTAAAAATTACACTAACTTTTTTCTTACTTTGCTAACTCACTCTGGTATTAAAATTTTAATTTCTCACTTCAAAACATATCCAATGTTTTTTTTTACTTTAAAAATTACTCAACTATTTTTCATACATTGTTAACTCACTCTGGTATTAAAATTTTAATTTATCACTTCAAAACATATCAAAAACTACGCTTTTTCTCTTAAAAGATACACTAACTTTTTTCTTACTTTGCTAACTCACTCTGGTATTAAAATTTTAATTTCTCACTTCAAAACATATCCAATGTTTTTTTTTACTTTAAAAATTACTCAACTATTTTTCATACATTGTTAACACACTCTAATTAAAATTTTAATTTCTCACTTCAAAACATATCAAAAACTACGCTTTTTTCTCTTAAAAGATACACTAACTTTTTTCTTACTTGGCTAACTCACTCAGGTATTAAAATTTATTATTCTCACTTCAAATTACTTCAAAAACTACGCTTTTTTCTCTTAAAAATTACACTAACTTTTTTCATACATTGTTAACTCACTCAGGTATTAAAATTTATTATTCTCACTTCAAATTACTTCAAAAACTACGCTTTTTTCTCTTAAAAATTACACTAACTTTTTTCATACAGTGTTAACTCACTCTGGTATTAAAATTTATTATTCACACTTCAAAACATATCAAAAACAATGTTTTTTTTTACTTTAAAAATTACTCAACTATTTTTCATACATTGTTAACTCACTCTGGTATTAAAATTTTAATTTCTCACTTCAAAACATATCAAAAACTACGCTTTTTTCAATTAAAAGATACACTAACTTTTTTCTTACTTTGCTAACTCACTCTGATATTAAAATTTATTATTCTCACTTCAAAATACTTCAAAAACTACGCTTTTTTCTCTTAAAAATTACACTAACTTTTTTCATACATTGTTAACTCACTCTGGTATTAAAATTTATTATTCTCACTTCAAAACATATCAAAAACAATGTTTTTTTTTACTTTAAAAATTACTCAACTATTTTTCATACATTGTTAACTCACTCTGGTATTAAAATTTTAATTTCTCACTTCAAAACATATCAAAAACTACGCTTTTTTCTCTTAAAAGATACACTAACTTTTTTCTTACTTTGCTAACTCACTCTGGTATTAAAATTTATTATTCTCACTTCAAAACATATCAAAAACAATGTTTTTTTTTACTTTAAAAATTACACTAACTTTTTTCTTACTTTGCTAACTCACTCTGATATTAAAATTTATTATTCTCACTTCAAAACACTTCCAAAACTACGCTTTTTTCTCTTAAAAATTATACTAACTTTTTTCTTACTTTGCTAACTCACTCAGGTATTAAAATTTATTATTCTCACTTCAAATTACTTCAAAAACTACGCTTTTTTCTCTTAAAAATTACACTAACTTTTTACTTACTTTGCTAACTCACTCTGGTATTAAAATTTTAATTTCTCACTTCAAAACATATCAAAAACTACGCTTTTTCTCTTAAAAGATACACTAACTTTTTTCTTACTTTGCTAACTCACTCTGGTATTAAAATTTTAATTTATCACTTCAAAACACTTCCAAAACTACGCTTTTTTCTCTTAAAAATTACACTAACTTTTTTCTTACTTTGCTAACTCACTCTGGTATTAAAATTTTAATTTCTCACTTCAAAACATATCAAAAACAATGTTTTTTTTACTTTAAAAATTACACTAACTTTTTTCTTACTTTGTTAACTCACTCTGGTATTAAAATATTTTATTCTCACTTCAAAACATATCCAATGTTTATTTTACTTTAAAAATTACTCAACTATTTTTCATACATTGTTAACTCACTCTGGTATTAAAATTTATTATTCTCACTTCAAAACACTTCAAAAACTACGCTTTTTTCTCTTAAAAATTATACTAACTTTTTTCTTACTTGGCTAACTCACTCAGGTATTAAAATTTATTATTCTCACTTCAAAACACTTCAAAAACTACGCTTTATTCTCTTAAAAATTATACTAACTTTTTTCTTACTTTGCTAACTCACTCAGGTATGAAAATTTATTATTCTCACTTCAAATTACTTCAAAAACTACGCTTTTTTCTCTTAAAAATTATACTAACTTTTTTCATACATTGTTAACTCACTCTGGTATTAAAATTTATTATTCACACTTCAAATTACTTCAAAAACTACGCTTTTTTCTCTTAAAAATTACACTAACTTTTTTCTTACTTTGCTAACTCACTCTGGTATTAAAATTTTAATTTATCACTTCAAAACATATCAAAAACAACGCTTTTTCTCTTAAAAGATACACTAACTTTTTTCTTACTTTGCTAACTCACTCTGGTATTAAAATTTTAATTTATCACTTCAAAACATATCAAAAACTACGCTTTTTCTCTTAAAAGATACACTAACTTTTTTCTTACTTTGCTAACTCACTCTGGTATTAAAATTTATTATTCTCACTTCAAAACACTTCAAAAACTACGCTTTTTTCTATTAAAAGATACACTTACTTTTTTCTTACTTTGCTAACTCACTCTGATATTAAAATTAATTATTCTCACTTCAAAATACTTCAAAAACTACGCTTTTTTCTCTTAAAAATTACACTAACTTTTTTCTTACTTTGCTAACTCACTCTGGTATTAAAATTTTAATTTCTCACTTCAAAACACTTCAAAAACTACGCTTTTTTTACTTTAAAAATTACTCAACTATTTTTCATAATTGTTAACTCACTCTGGTATTAAAATTTTAATTTATCACTTCAAAACATATCAAAAACTACGCTTTTTCTCTTAAAAGATACACTAACTTTTTTCTTACTTTGCTAACTCACTCTGATATTAAAATTTATTATTCTCACTTCAAAACACTTCAAAAACTACGCTTTTTTCTCTTAAAAATTACACTAACTTTTTTCATACATTGTTAACTCACTCTGGTATTAAAATTTATTAATCACACTTCAAAACATATCAAAAACAATGTTTTTTTTTACTTTAAAAATTACTCAACTATTTTTCATACATTGTTAACTCACTCTGGTATTAAAATTTTAATTTATCACTTCAAAACATATCAAAAACTACGCTTTTTCTCTTAAAAGATACACTAACTTTTTTCTTACTTTGCTAACTCACTCTGGTATTAAAATTTTAATTTCTCACTTCAAAACATATCCAATGTTTTTTTTTACTTTAAAAATTACTCAACTATTTTTCATACATTGTTAACTCACTCTGGTATTAAAATTTTTTATTATCACTTCAAAACATATCCAAAACTACGCTTTTTTCTCTTAAAAGATACACTAACTTTTTTCTTACTTTGCTAACTCACTTTGATATTAAAATTTATTATTCTCACTTCAAAACACTTCAAAAACTACGCTTTTTTCTATTAAAAATTACTCAACTATTTTTCATACATTGTTAACTCACTCTGTTATTTAAATTTATTATTCTCACTTCAAATTACTTCAAAAACTACGCTTTTTTCTCTTAAAAATTACACTAACTTTTTTCTTACTTTGCTAACTCACTCTGGTATTAAAATTTTAATTTCTCACTTCAAAACATATCCAAAACTACGCTTTTTTCTCTTAAAAATTACACTAACTTTTTTCTTACTTTGCTAACTCACTCTGGTATTAAAATTTTAATTTCTCACTTCAAAACATATCCAATGTTTTTTTTTACTTTAAAAATTACTCAACTATTTTTCATACATTGTTAACTCACTCTGGTATTAAAATTTATTATTCTCACTTCAAATTACTTCAAAAACTACGCTTTTTTCTCTTAAAAATTACACTAACTTTTTACTTACTTTGCTAACTCACTCTGGTATTAAAATTTTAATTTCTCACTTCAAAACATATCAAAAACTACGCTTTTTCTCTTAAAAGATACACTAACTTTTTTCTTACTTTGCTAACTCACTCTGGTATTAAAATTTTAATTTATCACTTCAAAACACTTCCAAAACTACGCTTTTTTCTCTTAAAAATTACACTAACTTTTTTCTTACTTTGCTAACTCACTCTGGTATTAAAATTTTAATTTCTCACTTCAAAACATATCAAAAACAATGTTTTTTTTACTTTAAAAATTACACTAACTATTTTTCATACATTGTTAACTCACTCTGGTATTAAAATTTTAATTTATCACTTCAAAACATATCAAAAACTACGCTTTTTCTCTTAAAAGATACACTAACTTTTTTCTTACTTTGCTAACTCACTCTGATATTAAAATTTATTATTCTCACTTCAAAACACTTCAAAAACTACGCTTTTTTCAATTAAAAGATACACATACTTTTTTCTTACTTTGCTAACTCACTCTGATATTAAAATTAATTATTCTCACTTCAAAATACTTCAAAAACTACGCTTTTTTCTCTTAAAAATTACACTAACTTTTTTCTTACTTTGCTAACTCACTCTGGTATTAAAATTTTAATTTCTCACTTCAAAACACTTCAAAAACTACGCTTTTTTTACTTTAAAAATTACACTTACTTTTTTCATACATTGTTAACTCACTCTGGTATTAAAATTTTAATTTCTCACTTCAAAACATATCCAAAACTACGCTTTTTTCTCTTAAAAATTACACTAACTTTTTTCTTACTTTGCTAACTCACTCTGGTATTAAAATTTTAATTTCTCACTTCAAAACATATCCAATGTTTTTTTTTACTTTAAAAATTACTCAACTATTTTTCATACATTGTTAACTCACTCTGGTATTAAAATTTTAATTTCTCACTTCAAAACATATCAAAAACTACGCTTTTTTCTCTTAAAAGATACACTAACTTTTTTCTTACTTGGCTAACTCACTCAGGTATTAAAATTTATTATTCTCACTTCAAATTACTTCAAAAACTACGCTTTTTTCTCTTAAAAATTACACTAACTTTTTTCATACATTGTTAACTCACTCTGGTATTAAAATTTTAATTTCTCACTTCAAAACATATCAAAAACTACGCTTTTTCTCTTAAAAGATACACTAACTTTTTTCATACATTGTTAACTCACTCTGGTATTAAAATTTTAATTTATCACTTCAAAACATATCAAAAACTACGCTTTTTCTCTTAAAAGATACACTAACTTTTTTCTTACTTTGCTAACTCACTCTGGTATTAAAATTTTAATTTCTCACTTCAAAACATATCCAATGTTTTTTTTTACTTTAAAAATTACTCAACTATTTTTCATACATTGTTAACACACTCTAATTAAAATTTTAATTTCTCACTTCAAAACATATCAAAAACTACGCTTTTTTCTCTTAAAAGATACACTAACTTTTTTCTTACTTGGCTAACTCACTCAGGTATTAAAATTTATTATTCTCACTTCAAATTACTTCAAAAACTACGCTTTTTTCTCTTAAAAATTACACTAACTTTTTTCATACATTGTTAACTCACTCTGGTATTAAAATTTATTATTCACACTTCAAAACATATCAAAAACAATGTTTTTTTTTACTTTAAAAATTACTCAACTATTTTTCATACATTGTTAACTCACTCTGGTATTAAAATTTTAATTTCTCACTTCAAAACATATCCAAAACTACGCTTTTTTCTCTTAAAAATTACACTAACTTTTTTCTTACTTGGCTAACTCACTCAGGTATTAAAATTTATTATTCTCACTTCAAATTACTTCAAAAACTACGCTTTTTTCTCTTAAAAATTACACTAACTTTTTTCATACAGTGTTAACTCACTCTGGTATTAAAATTTATTATTCACACTTCAAAACATATCAAAAACAATGTTTTTTTTTACTTTAAAATTATACTAACTTTTTTCTTACTTTGCTAACTCACTCAGGTATTAAAATTTATTATTCTCACTTCAAAACATATCAAAAACTACGCTTTTTCTCTTAAAAGATACACTAACTTTTTTCTTACTTTGCTAACTCACTCTGGTATTAAAATTTATTATTCTCACTTCAAAACACTTCAAAAACTACGCTTTTTTCTCTTAAAAATTACACTAACTTTTTTCTTACTTTGCTAACTCACTCTGATATTAAAATTTATTATTCACACTTAAAAACATATCAAAAACAATGTTTTTTTTTACTTTAAAAATTACTCAACTATTTTTCATACATTGTTAACTCACTCTGGTATTAAAATTTTAATTTATCACTTCAAAACATATCAAAAACTACGCTTTTTCTCTTAAAAGATACACTAACTTTTTTCTTACTTTGCTAACTCACTTTGATATTAAAATTTATTATTCTCACTTCAAAACACTTCAAAAACTACGCTTTTTTCTATTAAAAATTACTCAACTATTTTTCATACATTGTTAACTCACTCTGGTATTAAAATTTATTATTCTCACTTCAAATTACTTCAAAAACTACGCTTTTTTCTCTTAAAAATTACACTAACTTTTTTCTTACTTTGCTAACTCACTCTGGTATTAAAATTTTAATTTCTCACTTCAAAACATATCCAAAACTACGCTTTTTTCTCTTAAAAATTACACT
Source organism: Loxodes magnus (assembly GCA_946699065.1). NCBI lineage: Eukaryota > Ciliophora > Karyorelictea > Loxodida > Loxodidae > Loxodes > Loxodes magnus. The sequence continues at coordinate 265,807 of CAMPDV010000086.1, read as the reverse complement.
AACTTTTTTCTTACTTTGCTAACTCACTCTGGTATTAAAATTTTAATTTCTCACTTCAAAACATATCCAATGTTTTTTTTTACTTTAAAAATTACTCAACTATTTTTCATACATTGTTAACTCACTCTGGTATTAAAATTTATTATTCTCACTTCAAATTACTTCAAAAACTACGCTTTTTTCTCTTAAAAATTACACTAACTTTTTTCTTACTTTGCTAACTCACTCTGGTATTAAAATTTTAATTTCTCACTTCAAAACATATCAAAAACTACGCTTTTTCTCTTAAAAGATACACTAACTTTTTTCTTACTTTGCTAACTCACTCTGGTATTAAAATTTTAATTTATCACTTCAAAACACTTCCAAAACTACGCTTTTTTCTCTTAAAAATTACACTAACTTTTTTCTTACTTTGCTAACTCACTCTGGTATTAAAATTTTAATTTCTCACTTCAAAACATATCCAATGTTTTTTTTTACTTTAAAAATTACTCAACTATTTTTCATACATTGTTAACTCACTCTGGTATTAAAATTTATTATTCTCACTTCAAAACACTTCAAAAACTACTCTTTTTTTTTACTTTAATAATTACTCAACTATTTTTCATACATTGTTAACTCACTCTGGTATTAAAATTTATTATTCTCACTTCAAAACACTTCAAAAACTACGCTTTTTTCTCTTAAAAATTACACTAACTTTTTTCCTACTTTGCTAACTCACTCTGGTATTAAAATTTTAATTTCTCACTTCAAAACATATCAAAAACAATGTTTTTTTTACTTTAAAAATTACTCAACTATTTTTCTTACTTTGCTAACTCACTCTGGTATTAAAATATTTTATTCTCACTTCAAAACATATCCAATGTTTATTTTACTTTAAAAATTACTCAACTATTTTTCATACATTGTTAACTCACTCTGGTATTAAAATTTATTATTCTCACTTCAAAACACTTCAAAAACTACGCTTTTTTCTCTTAAAAATTATACTAACTTTTTTCTTACTTGGCTAGCTCACTCAGGTATTAAAATTTATTATTCTCACTTCAAAACACTTCAAAAACTACGCTTTTTTCTCTTAAAAATTATACTAACTTTTTTCATACTTTGCTAACTCACTCTGATATTAAAATTTATTATTCTCACTTCAAAATACTTCAAAAACTACGCTTTTTTCTCTTAAAAATTACACTAACTTTTTTCATACATTGTTAACTCACTCTGGTATTAAAATTTATTATTCACACTTCAAAACATATCAAAAACAATGTTTTTTTTACTTTAAAAATTACTCAACTATTTTTCATACATTGTTAACTCACTCTGGTATTAAAATTTTAATTTATCACTTCAAAACATATCAAAAACTACGCTTTTTCTCTTAAAAGATACACTAACTTTTTTCTTACTTTGCTAACTCACTCTGATATTAAAATTAATTATTCTCACTTCAAAATACTTCAAAAACTACGCTTTTTTCTCTTAAAAATTACACTAACTTTTTTCTTACTTTGCTAACTCACTCTGGTATTAAAATTTTAATTTCTCACTTCAAAACACTTCAAAAACTACGCTTTTTTTACTTTAAAAATTACACTTACTTTTTTCATACATTGTTAACTCACTCTGGTATTAAAATTTTAATTTCTCACTTCAAAACATATCCAAAACTACGCTTTTTTCTCTTAAAAATTACACTAACTTTTTTCTTACTTTGCTAACTCACTCTGGTATTAAAATTTTAATTTCTCACTTCAAAACATATCCAATGTTTTTTTTTACTTTAAAAATTACTCAACTATTTTTCATACATTGTTAACTCACTCTGGTATTAAAATTTATTATTCTCACTTCAAATTACTTCAAAAACTACGCTTTTTTCTCTTAAAAATTACACTAACTTTTTTCTTACTTTGCTAACTCACTCTGGTATTAAAATTTTAATTTCTCACTTCAAAACATATCAAAAACTACGCTTTTTCTCTTAAAAGATACACTAACTTTTTTCTTACTTTGCTAACTCACTCTGGTATTAAAATTTTAATTTATCACTTCAAAACACTTCCAAAACTACGCTTTTTTCTCTTAAAAATTACACTAACTTTTTTCTTACTTTGCTAACTCACTCTGGTATTAAAATTTTAATTTCTCACTTCAAAACATATCCAATGTTTTTTTTTACTTTAAAAATTACTCAACTATTTTTCATACATTGTTAACTCACTCTGGTATTAAAATTTATTATTCTCACTTCAAATTACTTCAAAAACTACGCTTTTTTCTCTTAAAAATTACACTAACTTTTTACTTACTTTGCTAACTCACTCTGGTATTAAAATTTTAATTTCTCACTTCAAAACATATCAAAAACTACGCTTTTTCTCTTAAAAGATACACTAACTTTTTTCTTACTTTGCTAACTCACTCTGGTATTAAAATTTTAATTTATCACTTCAAAACACTTCCAAAACTACGCTTTTTTCTCTTAAAAATTACTCAACTATTTTTCTTACTTTGCTAACTCACTCTGGTATTAAAATTTTAATTTCTCACTTCAAAACACTTCAAAAACTACGCTTTTTTCTATTAAAAATTACTCAACTATTTTTCATACATTGTTAACTCACTCTGGTATTAAAATTTATTATTCTCACTTCAAAACACTTCAAAAACTACTCTTTTTTTTTACTTTAATAATTACTCAACTATTTTTCATACATTGTTAACTCACTCTGGTATTAAAATTTATTATTCTCACTTCAAAACACTTCAAAAACTACGCTTTTTTCTCTTAAAAATTACACTAACTTTTTTCCTACTTTGCTAACTCACTCTGGTATTAAAATTTTAATTTCTCACTTCAAAACATATCAAAAACAATGTTTTTTTTACTTTAAAAATTACTCAACTATTTTTCTTACTTTGCTAACTCACTCATGTATTAAAATTTTAATTTCTCACTTCAAAACATATCCAATGTTTTTTTTTACTTTAAAAATTACTCAACTATTTTTCATACATTGTTAACTCACTCTGGTATTAAAATTTATTATTCTCACTTCAAATTACTTCAAAAACTACGCTTTTTTCTCTTAAAAATTACACTAACTTTTTACTTACTTTGCTAACTCACTCTGGTATTAAAATTTTAATTTCTCACTTCAAAACATATCAAAAACTACGCTTTTTCTCTTAAAAGATACACTAACTTTTTTCTTACTTTGCTAACTCACTCTGGTATTAAAATTTTAATTTATCACTTCAAAACACTTCCAAAACTACGCTTTTTTCTCTTAAAAATTACACTAACTTTTTTCTTACTTTGCTAACTCACTCTGGTATTAAAATTTTAATTTCTCACTTCAAAACATATCCAATGTTTTTTTTTACTTTAAAAATTACTCAACTATTTTTCATACATTGTTAACACACTCTGGTATTAAAATTTTAATTTCTCACTTCAAAACATATCAAAAACTACGCTTTTTTCTCTTAAAAGATACACTAACTTTTTTCTTACTTGGCTAACTCACTCAGGTATTAAAATTTATTATTCTCACTTCAAATTACTTCAAAAACTACGCTTTTTTCTCTTAAAAATTACACTAACTTTTTTCATACATTGTTAACTCACTCTGGTATTAAAATTTATTATTCACACTTCAAAACACTTCAAAAACTACGCTTTTTTTTACTTTAAAAATTACTCAACTATTTTTCATACATTGTTAACTCACTCTGGTATTAAAATTTTAATTTCTCACTTCAAAACATATCAAAAACTACGCTTTTTTCTCTTAAAAGATACACTAACTTTTTTCTTACTTGGCTAACTCACTCAGGTATTAAAATTTATTATTCTCACTTCAAATTACTTCAAAAACTACGCTTTTTTCTCTTAAAAATTACACTAACTTTTTTCATACATTGTTAACTCACTCTGGTATTAAAATTTATTATTCACACTTCAAAACATATCAAAAACAATGTTTTTTTTTACTTTAAAAATTACTCAACTATTTTTCATACATTGTTAACTCACTCTGGTATTAAAATTTTAATTTATCACTTCAAAACATATCCAAAACTACGCTTTTTCTCTTAAAAGATACACTAACTTTTTTCTTACTTTGCTAACTATCTTTGATATTAAAATTTATTATTCTCACTTCAAAACACTTCAAAAACTACGCTTTTTTCTATTAAAAATTACTCAACTATTTTTCATACATTGTTAACTCACTCTGGTATTAAAATTTATTATTCTCACTTCAAATTACTTCAAAAACTACGCTTTTTTCTCTTAAAAATTACACTAACTTTTTTCTTACTTTGCTAACTCACTCTGGTATTAAAATTTTAATTTCTCACTTCAAAACATATCCAAAACTACGCTTTTTTCTCTTAAAAATTACACTAACTTTTTTCTTACTTTGCTAACTCACTCTGGTATTAAAATTTTAATTTCTCACTTCAAAACATATCCAATGTTTTTTTTTACTTTAAAAATTACTCAACTATTTTTCATACATTGTTAACTCACTCTGGTATTAAAATTTATTATTCTCACTTCAAATTACTTCAAAAACTACGCTTTTTTCTCTTAAAAATTACACTAACTTTTTTCTTACTTTGCTAACTCACTCTGGTATTAAAATTTTAATTTCTCACTTCAAAACATATCCAAAACTACGCTTTTTTCTCTTAAAAATTACACTAACTTTTTTCTTACTTTGCTAACTCACTCTGGTATTAAAATTTTAATTTCTCACTTCAAAACATATCCAATGTTTTTTTTTACTTTAAAAATTACTCAACTATTTTTCATACATTGTTAACTCACTCTGGTATTAAAATTTATTATTCTCACTTCAAATTACTTCAAAAACTACGCTTTTTTCTCTTAAAAATTACACTAACTTTTTACTTACTTTGCTAACTCACTCTGGTATTAAAATTTTAATTTCTCACTTCAAAACATATCAAAAACTACGCTTTTTCTCTTAAAAGATACACTAACTTTTTTCATACATTGTTAACTCACTCTGGTATTAAAATTTTAATTTCTCACTTCAAAACATATCAAAGTTTTTTTTTACTTTAAAAATAAAAATAACTTTTTTCATACATTGTTAACTCACTCTGGTTTTATAATTTGATATTCTCACTTCAAAACATATAAAAAAAAATGTTTTTTTTTACTTTAAAAATTACTCAACTATTTTTCCTACATTGCTAACTCACTCTGGTTTTAAATTTTATTATTCTGACTTCAAAACATATGCAATGTTTTTTTTTACTTTAAAAATTACTCAACTATTTTTCATACATTGTTAACTCACTCTGGTTTTAAATTTTAATTTCTCACTTCAAAACATATCAAAGTTTTTTTTTACTTTAAAAATTACTCAACTATTTTTCATACATTGTTAACTCACTCTGATATTAAAATTTTAATTTCTCACTTCAAAACATATCCAATGTTTTTTTTTACTTTAAAAATTACTCAACTATTTTTCATACATTGTTAACTCACTCTGGTTTAAAAATTTTAATTTCTCACTTCAAAACATATCAAATGTTTTTTTTTAATTTAATAATTACTCAACTATTTTTCATACATTGTTAACTCACTCTGGTATTAAAATTTATTATTCTCACTTCAAAACACTTCAAAAACTACGCTTTTTTCTCTTAAAAATTACACTAACTTTTTTCCTACTTTGCTAACTCACTCTGGTATTAAAATTTTAATTTCTCACTTCAAAACATATCAAAAACAATGTTTTTTTTACTTTAAAAATTACTCAACTATTTTTCTTACTTTGCTAACTCACTCTGGTATTAAAATATTTTATTCTCACTTCAAAACATATCCAATGTTTATTTTACTTTAAAAATTACTCAACTATTTTTCATACATTGTTAACTCACTCTTGTATTAAAATTTATTATTCTCACTTCAAAACACTTCAAAAACTACGCTTTTTTCTCTTAAAAATTATACTAACTTTTTTCTTACTTTGCTAACTCACTCAGGTATAAAAATTTATTATTCTCACTTCAAAACACTTCAAAAACTACGCTTTTTTCTCTTAAAAATTATACTAACTTTTTTTATACTTTGCTAACTCACTCTGATATTAAAATTTATTATTCTCACTTCAAAATACTTCAAAAACTACGCTTTTTTCTCTTAAAAATTACACTAACTTTTTTCATACATTGTTAACTCACTCTGGTATTAAAATTTATTATTCACACTTCAAAACATATCAAAAACAATGTTTTTTTTACTTTAAAAATTACTCAACTATTTTTCATACATTGTTAACTCACTCTGGTATTAAAATTTTAATTTATCACTTCAAAACATATCAAAAACTACGCTTTTTCTCTTAAAAGATACACTAACTTTTTTCTTACTTTGCTAACTCACTCTGATATTAAAATTTATTATTCTCACTTCAAAACACTTCAAAAACTACGCTTTTTTCTATTAAAAGATACACTAACTTTTTTCTTACTTTGCTAACTCACTCTGATATTAAAATTAATTATTCTCACTTCAAAATACTTCAAAAACTACGCTTTTTTCTCTTAAAAATTACACTAACTTTTTTCTTACTTTGCTAACTCACTCTGGTATTAAAATTTTAATTTCTCACTTCAAAACACTTCAAAAACTACGCTTTTTTTACTTTAAAAATTACACTTACTTTTTTCATACATTGTTAACTCACTCTGGTATTAAAATTTTAATTTCTCACTTCAAAACATATCCAAAACTACGCTTTTTTCTCTTAAAAATTACACTAACTTTTTTCTTACTTTGCTAACTCACTCTGGTATTAAAATTTTAATTTCTCACTTCAAAACATATCCAATGTTTTTTTTTACTTTAAAAATTACTCAACTATTTTTCATACATTGTTAACTCACTCTGGTATTAAAATTTATTATTCTCACTTCAAATTACTTCAAAAACTACGCTTTTTTCTCTTAAAAATTACACTAACTTTTTTCTTACTTTGCTAACTCACTCTGGTATTAAAATTTTAATTTCTCACTTCAAAACATATCAAAAACTACGCTTTTTCTCTTAAAAGATACACTAACTTTTTTCTTACTTTGCTAACTCACTCTGGTATTAAAATTTTAATTTATCACTTCAAAACACTTCCAAAACTACGCTTTTTTCTCTTAAAAATTACACAAACTTTTTTCTTACTTTGCTAACTCACTCTGGTATTAAAATTTTAATTTCTCACTTCAAAACATATCCAAAACTACGCTTTTTTCTCTTAAAAATTACACTAACTTTTTTCTTACTTTGCTAACTCACTCTGGTATTAAAATTTTAATTTCTCACTTCAAAACATATCCAATGTTTTTTTTTACTTTAAAAATTACTCAACTATTTTTCATACATTGTTAACTCACTCTGGTATTAAAATTTATTATTCTCACTTAAAATTACTTCAAAAACTACTCTTTTTTTTTACTTTAATAATTACTCAACTATTTTTCATACATTGTTAACTCACTCTGGTATTAAAATTTATTATTCTCACTTCAAAACACTTCAAAAACTACGCTTTTTTCTCTTAAAAATTACACTAACTTTTTTCCTACTTTGCTAACTCACTCTGGTATTAAAATTTTAATTTCTCACTTCAAAACATATCAAAAACAATGTTTTTTTTACTTTAAAAATTACTCAACTATTTTTCTTACTTTGCTAACTCACTCTGGTATTAAAATATTTTATTCTCACTTCAAAACATATCCAATGTTTATTTTACTTTAAAAATTACTCAACTATTTTTCATACATTGTTAACTCACTCTGGTATTAAAATTTATTATTCTCACTTCAAAACACTTCAAAAACTACGCTTTTTTCTCTTAAAAATTATACTAACTTTTTTCTTACTTTGCTAACTCACTCAGGTATAAAAATTTATTATTCTCACTTCAAAACACTTCAAAAAATACGCTTTTTTCTCTTAAAAATTATACTAACTTTTTTCTTACTTTGCTAACTCACTCAGGTATTAAAATTTATTATTCTCACTTCAAAACACTTCAAAAACTACGCTTTTTTCTCTTAAAAATTACACTAACTTTTTTCATACATTGTTAACTCACTCTGGTATTAAAATTTATTATTCACACTTCAAAACATATCAAAAACAATGTTTTTTTTTACTTTAAAAATTACACAAACTTTTTTCTTACTTTGCTAACTCACTCTGATATTAAAATTTATTATTCTCACTTCAAAACATATCCAATGTTTTTTTTTACTTTAAAAATTACTCAACTATTTTTCTTACTTTGCTAACTCACTCTGGTATTAAAATTTTAATTTCTCACTTCAAAACATATCCAATGTTTTTTTTTACTTTAAAAATTACTCAACTATTTTTCATACATTGTTAACTCACTCTGGTATTAAAATTTATTATTCTCACTTCAAAACATATCAAAAACTACGCTTTTTTCTCTTAAAAATTATACTAACTTTTTTCTTAATTTGCTAACTCACTCTGGTATTAAAATTTTAATTTCTCATTTCAAAACATATCCAATGTTTTTTTTTACTTTAAAAATTACTCGACTATTTTTCTTACATTATTAACTCACTCTGGTATTATAATTTGATATTCTCACTTCAAAACATATTAAAAAAAATGTTTTTTTTTAATTTAAAAATTACTCAACTATTTTTCTTACATTGTTAACTCACTCTGGTATTTAAATTTTAATTTCTCACTTCAAAACATATCAAAGTTTTTTTTTACTTTAAAAATTACACTAACTATTTTTCATACATTGTTAAATAACTCTGGTATTAAAATTTTAATTTCTCACTTCAAAACATATCCAATGTTTTTTTTTACTTTAAAAATTACTCAACTATTTTTCATACATTGTTAACTCACTCTGATGCTAAAATTTATTATTCTCACTTCAAAACACTTCAAAAACTACGCTTTTTTTTACTTTAAAAATTAAACTAACTTTTTTCATACATTGTTAACTCACTCTGGTATTAAAATTATAATTTCTCACTTCAAAACATATCAAAGTTTTTTTTTACTTTAAAAATTACTCAACTATTTTTCATACATTGTTAACTCACTCTGGTATTAAAATTTTAATTTCTCACTTCAAAACATATCCAATGTTTTTTTTTACTTTAAAAATTGCACTAACTTTTTTCATACATTGTTAACTCACTCTGGTATTAAAATTTTAATTTCTCACTTCAAAACATATCAAAGTTTTTTTTTACTTTAAAAATAAAAATAACTTTTTTCATACATTGTTAACTCACTCTGGTTTTATAATTTGATATTCTCACTTCAAAACATATAAAAAAAAATGTTTTTTTTTACTTTAAAAATTACTCAACTATTTTTCCTACATTGCTAACTCACTCTGGTTTTAAATTTTATTATTCTGACTTCAAAACATATGCAATGTTTTTTTTTACTTTAAAAATTACTCAACTATTTTTCATACATTGTTAACTCACTCTGGTTTTAAATTTTAATTTCTCACTTCAAAACATATCAAAGTTTTTTTTTACTTTAAAAATTACTCAACTATTTTTCATACATTGTTAACTCACTCTGATATTAAAATTTTAATTTCTCACTTCAAAACATATCCAATGTTTTTTTTTACTTTAAAAATTACTCAACTATTTTTCATACATTGTTAACTCACTCTGGTTTAAAAATTTTAATTTCTCACTTCAAAACATATCAAATGTTTTTTTTTAATTTAAAAATTACTCAACTATTTTTCCTACATTGTTAACTCACTCTGGTATTTAAATTTTAATTTCTCACTTCAATACATATCAAAGTTTTTTTTTATTTTAAAAATTACACTAACTATTTTTCATACATTGTTAAATAACTCTGGTATTAAAATTTAAATTTCTCACTTCAAAACACTTCAAAAACTACGCTTTTCTCTCTTAAAAATTACACTAACTTTTTTCATACATTGTTAACTCACTCTGATTTTAAAATTTATTATTCTCACTTCAAAACATATCAAAGTTTTTTTTTACTTTAAAAATTACTCAACTATTTTTCATACATTGTTAACTCACTCTTGTATTAAAATTTATTATTCTCACTTCAAAACACTTCAAAAACTACGCTTTTTTTTACTTTAAAAATTACACTAACTTTTCTCATACATAGTTAACTCACTCTGATATTAAAATTTATTATTCTCACTTCAAAACATATCAAAGTTTTTTGTTTCTCTTAAAAATTACACTAACTTTTTTCTTACTTTGCTAACTCACTCTGATATTACAATTTAATATTCTCACTTCAAAACATATCCAATGTTTTTTTTTACTTTAAAAATTACTCAACTATTTTTCATACATTGTTAACTCACTCTGGTATTAAAATTTATTATTCTCACTTCAAAACACTTCAAAAACTACGCTTTTTTACTTTAAAAATTACTCAACTATTTTTCATACATTGTTAACTCACTCTGGTATTAAAATTTATTATTCTCACTTCAAAACATATCCAATGTTTTTTTTTACTTTAAAAATTACTCAACTATTTTTCATACATTGTTAACTCACTCTGATTTTAAAATTTATTATTCTCACTTCAAAACATATCAAAGTTTTTTTTTACTTTAAAAATTACTCAACTATTTTTCATACATTGTTAACTCACTCTTGTATTAAAATTTATTATTCTCACTTCAAAACACTTCAAAAAATACGCTTTTTTCTCTTAAAAATTATACTAACTTTTTTCTTACTTTGCTAACTCACTCAGGTATTAAAATTTATTATTCTCACTTCAAAACACTTCAAAAACTACGCTTTTTTCTCTTAAAAATTACACTAACTTTTTTCATACATTGTTAACTCACTCTGGTATTAAAATTTATTATTCACACTTCAAAACATATCAAAAACTACGCTTTTTTTTTACTTTAAAAATTACACAAACTTTTTTCTTACTTTGCTAACTCACTCTGATATTAAAATTTATTATTCTCACTTCAAAACATATCCAATGTTTTTTTTTACTTTAAAAATTACTCAACTATTTTTCTTACTTTGCTAACTCACTCTGGTATTAAAATTTTTTATTATCACTTCAAAACATATCCAATGTTTATTTTACTTTAAAAATTACTCAACTATTTTTCATACATTGTTAACTCACTCTGGTATTAAAATTTATTATTCTCACTTCAAAACATATCAAAAACTACGCTTTTTTCTCTTAAAAATTATACTCACTTTTTTCTTAATTTGCTAACTCACTCTGGTATTAAAATTTTAATTTCTCATTTCAAAACATATCCAATGTTTTTTTTTACTTTAAAAATTACTCGACTATTTTTCTTACATTATTAACTCACTCTGGTATTATAATTTGATATTCTCACTTCAAAACATATTAAAAAAAATGTTTTTTTTTAATTTAAAAATTACTCAACTATTTTTCTTACATTGTTAACTCACTCTGGTATTTAAATTTTAATTTCTCACTTCAAAACATATCAAAGTTTTTTTTTACTTTAAAAATTACACTAACTATTTTTCATACATTGTTAAATAACTCTGGTATTAAAATTTTAATTTCTCACTTCAAAACATATCCAATGTTTTTTTTTACTTTAAAAATTACTCAACTATTTTTCATACATTGTTAACTCACTCTGATGCTAAAATTTATTATTCTCACTTCAAAACACTTCAAAAACTACGCTTTTTTTTACTTTAAAAATTAAACTAACTTTTTTCATACATTGTTAACTCACTCTGGTATTAAAATTATAATTTCTCACTTCAAAACATATCAAAGTTTTTTTTTACTTTAAAAATAAAAATAACTTTTTTCATACATTGTTAACTCACTCTGGTTTTATAATTTGATATTCTCACTTCAAAACATATAAAAAAAAATGTTTTTTTTTACTTTAAAAATTACTCAACTATTTTTCCTACATTGCTAACTCACTCTGGTTTTAAATTTTATTATTCTGACTTCAAAACATATGCAATGTTTTTTTTTACTTTAAAAATTACTCAACTATTTTTCATACATTGTTAACTCACTCTGGTTTTAAATTTTAATTTCTCACTTCAAAACATATCAAAGTTTTTTTTTACTTTAAAAATTACTCAACTATTTTTCATACATTGTTAACTCACTCTGATATTAAAATTTTAATTTCTCACTTCAAAACATATCCAATGTTTTTTTTTACTTTAAAAATTACTCAACTATTTTTCATACATTGTTAACTCACTCTGGTTTAAAAATTTTAATTTCTCACTTCAAAACATATCAAATGTTTTTTTTTAATTTAAAAATTACTCAACTATTTTTCCTACATTGTTAACTCACTCTGGTATTTAAATTTTAATTTCTCACTTCAAAACATATCAAAGTTTTTTTTTACTTTAAAAATTACTCAACTATTTTTCATACATTGTTAACTCACTCTGGTATTAAAATTTTAATTTCTCACTTCAAAACATATCCAATGTTTTTTTTTACTTTAAAAATTGCACTAACTTTTTTCATACATTGTTAACTCACTCTGGTATTAAAATTATAATTTCTCACTTCAAAACATATCAAAGTTTTTTTTTACTTTAAAAATTACTCAACTATTTTTCATACATTGTTAACTCACTCTGATATTAAAATTTTAATTTCTCACTTCAAAACATATCCAATGTTTTTTTTTACTTTAAAAATTACACTAACTATTTTTCATACATTGTTAACTCACTCTGGTATTAAAATTTATTATTCTCACTTCAAAACATATCCAATGTTTTTTTTTACTTTAAAAATTACTCAACTATTTTTCCTACATTGTTAACTCACTCTGGTATTAAAATTATAATTTCTCACTTCAAAACATATCAAAGTTTTTTTTTACTTTAAAAATTACTCAACTATTTTTCATACATTGTTAACTCACTCTGGTATTAAAATTTTAATTTCTCACTTCAAAACATATCCAATGTTTTTTTTTAATTTAAAAATTAAACTAACTTTTTTCATACATTGTTAACTCACTCTGGTATTAAAATTATAATTTCTCACTTCAAAACATATCAAAGTTTTTTTTTACTTTAAAAATTACTCAACTATTTTTCATACATTGTTAACTCACTCTGGTATTAAAATTTTAATTTCTCACTTCAAAACATATCCAATGTTTTTTTTTACTTTAAAAATTGCACTAACTTTTTTCATACATTGTTAACTCACTCTGGTATTAAAATTTTAATTTCTCACTTCAAAACATATTCAATGTTTTTTTTACTTTAAAAATTACACTTACTTTTTTCATACATTGTTAACTCACTCTGGTATTAAAATTTATCATTCTCACTTCAAAACATATCCAATGTTTTTTTTTACTTTAAAAATTACTCAACTATTTTTCCTACATTGCTAACTCACTCTGGTTTTAAATTTTATTATTCTGACTTCAAAACATATGCAATGTTTTTTTTTACTTTAAAAATTACTCAACTATTTTTCATACATTGTTAACTCACTCTGGTTTTAAATTTTAATTTCTCACTTCAAAACATATCAAAGTTTTTTTTTACTTTAAAAATTACTCAACTATTTTTCATACATTGTTAACTCTCTCTGGTATTAAAATTTTAATTTCTCACTTCAAAACATATCCAATGTTTTTTTTTACTTTAAAAATTACTCAACTATTTTTCATACATTGTTAACTCACTCTGGTTTAAAAATTTTAATTTCTCACTTCAAAACATATCAAAGTTTTTTTTTACTTTAAAAATAAAAATAACTTTTTTCATACATTGTTAACTCACTCTGGTTTTATAATTTGATATTCTCACTTCAAAACATATAAAAAAAAATGTTTTTTTTTACTTTAAAAATTACTCAACTATTTTTCCTACATTGCTAACTCACTCTGGTTTTAAATTTTATTATTCTGACTTCAAAACATATGCAATGTTTTTTTTTACTTTAAAAATTACTCAACTATTTTTCATACATTGTTAACTCACTCTGGTTTTAAATTTTAATTTCTCACTTCAAAACATATCAAAGTTTTTTTTTACTTTAAAAATTACTCAACTATTTTTCATACATTGTTAACTCACTCTGGTATTAAAATTTTAATTTCTCACTTCAAAACATATCCAATGTTTTTTTTACTTTAAAAATTACTCAACTATTTTTCATACATTGTTAACTCACTCTGGTATTAAAATTTTAATTTCTCACTTCAAAACATATCAAATGTTTTTTTTTAATTTAAAAATTACTCAACTATTTTTCCTACATTGTTAACTCACTCTGGTATTTAAATTTTAATTTCTCACTTCAAAACATATCAAAGTTTTTTTTTATTTTAAAAATTACACTAACTATTTTTCATACATTGTTAAATAACTCTGGTATTAAAATTTAAATTTCTCACTTCAAAACATATCCAATGTTTTTTTTTACTTTAAAAATTGCACTAACTTTTTTCATACATTGTTAACTCACTCTGATTTTAAAATTTATTATTCTCACTTCAAAACATATCAAAGTTTTTTTTTACTTTAAAAATTACTCAACTATTTTTCATACATTGTTAACTCACTCTTGTATTAAAATTTATTATTCTCACTTCAAAACACTTCAAAAACTACGCTTTTTTTTACTTTAAAAATTACACTAACTTTTCTCATACATAGTTAACTCACTCTGATATTAAAATTTATTATTCTCACTTCAAAACATATCAAAGTTTTTTTTTTCTCTTAAAAATTACACTAACTTTTTTCTTACTTTGCTAACTCACTCTGATATTACAATTTAATATTCTCACTTCAAAACATATCCAATGTTTTTTTTTACTTTAAAAATTACTCAACTATTTTTCATACATTGTTAACTCACTCTGGTATTAAAATTTATTATTCTCACTTCAAAACACTTCAAAAACTACGCTTTTTTACTTTAAAAATTACTCAACTATTTTTCATACATTGTTAACTCACTCTGGTATTAAAATTTATTATTCTCACTTCAAAATACTTCAAAAACTACGCTTTTTTTACTTTAAAAATTACTCAACTATTTTTCTTACATTATTAACTCACTCTGGTTTTAAAATTTTAATTTCTCACTTCAAAACATATCCAATGTTTTTTTTTAATTTAAAAATTACTCAACTATTTTTCATACATTGTTAACTCACTCTGGTTTTAAATTTTAATTTCTCACTTCAAAACAAATCAAAGTTTTTTTTTACTTTAAAAATTACTCAACTATTTTTCATACATTGTTAACTCACTCTGGTTTTAAAATTTTAATTTCTCACTTCAAAACATATCCAATGTCTTTTTCTTACTTTAAAAATTACTCAACTACTTTCTTACTTTGCTAACTCACTCTGATATTACAATTTAATATTCTCACTTCAAAACACTTCAAAAACTACGCTTTTTTTACTTTAAAAATTACTCAACTATTTTTCTTACATTATTAACTCACTCTGGTATTCTAATTTGATATTCTCACTTCAAAACATATCCAATGTTTTTTTTTAATTTAAAAATTACTCAACTATTTTTCCTACATTGCTAACTCACTCTGGTTTTAAATTTTATTATTCTGACTTCAAAACATATCCAATGTTTTTTTTTACTTTAAAAATTACTCAACTATTTTTCATACATTGTTAACTCACTCTGGTATTAAAATTTTAATTTCTCACTTCAAAACATATCCAATGTTTTTTTTTACTTTAAAAATTGCACTAACTTTTTTCTTACTTTGATAACTCACTCTGATATTACAATTTAATATTCTCACTTCAAAACACTTCAAAAACTACGCTTTTTTTAATTTAAAAATTACTCAACTATTTTTCTTACATTATTAACTCACTCTGGTATTATAATTTGATATTCTCACTTCAAAACATATCCAATGTTTTTTTTTAATTTAAAAATTACTCAACTATTTTTCCTACATTGCTAACTCACTCTGGTTTTAAATTTTATTATTCTGACTTCAAAACATATCCAATGTTTTTTTTTACTTTAAAAATTACTCAACTATTTTTCATACATTGTTAACTCACTCTGGTATTAAAATTTTAATTTCTCACTTCAAAACATATCCAATGTTTTTTTTTACTTTAAAAATTGCACTAACTTTTTTCTTACTTTGATAACTCACTCTGATATTACAATTTAATATTCTCACTTCAAAACACTTCAAAAACTACGCTTTTTTTAATTTAAAAATTACTCAACTATTTTTCTTACATTATTAACTCACTCTGGTATTATAATTTGATATTCTCACTTCAAAACATATCCAATGTTTTTTTTTTATTTAAAAATTACTCAACTATTTTTCCTACATTGCTAACTCACTCTGGTTTTAAATTTTATTATTCTCACTTCAAAACATATCCAATGTTTATTTTTAATTTAAAAATTACTCAACTATTTTTCCTACATTGCTAACTCACTCTGGTTTTAAATTTTATTATTCTGACTTCAAAACATATCCAATGTTTTTTTTTACTTTAAAAATTACTCAACTATTTTTCATACATTGTTAACTCACTCTGGTATTAAAATTTTAATTTCTCACTTCAAAACATATCCAATGTTTTTTTTTACTTTAAAAATTACTCAACTATTTTTCTTACATTATTAACTCACTCTGGTATTAAAATTTTAATTTCTCACTTCAAAACATATCCAATGTTTTTTTTTAATTTAAAAATTACTCAACTATTTTTCCTACATTGTTAACTCACTCTGGTATTTAAATTTTAATTTCTCACTTCAAAACATATCAAAGTTTTTTTTTATTTTAAAAATTACACTAACTATTTTTCATACATTGTTAAATAACTCTGGTATTAAAATTTAAATTTCTCACTTCAAAACACTTCAAAAACTACGCTTTTCTCTCTTAAAAATTACACTAACTTTTTTCATAAATTGCTAACTCACTCTGATTTTAAAATTTATTATTCTCACTTCAAAATACTTCAAAAACTACGCTTTTTTTACTTTAAAAATTACTCAACTATTTTTCATACATTGTTAACTCACTCTGGTATTAAAATTTTAATTTCTCACTTCAAAACATATCCAATGTTTTTTTTTACTTTAAAAATTACTCAACTATTTTTCATACATTGTTAACTCACTCTGGTATTAAAATTTTAATTTCTCACTTCAAAACATATCAAAGTTTTTTTTTACTTTAAAAATTACTCAACTATTTTTCATACATTGTTAACTCACTCTGGTATTAAAATTTTAATTTCTCATTTCAAAACATATCCAATGTTTTTTTTTACTTTAAAAATTGCACTAACTTTTTTCTTACTTTGCTAACTCACTCTGATATTACAATTTAATATTCTCACTTCAAAACATATCAAAGTTTTTTTTTACTTTAAAAATTACTCAACTATTTTTCATACATTGTTAACTCACTCTGGTTTTAAATTTTAATTTCTCACTTCAAAACAAATCAAAGTTTTTTTTTACTTTAAAAATTACTCAACTATTTTTCATACATTGTTAACTCACTCTGGTATTAAAATTTTAATTTCTCACTTCAAAACATATCCAATGTCTTTTTTTACTTTAAAAATTACTCAACTATTTTTCATACATTGTTAACTCACTCTGGTTTTAAAATTTTAATTTCTCACTTCAAAACATATCCAATGTCTTTTTTTACTTTAAAAATTACTCAACTACTTTCTTACTTTGCTAACTCACTCTGATATTACAATTTAATATTCTCACTTCAAAACACTTCAAAAACTACGCTTTTTTTACTTTAAAAATTACTCAACTATTTTTCTTACATTATTAACTCACTCTGGTATTCTAATTTGATATTCTCACTTCAAAACATATCCAATGTTTTTTTTTAATTTAAAAATTACTCAACTATTTTTCCTACATTGCTAACTCACTCTGGTTTTAAATTTTATTATTCTGACTTCAAAACATATCCAATGTTTTTTTTTACTTTAAAAATTACTCAACTATTTTTCATACATTGTTAACTCACTCTGGTATTAAAATTTTAATTTCTCACTTCAAAACATATCCAATGTTTTTTTTTACTTTAAAAATTGCACTAACTTTTTTCTTACTTTGATAACTCACTCTGATATTACAATTTAATATTCTCACTTCAAAACACTTCAAAAACTACGCTTTTTTTAATTTAAAAATTACTCAACTATTTTTCTTACATTATTAACTCACTCTGGTATTATAATTTGATATTCTCACTTCAAAACATATCCAATGTTTATTTTTAATTTAAAAATTACTCAACTATTTTTCCTACATTGCTAACTCACTCTGGTTTTAAATTTTATTATTCTGACTTCAAAACATATCCAATGTTTTTTTTTACTTTAAAAATTACTCAACTATTTTTCATACATTGTTAACTCACTCTGGTATTAAAATTTTAATTTCTCACTTCAAAACATATCCAATGTTTTTTTTTACTTTAAAAATTGCACTAACTTTTTTCTTACTTTGATAACTCACTCTGATATTACAATTTAATATTCTCACTTCAAAACACTTCAAAAACTACGCTTTTTTTAATTTAAAAATTACTCAACTATTTTTCTTACATTATTAACTCACTCTGGTATTATAATTTGATATTCTCACTTCAAAACATATCCAATGTTTTTTTTTAATTTAAAAATTACTCAACTATTTTTCCTACATTGCTAACTCACTCTGGTTTTAAATTTTATTATTCTGACTTCAAAACATATCCAATGTTTTTTTTTACTTTAAAAATTACTCAACTATTTTTCATACATTGTTAACTCACTCTGGTATTAAAATTTATCATTCTCACTTCAAAACATATCCAATGTTTTTTTTTACTTTAAAAATTACTCAACTATTTTTCATACATTGTTAACTCACTCTGGTATTAAAATTTATCATTCTCACTTCAAAACATATCCAATGTTTTTTTTTACTTTAAAAATTACTCAACTATTTTTCTTACATTATTAACTCACTCTGGTATTAAAATTTTAATTTCTCACTTCAAAACATATCCAATGTTTTTTTTTAATTTAAAAATTACTCAACTATTTTTCCTACATTGTTAACTCACTCTGGTATTTAAATTTTAATTTCTCACTTCAAAACATATCAAAGTTTTTTTTTATTTTAAAAATTACACTAACTATTTTTCATACATTGTTAAATAACTCTGGTATTAAAATTTAAATTTCTCACTTCAAAACACTTCAAAAACTACGCTTTTCTCTCTTAAAAATTACACTAACTTTTTTCATAAATTGCTAACTCACTCTGATTTTAAAATTTATTATTCTCACTTCAAAATACTTCAAAAACTACGCTTTTTTTACTTTAAAAATAACTCAACTATTTTTCATACATTGTTAACTCACTCTGGTATTAAAATTTTAATTTCTCACTTCAAAACATATCCAATGTTTTTTTTTACTTTAAAAATTACTCAACTATTTTTCATACATTGTTAACTCACTCTGGTATTAAAATTTTAATTTCTCACTTCAAAACATATCAAAGTTTTTTTTTACTTTAAAAATTACTCAACTATTTTTCATACATTGTTAACTCACTCTGGTATTAAAATTTTAATTTCTCACTTCAAAACATATCCAATGTTTTTTTTTACTTTAAAAATTACTCAACTATTTTTCATACATTGTTAACTCACTCTGGTATTAAAATTTTAATTTCTCACTTCAAAACATATCAAAGTTTTTTTTTACTTTAAAAATTACTCAACTATTTTTCATACATTGTTAACTCACTCTGGTATTAAAATTTTAATTTCTCATTTCAAAACATATCCAATGTTTTTTTTTACTTTAAAAATTGCACTAACTTTTTTCTTACTTTGCTAACTCACTCTGATATTACAATTTAATATTCTCACTTCAAAACATATCAAAGTTTTTTTTTACTTTAAAAATTACTCAACTATTTTTCATACATTGTTAACTCACTCTGGTTTTAAAATTTTAATTTCTCACTTCAAAACATATCCAATGTTTTTTTTTACTTTAAAAATTACTCAACTATTTTTCATACATTGTTAACTCACTCTGGTATTAAAATTTATCATTCTCACTTCAAAACATATCCAATGTTTTTTTTTACTTTAAAAATTACTCAACTATTTTTCCTACATTGTGCACTCACTCTGGTTTTAAAATTTTAATTTCTCACTTCAAAACATATCCAATGTTTTTTTTTACTTTAAAAATTACTCAACTATTTTTCATACATTGTTAACTCACTCTGGTTTTAAAATTTTAATTTCTCACTTCAAAACATATCCAATGTTTTTTTTTACTTTAAAAATTACTCAACTATTTTTCATACATTGTGCACTCACTCTGGTTTTAAAATTTTAATTTCTCACTTCAAAACATATCCAATGTTTTTTTTTACTTTA
Organism: Loxodes magnus; assembly: GCA_946699065.1. Lineage (NCBI taxonomy): Eukaryota > Ciliophora > Karyorelictea > Loxodida > Loxodidae > Loxodes > Loxodes magnus. Next base: position 245,247 of record CAMPDV010000086.1, on the reverse strand, counting down.
AAAATTGCACTAACTTTTTTCTTACTTTGCTAACTCACTCTGATATTACAATTTAATATTCTCACTTCAAAACATATCCAATGTTTTTTTTCACTTTAAAAATTACTCAACTATTTTTCATACATTGTTAACTCACTCTGGTATTAAAATTTTAATTTCTCACTTCAAAACATATCAAAGTTTTTTTTTACTTTAAAAATTACTCAACTATTTTTCATACATTGTTAACTCACTCTGGTTTTAAAATTTTAATTTCTCACTTCAAAACATATCAAAGTTTTTTTTTACTTTAAAAATTACTCAACTATTTTTCATACATTGTTAACTCACTCTGGTATTAAAATTTATCATTCTCACTTCAAAACATATCCAATGTTTTTTTTTACTTTAAAAATTGCACTAACTTTTTTCTTACTTTGCTAACTCACTCTGATATTACAATTTAATATTCTCACTTCAAAACATATCAAAGTTTTTTTTTACTTTAAAAATTACTCAACTATTTTTCCTACATTGTGCACTCACTCTGGTTTTAAAATTTTAATTTCTCACTTCAAAACATATCCAATGTTTTTTTTTACTTTAAAAATTACTCAACTATTTTTCATACATTGTGCACTCACTCTGGTTTTAAAATTTTAATTTCTCACTTCAAAACATATCCAATGTTTTTTTTTACTTTAAAAATTACTCAACTATTTTTCATACATTGTTAACTCACTCTGGTTTTAAAATTTTAATTTCTCACTTCAAAACATATCAAAGTTTTTTTTTACTTTAAAAATTACTCAACTATTTTTCATACATTGTTAACTCACTCTGGTATTAAAATTTTAATTTCTCATTTCAAAACATATCCAATGTTTTTTTTTACTTTAAAAATTACTCAACTATTTTTCATACATTGTGCACTCACTCTGGTTTTAAAATTTTAATTTCTCACTTCAAAACATATCCAATGTTTTTTTTTACTTTAAAAATTACTCAACTATTTTTCATACATTGTGCACTCACTCTGGTTTTAAAATTTTAATTTCTCACTTCAAAACATATCCAATGTTTTTTTTTACTTTAAAAATTACTCAACTATTTTTCATACATTGTTAACTCACTCTGGTATTAAAATTTTAATTTCTCATTTCAAAACATATCCAATGTTTTTTTTTACTTTAAAAATTACTCAACTATTTTTCATACATTGTGCACTCACTCTGGTTTTAAAATTTTAATTTCTCACTTCAAAACATATCCAATGTTTTTTTTTACTTTAAAAATTACTCAACTATTTTTCATACATTGTTAACTCACTCTGGTATTAAAATTTTAATTTCTCACTTCAAAACATATCCAATGTTTTTTTTTACTTTAAAAATTACTCAACTATTTTTCATACATTGTTAACTCACTCTGGTATTAAAATTTTAATTTCTCACTTCAAAACATATCCAATGTTTTTTTTTACTTTAAAAATTACTCAACTATTTTTCATACATTGTGCACTCACTCTGGTTTTAAAATTTTAATTTCTCACTTCAAAACATATCCATTGTTTTTTTTTACTTTAAAAATTACTCAACTATTTTTCATACATTGTTAACTCACTCTGGTATTAAAATTTTAATTTCTCACTTCAAAACATATCAAAGTTTTTTTTTACTTTAAAAATTGCACTAACTTTTTTCTTACTTTGCTAACTCACTCTGGTATTAAAATTTTAATTTCTCACTTCAAAACACTTCAAAAACTACGCTTTTTTTACTTTAAAAATTACTCAACTATTTTTCTTACATTATTAACTCACTCTAGTATTATAATTTGATATTCTCACTTCAAAACATATCCAATGTTTTTTTTTAATTTAAAAATTACTCAACTATTTTTCCTACATTGCTAACTCACTCTGGTTTTAAATTTTATTATTCTGACTTCAAAACATATCCATTGTTTTTTTTTACTTTAAAAATTACTCAACTATTTTTCATACATTGTTAACTCACTCTGGTATTAAAATTTATTATTCTCACTTCAAATTACTTCAAAAACTACTCTTTTTTTTTACTTTAATAATTACTCAACTATTTTTCATACATTGTTAACTCACTCTGGTATTAAAATTTATTATTCTCACTTCAAAACATATCCAATGTTTTTTTTTACTTTAAAAATTACTCAACTATTTTTCATACATTGTTAACTGTCTCTGGTATTAAAATTTTAATTTCTCACTTCAAAACATATCAAAGTTTTTTTTTACTTTAAAAATTACACTAACTTTTTTCTTACTTTGTTAACTCACTCTGATATTACAATTTATTATTTTCACTTCAAAACACTTCAAAAACTACGCTTTTTTTACTTTAAAAATTACACTTACTTTTTTCATACATTGTTAACTCACTCTGGTATTAAAATTTTAATTTCTCACTTCAAAACATATCCAATGTTTTTTTTTACTTTAAAAATTACTCAACTATTTTTCATACATTGTTAACTCACTCTGATATTAAAATTTAATTTCTCACTTCAAAACATATCCAATGTTTTTTTTTACTTTAAAAATTACACTAACTATTTTTCATACATTGTTAACTCACTCTGGTATTAAAATTTATTATTCTCACTTCAAAACATATCCAATGTTTTTTTTTACTTTAAAAATTACTAAACTATTTTTCATACATTGTTAACTCACTCTGATATTACAATTTATTATTTTCACTTCAAAACACTTCAAAAACTACGCTTTTTTTACTTTAAAAATTACACTAACTATTTTTCATACATTGTTAACTCACTCTGGTATTAAAATTTATTATTCTCACTTCAAAACATATCCAATGTTTTTTTTTACTTTAAAAATTACTCAACTATTTTTCATACATTGTTAACTCACTCTGGTATTAAAATTTTAATTTCTCACTTCAAAACATATCAAAGTTTTTTTTTACTTTAAAAATTACACTAACTTTTTTCTTACTTTGTTAACTCACTCTGATATTACAATTTATTATTTTCACTTCAAAACATATCAAAGTTTTTTTTTACTTTAAAAATTACTCAACTATTTTTCATACATTGTTAACTCACTCTGGTTTTAAAATTTTAATTTCTCACTTCAAAACATATCCAATGTTTTTTTTTACTTTAAAAATTACTCAACTATTTTTCATACATTGTTAACTCACTCTGGTATTAAAATTTATCATTCTCACTTCAAAACATATCCAATGTTTTTTTTTACTTTAAAAATTACTCAACTATTTTTCATACATTGTGCACTCACTCTGGTATTAAAATTTATTATTCTCACTTCAAAACATATCCAATGTTTTTTTTTACTTTAAAAATTACTCAACTATTTTTCATACATTGTTAACTCACTCTGGTATTAAAATTTATTATTCTCACTTCAAAACATATCCAATGTTTTTTTTTACTTTAAAAATTACTCAACTATTTTTCATACATTGTTAACTCACTCTGGTATTAAAGATTATTATTCTCACTTCAAAACATTCCAAAGTTTTTTTTTACTTTAAAAATTACACTAACTTTTTTCTTACATTGTTAACTCACTCTGATATTACAATTTATTATTTTCACTTCAAAACACTTCCAAAACTACGCTTTTTTCTCTTAAAAATTACTCAACTATTTTTCATACATTGCTAACTCACTCTGGTATTAAAATTTTAATTTCTCACTTCAAAACATATCCAATGTTTTTTTTTACTTTAAAAATTACTAACTATTTTTCATACATTGTGCACTCACTCTGATATTAAAAATTTAATTTCTCACTTCAAAACATATCCAATGTTTTTTTTTACTTTAAAAATTACTCAACTATTTTTCATACATTGTAAACTCACTCTGGTATTAAAATTTTCTATTCTCACTTCATAACACTTCAAAAACTACGCTTTTTCTCTTAAAAGATACACTAACTTTTTTCATACATTGTTAACTCACTCTGGTATTAAAATTTTAATTTATCACTTCAAAACACTTCCAAAACTACGCTTTTTTCTCTTAAAAATTACACTAACTTTTTTCTTACTTTGCTAACTCACTCTGGTTTTAAAATTTTAATTTCTCACTTCAAAACATATCCAATGTTTTTTTTTACTTTAAAAATTACTCAACTATTTTTCATACATTGTTAACTCACTCTGGTATTAAAATTTATTATTCTCAATTCAACTTACTTCAAAAACTACTCTTTTTTTTTACTTTAATAATTACTCAACTATTTTTCCTACATTGTTAACTCACTCTGGTATTAAAATTTATTATTCTCACTTCAAAACATATCCAATGTTTTTTTTTACTTTAAAAATTACTCAACTATTTTTCATACATTGTTAACTCACTCTGATATTAAAATTTAATTTCTCACTTCAAAACATATCCAATGTTTTTTTTTACTTTAAAAATCACACTAACTATTTTTCATACATTGTTAACTCACTCTGGTATTAAAATTTTAATTTCTCACTTCAAAACATATCCAATATTTTTTTTTACTTTAAAAATTACTCAACTATTTTTCATACATTGTTAACTCACTCTGGTTTTAAATTTTAATTTCTCACTTCAAAACATATCCAATGTTTTTTTTTACTTTAAAAATTACTCAACCATTTTTCATACATTGTTAACTCACTCTGGTATTAAAATTTTAATTTCTCACTTCAAAACATATCCAATGTTTTTTTTTACTTTAAAAATTACACTAACTTTTTTATTACTTTGATAACTCACTCTGGTATTAAAATTTATTATTCTCACTTCAAAACACTTCAAAAACTACGCTTTTTTTAATTTAAAAATTACTCAACTATTTTTCTTACATTATTAACTCACTCTGGTATTATAATTTGATATTCTCACTTCAAAACATATCCAATGTTTTTTTTTAATTTAAAAATTACTCAACTATTTTTCCTACATTGCTAACTCACTCTGGTTTTAAATTTTATTATTCTGACTTCAAAACATATCCATTGTTTTTTTTTACTTTAAAAATTACTCAACTATTTTTCATACATTGTTAACTCACTCTGGTATTAAATCTTTAATTTCTCACTTCAAAACATATCAAAGTTTTTTTTTACTTTAAAAATTACACTAACTTTTTTCTTACTTTGCTAACTCACTCTGATATTACAATTTATTATTTTCACTTCAAAACACTTCAAAAACTACGCTTTTTTTACTTTAAAAATTACACTTACTTTTTTCATACATTGTTAACTCACTCTGGTATTATAATTTGATATTCTCACTTCAAAACATATCCAATGTTTTTTTTTACTTTAAAAATTACTCAACTATTTTTCCTACATTGCTAACTCACTCTGGTTTTAAATTTTATTATTCTGACTTCAAAACATATCCAATGTTTTTTTTTACTTTAAAAATTACTCAACTATTTTTCATACATTGTTAACTCACTCTGGTATTAAAATTTATTATTCTCACTTCAAAACATATCCAATGTTTTTTTTTACTTTAAAAATTACACTAACTTTTTTCTTACTTTGCTAACTCACTCTGATATTACAATTTATTATTTTCACTTCAAAACACTTCAAAAACTTCGCTTTTTTTACTTTAAAAATTACACTTACTTTTTTCATACATTGTTAACTCACTCTGGTATTATAATTTGATATTCTCACTTCAAAACATATCCAATGTTTTTTTTTAATTTAAAAATTACTCAACTATTTTTCCTACATTGCTAACTCACTCTGGTTTTAAATTTTATTATTCTGACTTCAAAACATATCCATTGTTTTTTTTTACTTTAAAAATTACTCAACTATTTTTCATACATTGTTAACTCACTCTGGTATTATAATTTGATATTCTCACTTCAAAACATATCCAATGTTTTTTTTTAATTTAAAAATTACTCAACTATTTTTCCTACATTGCTAACTCACTCTGGTTTTAAATTTTATTATTCTGACTTCAAAACATATCCATTGTTTTTTTTTACTTTAAAAATTACTCAACTATTTTTCATACATTGTTAACTCACTCTGGTTTTAAAATTTATTATTCTCACTTCAAATTACTTCAAAAACTACTCTTTTTTTTTACTTTAATAATTACTCAACTATTTTTCATACATTGTTAACTCACTCTGGTATTAAAATTTATTATTCTCACTTCAAAACATATCCAATGTTTTTTTTTACTTTAAAAATTACTCAACTATTTTTCATACATTGTTAACTCACTCTGGTATTAAAATTTTAATTTCTCACTTCAAAACATATCCAATGTTTTTTTTTACTTTAAAAATTACACTAACTATTTTTCATACATTGTTAACTCACTCTGGTATTAAAATTTTAATTTCTCACTTCAAAACATATCCATTGTTTTTTTTTACTTTAAAAATTACTCAACTATTTTTCATACATTGCTAACTCACTCTGGTTTTAAATTTTATTATTCTGACTTCAAAACATATCCAATGTTTTTTTTTACTTTAAAAATTACTCAACTATTTTTCATACATTGTTAACTCACTCTGGTATTAAAATTTTAATTTCTCACTTCAAAACATATCCAATTTTTTTTTTTACTTTAAAAATTGCACTAACTTTCTTCTTACTTTGCTAACTCACTCTGATATTACAATTTAATATTCTCACTTCAAAACACTTCAAAAACTACGCTTTTTTTACTTTAAAAATTACTCAACTATTTTTCTTACATTATTAACTCACTCTGGTATTATAATTTGATATTCTCACTTCAAAACATATCCAATGTTTTTTTTTAATTTAAAAATTACTCAACTATTTTTCCTACATTGCTAACTCACTCTGGTTTTAAATTTTATTATTCTGACTTCAAAACATATCCATTGTTTTTTTTTACTTTAAAAATTACTCAACTATTTTTCATACATTGTTAACTCACTCTGGTATTAAAATTTTAATTTCTCACTTCAAAACATATCAAAGTTTTTTTTTACTTTAAAAATTACACTAACTTTTTTCTTACTTTGCTAACTCACTCTGATATTACAATTTATTATTTTCACTTCAAAACACTTCAAAAACTACGCTTTTTTTACTTTAAAAATTACACTTACTTTTTTCATACATTGTTAACTCACTCTGGTATTAAAATTTTCTATTCTCACTTCATAACATATCCAATGTTTTTTTTTACTTTAAAAATTACTCAACTATTTTTCATACATTGTTAACTCACTCTGGTATTAAAATTTTAATTTCTCACTTCAAAACATATCCAATGTTTTTTTTTACTTTAAAAATTACTCAACTATTTTTCATACATTGTTAACTCACTCTGGTATTAAAATTTATTATTCTCACTTCAAATTACTTCAAAAACTACTCTTTTTTTTTACTTTAATAATTACTCAACTATTTTTCATACATTGTTAACTCACTCTGGTATTAAAATTTATTATTCTCACTTCAAAACATATCCAATGTTTTTTTTTACTTTAAAAATTACTCAACTATTTTTCATACATTGTTAACTCACTCTGGTTTTAAAATTTTAATTTCTCACTTCAAAACATATCCAATGTTTTTTTTTACTTTAAAAATTACTCAACTATTTTTCCTACATTGTGCACTCACTCTGGTTTTAAAATTTTAATTTCTCACTTCAAAACATATCCAATGTTTTTTTTTACTTTAAAAATTACTCAACTATTTTTCATACATTGTTAACTCACTCTGGTATTAAAATTTATTATTCTCACTTCAAAACATATCCAATGTTTTTTTTTACTTTAAAAATTACTCAACTATTTTTCATACATTGTTAACTCACTCTGGTTTTAAAATTTATCATTCTCACTTCAAAACATATCCAATGTTTTTTTTTACTTTAAAAATTACTCAACCATTTTTCATACATTGCTAACTCACTCTGATATCAAAATTTTAATTTCTCACTTCAAAACTTATCCAATGTTTTTTTTTACTTTAAAAATTGCACTAACTTTTTTCTTACTTTGCTAACTCACTCTGATATTACAATTTAATATTCTCACTTCAAAACACTTCAAAAACTACGCTTTTTTTACTTTAAAAATTACTCAACTATTTTTCATACATTGTTAACTCACTCTGGTATTATAATTTGATATTCTCACTTCAAAACATATCCAATGTTTTTTTTTAATTTAAAAATTACTCAACTATTTTTCATACATTGCTAACTCACTCTGATATTAAAATTTATTATTCTCACTTCAAAACATATCCAATGTTTTTTTTTACTTTAAAAATTACTCAACTATTTTTCATACATTGTTAACTCACTCTGGTATTAAAATTTTAATTTCTCACTTCAAAACATATCAAAGTTTTTTTTTACTTTAAAAATTACACTAACTTTTTTCTTACTTTGTTAACTCACTCTGATATTACAATTTATTATTTTCACTTCAAAACACTTCAAAAACTACGCTTTTTTTATTTTAAAAATTTCACTAACTATTTTTCATACATTGTTAACTCACTCTGGTATTAAAATTTTAATTTCTCACTTCAAAACATATCCAATGTTTTTTTTTACTTTAAAAATTACTCAACTATTTTTCATACATTGTTAACTCACTCTGGTATTAAAATTTTAATTTCTCACTTCAAAACATATCCAATGTTTTTTTTTACTTTAAAAATTACACTAACTATTTTTCATACATTGTTAACTCACTCTGGTATTAAAATTTTAATTTCTCACTTCAAAACATATCCAATGTTTTTTTTTACTTTAAAAATTACTCAACTATTTTTCATACATTGCTAACTCACTCTGGTTTTAAATTTTATTATTCTGACTTCAAAACATATCCAATGTTTTTTTTTACTTTAAAAATTACTCAACTATTTTTCATACATTGTTAACTCACTCTGGTTTTAAAATTTTAATTTCTCACTTCAAAACATATCCAATGTTTTTTTTTACTTTAAAAATTACTCAACTATTTTTCATACATTGTTAACTCACTCTGGTATTAAAATTTATCATTCTCACTTCAAAACATATCCAATGTTTTTTTTTACTTTAAAAATTACTCAACTATTTTTCCTACATTGTGCACTCACTCTGGTTTTAAAATTTTAATTTCTCACTTCAAAACTTATCCAATGTTTTTTTTTACTTTAAAAATTACTCAACTATTTTTCATACATTGTTAACTCACTCTGGTATTAAAATTTTAATTTCTCACTTCAAAACATATCCAATGTTTTTTTATCTTAAAAATTACTCAACTATTTTTCATACATTGTTAACTCACTCTGATATTAAAATTTACTATTCTCATCTAAAAACACTTCAAAAACTACGCTTTTTTCTCTTAAAAATTACACTAACTTTTTTCTTACTTTGCTAACACACTCTGGTATTAAAATTTTAATTTCTCACTTCAAAACATATCCATTGTTTTTTTTTACTTTAAAAATTACTCAACTATTTTTCATACATTGTTAACTCACTCTGGTATTAAAATTTTAATTTCTCACTTCAAAACATATCCAATGTTTTTTTTTACTTTAAAAATTACTCAACTATTTTTCATACATTGTTAACTCACTCTGGTATTAAAATTTTAATTTCTCACTTCAAAACATATCCAATGTTTTTTTTTACTTTAAAAATTACTCAACTATTTTTCCTACATTGTGCACTCACTCTGGTTTTAAAATTTTAATTTCTCACTTCAAAACATATCCAATGTTTTTTTTTACTTTAAAAATTACTCAACTATTTTTCATACATTGTTAACTCACTCTGGTATTAAAATTTATTATTCTCACTTCAAAACATATCCAATGTTTTTTTTTACTTTAAAAATTACTCAACTATTTTTCATACATTGTTAACTCACTCTGGTTTTAAAATTTATCATTCTCACTTCAAAACATATCCAATGTTTTTTTTTACTTTAAAAATTACTCAACCATTTTTCATACATTGCTAACTCACTCTGATATTAAAATTTTAATTTCTCACTTCAAAACATATCCAATGTTTTTTTTTACTTTAAAAATTACTCAACTATTTTTCATACATTGCTAACTCACTCTGGTTTTAAAATTTTAATTTCTCACTTCAAAACATATCCAATGTTTTTTTTTACTTTAAAAATTACTCAACTATTTTTCATACATTGTTAACTCACTCTGGTATTAAAATTTATCATTCTCACTTCAAAACATATCCAATGTTTTTTTTTACTTTAAAAATTACTCAACTATTTTTCATACATTGTTAACTCACTCTGGTATAAAATTTTAATTTCTCACTTCAAAACATATCCAATGTTTTTTTTTACTTTAAAAATTACTCAACTATTTTTCATACATTGTGCACTCACTCTGGTATTAAAATTTATTATTCTCACTTCAAAACATATCCAATGTTTTTTTTTACTTTAAAAATTACTCAACTATTTTTCATACATTGTTAACTCACTCTGGTATAAAATTTTAATTTCTCACTTCAAAACATATCCAATGTTTTTTTTTACTTTAAAAATTACTCAACTATTTTTCATACATTGCTAACTCACTCTGATATTAAAATTTATTATTCTCACTTCAAAACATATCCAATGTTTTTTTTTACTTTAAAAATTACTCAACTATTTTTCATACATTGTTAACTCACTCTGGTATTAAAATTTTAATTTCTCACTTCAAAACATATCAAAGTTTTTTTTTACTTTAAAAATTACACTAACTTTTTTCTTACTTTGTTAACTCACTCTGATATTACAATTTATTATTCTCACTTCAAAACATATCCAATGTTTTTTTTTACTTTAAAAATTACTCAACTATTTTTCATACATTGTTAACTCACTCTGGTATTAAAATTTTAATTTCTCACTTCAAAACATATCCAATGTTTTTTTTTACTTTAAAAATTACTCAACTATTTTTCATACATTGTTAACTAACTCTGATATTAAAATTTAATTTCTCACTTCAAAACATATCCAATGTTTTTTTTTACTTTAAAAATTACTCAACTATTTTTCATACATTGCTAACTCACTCTGATATTAAAATTTATTATTCTCACTTCAAAACATATCCAATGTTTTTTTTTACTTTAAAAATTACTCAACTATTTTTCCTACATTGTGCACTCACTCTGGTTTTAAAATTTTAATTTCTCACTTCAAAACTTATCCAATGTTTTTTTTTACTTTAAAAATTACTCAACTATTTTTCATACATTGTTAACTCACTCTGGTATTAAAATTTTAATTTCTCACTTCAAAACATATCCAATGTTTTTTTATCTTAAAAATTACTCAACTATTTTTCATACATTGCTAACTCACTCTGATATTAAAATTTATTATTCTCACTTCAAAACATATCCAATGTTTTTTTTTACTTTAAAAATTACTCAACTATTTTTCCTACATTGTGCACTCACTCTGGTTTTAAAATTTTAATTTCTCACTTCAAAACTTATCCAATGTTTTTTTTTACTTTAAAAATTACTCAACTATTTTTCATACATTGTTAACTCACTCTGGTATTAAAATTTATCATTCTCACTTCAAAACATATCCAATGTTTTTTTTTACTTTAAAAATTACTCAACTATTTTTCATACATTGTTAACTCACTCTGGTATTAAAATTTTAATTTCTCACTTCAAAACATATCCAATGTTTTTTTATCTTAAAAATTACTCAACTATTTTTCATACATTGTTAACTCACTCTGATATTAAAATTTACTATTCTCATCTAAAAACACTTCAAAAACTACGCTTTTTTCTCTTAAAAATTACACTAACTTTTTTCTTACTTTGCTAACACACTCTGGTATTAAAATTTTAATTTCTCACTTCAAAACATATCCATTGTTTTTTTTTACTTTAAAAATTACTCAACTATTTTTCATACATTGTTAACTCACTCTGGTATTAAAATTTATTATTCTCACTTCAAAACATATCCAATGTTTTTTTTTACTTTAAAAATTACTCAACTATTTTTCATACATTGTTAACTCACTCTGGTTTTAAAATTTATCATTCTCACTTCAAAACATATCCAATGTTTTTTTTTACTTTAAAAATTACTCAACTATTTTTCATACATTGTTAACTCACTCTGGTATTAAAATTTATTATTCTCACTTCAAAACATATCCAATGTTTTTTTTTACTTTAAAAATTACTCAACTATTTTTCATACATTGTTAACTCACTCTGGTTTTAAAATTTATCATTCTCACTTCAAAACATATCCAATGTTTTTTTTTACTTTAAAAATTACTCAACCATTTTTCATACATTGCTAACTCACTCTGATATTAAAATTTTAATTTCTCACTTCAAAACATATCCAATGTTTTTTTTTACTTTAAAAATTACTCAACTATTTTTCATACATTGCTAACTCACTCTGGTTTTAAAATTTTAATTTCTCACTTCAAAACATATCCAATGTTTTTTTTTACTTTAAAAATTACTCAACTATTTTTCATACATTGTTAACTCACTCTGGTATTAAAATTTATCATTCTCACTTCAAAACATATCCAATGTTTTTTTTTACTTTAATAATTACTCAACTATTTTTCATACATTGTTAACTCACTCTGGTATAAAATTTTAATTTCTCACTTCAAAACATATCCAATGTTTTTTTTTACTTTAAAAATTACTCAACTATTTTTCATACATTGTGCACTCACTCTGGTATTAAAATTTATTATTCTCACTTCAAAACATATCCAATGTTTTTTTTTACTTTAAAAATTACTCAACTATTTTTCATACATTGCTAACTCACTCTGATATTAAAATTTATTATTCTCACTTCAAAACATATCCAATGTTTTTTTTTACTTTAAAAATTACTCAACTATTTTTCATACATTGTTAACTCACTCTGGTATTAAAATTTTAATTTCTCACTTCAAAACATATCAAAGTTTTTTTTTACTTTAAAAATTACACTAACTTTTTTCTTACTTTGTTAACTCACTCTGATATTACAATTTATTATTTTCACTTCAAAACACTTCAAAAACTACGCTTTTTTTACTTTAAAAATTACTCAACTATTTTTCATACATTGTTAACTCACTCTGGTATTAAAATTTTAATTTCTCACTTCAAAACATATCCAATGTTTTTTTTTACTTTAAAAATTACTCAACTATTTTTCATACATTGCTAACTCACTCTGGTTTTAAAATTTTAATTTCTCACTTCAAAACATATCCAATGTTTTTTTTTACTTTAAAAATTACACTAACTATTTTTCATACATTGTTAACTCACTCTGGTATTAAAATTTATTATTCTCACTTCAAAACATATCCAATGTTTTTTTTTACTTTAAAAATTACTAAACTATTTTACATACATTGTTAACTCACTCTGGTTTTAAATTTTAATTTCTCACTTCAAAACATATCCAATGTTTTTTTTTACTTTAAAAATTACTCAACTATTTTTCATACATTGCTAACTCACTCTGATATTAAAATTTATTATTCTCACTTCAAAACATATCCAATGTTTTTTTTTACTTTAAAAATTACTCAACTATTTTTCATACATTGTTAACTCACTCTGGTATTAAAATTTTAATTTCTCACTTCAAAACATATCAAAGTTTTTTTTTACTTTAAAAATTACACTAACTTTTTTCTTACTTTGTTAACTCACTCTGATATTACAATTTATTATTTTCACTTCAAAACATATCAAAGTTTTTTTTTACTTTAAAAATTACTCAACTATTTTTCATACATTGTTAACTCACTCTGGTTTTAAAATTTTAATTTCTCACTTCAAAACATATCCAATGTTTTTTTTTACTTTAAAAATTACTCAACCATTTTTCATACATTGCTAACTCACTCTGATATTAAAATTTTAATTTCTCACTTCAAAACATATCCAATGTTTTTTTTTACTTTAAAAATTACTCAACTATTTTTCATACATTGTTAACTCACTCTGGTTTTAAAATTTTAATTTCTCACTTCAAAACATATCCAATGTTTTTTTTTACTTTAAAAATTACTCAACTATTTTTCATACATTGTTAACTCACTCTGGTATTAAAATTTATTATTCTCACTTCAAAACATATCCAATGTTTTTTTTTACTTTAAAAATTACTCAACTATTTTTCATACATTGTTAACTCACTCTGGTATTAAAATTTTAATTTCTCACTTCAAAACATATCAAAGTTTTTTTTTACTTTAAAAATTACACTAACTTTTTTCTTACTTTGTTAACTCACTCTGATATTACAATTTATTATTTTCACTTCAAAACACTTCAAAAACTACGCTTTTTTTACTTTAAAAATTACACTTACTTTTTTCATACATTGTTAACTCACTCTGGTATTAAAATTTTAATTTCTCACTTCAAAACATATCCAATGTTTTTTTTTACTTTAAAAATTACTCAACTATTTTTCATACATTGTTAACTCACTCTGATATTAAAATTTAATTTCTCACTTCAAAACATATCCAATGTTTTTTTTTACTTTAAAAATTACACTAACTATTTTTCATACATTGTTAACTCACTCTGGTATTAAAATTTATTATTCTCACTTCAAAACATATCCAATGTTTTTTTTTACTTTAAAAATTACTAAACTATTTTTCATACATTGTTAACTCACTCTGATATTACAATTTATTATTTTCACTTCAAAACATATCCAATGTTTTTTTTTACTTTAAAAATTACTCAACTATTTTTCATACATTGTTAACTCACTCTGGTATTAAAATTTTAATTTCTCACTTCAAAACATATCCAATGTTTTTTTTTACTTTAAAAATTACTCAACTATTTTTCATACATTGTTAACTCACTCTGGTTTTAAAATTTTAATTTCTCACTTCAAAACATATCCAATGTTTTTTTTTACTTTAAAAATTACTCAACTATTTTTCATACATTGTTAACTCACTCTGGTATTAAAATTTTAATTTCTCACTTCAAAACATATCAAAGTTTTTTTTTACTTTAAAAATTACACTAACTTTTTTCTTACTTTGTTAACTCACTCTGATATTACAATTTATTATTTTCACTTCAAAACACTTCAAAAACTACGCTTTTTTTACTTTAAAAATTACACTTACTTTTTTCATACATTGTTAACTCACTCTGGTATTAAAATTTTAATTTCTCACTTCAAAACATATCCAATGTTTTTTTTTACTTTAAAAATTACTCAACTATTTTTCATACATTGTTAACTCACTCTGATATTAAAATTTAATTTCTCACTTCAAAACATATCCAATGTTTTTTTTTACTTTAAAAATTACACTAACTATTTTTCATACATTGTTAACTCACTCTGGTATTAAAATTTATTATTCTCACTTCAAAACATATCCAATGTTTTTTTTTACTTTAAAAATTACTAAACTATTTTTCATACATTGTTAACTCACTCTGGTTTTAAATTTTAATTTCTCACTTCAAAACATATCCAATGTTTTTTTTTACTTTAAAAATTACTCAACTATTTTTCATACATTGCTAACTCACTCTGATATTAAAATTTATTATTCTCACTTCAAAACATATCCAATGTTTTTTTTTACTTTAAAAATTACTCAACTATTTTTCATACATTGTTAACTCACTCTGGTATTAAAATTTTAATTTCTCACTTCAAAACATATCCAATGTTTTTTTTTACTTTAAAAATTACTCAACTATTTTTCATACATTGCTAACTCACTCTGATATTAAAATTTATTATTCTCACTTCAAAACATATCCAATGTTTTTTTTTACTTTAAAAATTACTCAACTATTTTTCATACATTGTTAACTCACTCTGGTATTAAAATTTTAATTTCTCACTTCAAAACATATCCAATGTTTTTTTTTACTTTAAAAATTACTCAACTATTTTTCATACATTGTTAACTCACTCTGGTTTTAAAATTTTAATTTCTCACTTCAAAACTTATCCAATGTTTTTTTTTACTTTAAAAATTACTCAACTATTTTTCATACATTGTTAACTCACTCTGGTATTAAAATTTTAATTTCTCACTTCAAAACATATCCAATGTTTTTTTTTACTTTAAAAATTACTCAACTATTTTTCATACATTGTTAACTCACTCTGGTATTAAAATTTTAATTTCTCACTTCAAAACTTATCCAATGTTTTTTTTTACTTTAAAAATTACTCAACTATTTTTCATACATTGTTAACTCACTCTGGTATTAAAATTTATCATTCTCACTTCAAAACATATCCAATGTTTTTTTTTACTTTAAAAATTACTCAACTATTTTTCATACATTGTTAACTCACTCTGGTATTAAAATTTATTATTCTCACTTCAAAACATATCCAATGTTTTTTTTTACTTTAAAAATTACTCAACTATTTTTCCTACATTGTGCACTCACTCTGGTTTTAAAATTTTAATTTCTCACTTCAAAACATATCCAATGTTTTTTTTTACTTTAAAAATTACTCAACTATTTTTCCTACATTGTGCACTCACTCTGGTTTTAAAATTTTAATTTCTCACTTCAAAACTTATCCAATGTTTTTTTTTACTTTAAAAATTACTCAACTATTTTTCATACATTGTTAACTCACTCTGGTATTAAAATTTTAATTTCTCACTTCAAAACATATCCAATGTTTTTTTTTACTTTAAAAATTACTCAACTATTTTTCATACATTGTTAACTCACTCTGGTATTAAAATTTATCATTCTCACTTCAAAACATATCCAATTTTTTTTTTTACTTTAATAATTACTCAACTATTTTTCATACATTGTTAACTCACTCTGGTTTTAAAATTTTAATTTCTCACTTCAAAACATATCCAATGTTTTTTTTTACTTTAAAAATTACTCAACTATTTTTCATACATTGTTAACTCACTCTGGTATTAAAATTTTAATTTCTCACTTCAAAACATATCCAATGTTTTTTTTTACTTTAAAAATTACTCAACTATTTTTCCTACATTGTGCACTCACTCTGGTTTTAAAATTTTAATTTCTCACTTCAAAACTTATCCAATGTTTTTTTTTACTTTAAAAATTACTCAACTATTTTTCATACATTGTTAACTCACTCTGGTATTAAAATTTTAATTTCTCACTTCAAAACATATCCAATGTTTTTTTTTACTTTAAAAATTACTCAACTATTTTTCATACATTGTTAACTCACTCTGGTATTAAAATTTTAATTTCTCACTTCAAAACATATCCAATGTTTTTTTTTACTTTAAAAATTACTCAACTATTTTTCATACATTGTTAACTCACTCTGGTATTAAAATTTATCATTCTCACTTCAAAACATATCCAATTTTTTTTTTTACTTTAATAATTACTCAACTATTTTTCATACATTGTTAACTCACTCTGGTTTTAAAATTTTAATTTCTCACTTCAAAACATATCCAATTTTTTTTTTTACTTTAAAAATTACTCAACTATTTTTCATACATTGTTAACTCACTCTGGTATTAAAATTTTAATTTCTCACTTCAAAACATATCCAATGTTTTTTTTTACTTTAAAAATTACTCAACTATTTTTCCTACATTGTGCACTCACTCTGGTTTTAAAATTTTAATTTCTCACTTCAAAACATATCCAATGTTTTTTTTTACTTTAAAAATTACTCAACTATTTTTCATACATTGTTAACTCACTCTGGTATTAAAATTTATCATTCTCACTTCAAAACATATCCAATGTTTTTTTTTACTTTAAAAATTACTCAACTATTTTTCATACATTGTTAACTCACTCTGGTATTAAAATTTATCATTCTCACTTCAAAACATATCCAATGTTTTTTTTTACTTTAAAAATTACTCAACTATTTTTAATACATTGTTAACTCACTCTGGTTTTAAAATTTTAATTTCTCACTTCAAAACATATCCAATGTTTTTTTTTACTTTAAAAATTACTCAACTATTTTTCATACATTGTTAACTCACTCTGGTTTTAAAATTTTAATTTCTCACTTCAAAACATATCCAATGTTTTTTTTTACTTTAAAAATTACTCAACTATTTTTCCTACATTGTGCACTCACTCTGGTTTTAAAATTTATTAGTCTCACTTCAAAACATATCCAATGTTTTTTTTTACTTTAAAAATTACTCAACTATTTTTCATACATTGTTAACTCACTCTGGTATTAAAATTTTAATTTCTCACTTCAAAACATATCCAATGTTTTTTTTACTTTAAAAATTACTCAACTATTTTTCCTACATTGTGCACTCACTCTGGTTTTAAAATTTTAATTTCTCACTTCAAAACATATCAAAAACTACTCTTTTTTTTTACTTTAATAATTACTCAACTATTTTTCATACATTGTTAACTCACTCTGGTATTAAAATTTATCATTCTCACTTCAAAACATATCCAATGTTTTTTTTTACTTTAAAAATTACTCAACTATTTTTCATACATTGTTAACTCACTCTGGTATTAAAATTTTAATTTCTCACTTCAAAACATATCCAATGTTTTTTTTTACTTTAAAAATTACTCAACTATTTTTCATACATTGTGCACTCACTCTGGTTTTAAAATTTTAATTTCTCACTTCAAAACATATCCAATGTTTTTTTTTACTTTAAAAATTACTCAACTATTTTTCATACATTGTTAACTCACTCTGGTTTTAAAATTTTAATTTCTCACTTCAAAACATATCCAATGTTTTTTTTTACTTTAAAAATTACTCAACTATTTTTCATACATTGCTAACTCACTCTGGTTTTAAAATTTTAATTTCTCACTTCAAAACTTATCCAATGTTTTTTTTTACTTTAAAAATTACTCAACTATTTTTCATACATTGTTAACTCACTCTGGTATTAAAATTTTAATTTCTCACTTCAAAACATATCCAATGTTTTTTTTTACTTTAAAAATTACTCAACTATTTTTCATACATTGTTAACTCACTCTGGTATTAAAATTTATCATTCTCACTTCAAAACATATCCAATGTTTTTTTTTACTTTAAAAATTACTCAACTATTTTTCATACATTGTGCACTCACTCTGGTTTTAAAATTTTAATTTCTCACTTCAAAACATATCCAATGTTTTTTTTTACTTTAAAAATTACTCAACTATTTTTCATACATTGTTAACTCACTCTGGTATTAAAATTTTAATTTCTCACTTCAAAACATATCCAATGTTTTTTTTTACTTTAAAAATTACTCAACTATTTTTCATACATTGTTAACTCACTCTGGTTTTAAAATTTTAATTTCTCACTTCAAAACATATCCAATGTTTTTTTTTACTTTAAAAATTACTCAACTATTTTTCCTACATTGTGCACTCACTCTGGTTTTAAAATTTATTAGTCTCACTTCAAAACATATCCAATGTTTTTTTTTACTTTAAAAATTACTCAACTATTTTTCATACATTGTTAACTCACTCTGGTATTAAAATTTTAATTTCTCACTTCAAAACATATCCAATGTTTTTTTTACTTTAAAAATTACTCAACTATTTTTCCTACATTGTGCACTCACTCTGGTTTTAAAATTTTAATTTCTCACTTCAAAACATATCAAAAACTACTCTTTTTTTTTACTTTAATAATTACTCAACTATTTTTCATACATTGTTAACTCACTCTGGTATTAAAATTTATCATTCTCACTTCAAAACATATCCAATGTTTTTTTTTACTTTAAAAATTACTCAACTATTTTTCATACATTGTTAACTCACTCTGGTATTAAAATTTTAATTTCTCACTTCAAAACATATCCAATGTTTTTTTTTACTTTAAAAATTACTCAACTATTTTTCATACATTGTGCACTCACTCTGGTTTTAAAATTTTAATTTCTCACTTCAAAACATATCCAATGTTTTTTTTTACTTTAAAAATTACTCAACTATTTTTCATACATTGTTAACTCACTCTGGTATTAAAATTTATCATTCTCACTTCAAAACATATCCAATGTTTTTTTTTACTTTAAAAATTACTCAACTATTTTTCATACATTGTTAACTCACTCTGGTATTAAAATTTATCATTCTCACTTCAAAACATATCCAATGTTTTTTTTTACTTTAAAAATTACTCAACTATTTTTAATACATTGTTAACTCACTCTGGTTTTAAAATTTTAATTTCTCACTTCAAAACATATCCAATGTTTTTTTTTACTTTAAAAATTACTCAACTATTTTTCATACATTGTTAACTCACTCTGGTTTTAAAATTTTAATTTCTCACTTCAAAACATATCCAATGTTTTTTTTTACTTTAAAAATTACTCAACTATTTTTCCTACATTGTGCACTCACTCTGGTTTTAAAATTTATTAGTCTCACTTCAAAACATATCCAATGTTTTTTTTTACTTTAAAAATTACTCAACTATTTTTCATACATTGTTAACTCACTCTGGTATTAAAATTTTAATTTCTCACTTCAAAACATATCCAATGTTTTTTTTACTTTAAAAATTACTCAACTATTTTTCCTACATTGTGCACTCACTCTGGTTTTAAAATTTTAATTTCTCACTTCAAAACATATCAAAAACTACTCTTTTTTTTTACTTTAATAATTACTCAACTATTTTTCATACATTGTTAACTCACTCTGGTATTAAAATTTATCATTCTCACTTCAAAACATATCCAATGTTTTTTTTTACTTTAAAAATTACTCAACTATTTTTCATACATTGTTAACTCACTCTGGTATTAAAATTTTAATTTCTCACTTCAAAACATATCCAATGTTTTTTTTTACTTTAAAAATTACTCAACTATTTTTCATACATTGTGCACTCACTCTGGTTTTAAAATTTTAATTTCTCACTTCAAAACATATCCAATGTTTTTTTTTACTTTAAAAATTACTCAACTATTTTTCATACATTGTTAACTCACTCTGGTTTTAAAATTTTAATTTCTCACTTCAAAACATATCCAATGTTTTTTTTTACTTTAAAAATTACTCAACTATTTTTCATACATTGCTAACTCACTCTGGTTTTAAAATTTTAATTTCTCACTTCAAAACTTATCCAATGTTTTTTTTTACTTTAAAAATTACTCAACTATTTTTCATACATTGTTAACTCACTCTGGTATTAAAATTTTAATTTCTCACTTCAAAACATATCCAATGTTTTTTTTTACTTTAAAAATTACTCAACTATTTTTCATACATTGTTAACTCACTCTGGTATTAAAATTTATCATTCTCACTTCAAAACATATCCAATGTTTTTTTTTACTTTAAAAATTACTCAACTATTTTTCATACATTGTGCACTCACTCTGGTTTTAAAATTTTAATTTCTCACTTCAAAACATATCCAATGTTTTTTTTTACTTTAAAAATTACTCAACTATTTTTCATACATTGTTAACTCACTCTGGTATTAAAATTTTAATTTCTCACTTCAAAACATATCCAATGTTTTTTTTTACTTTAAAAATTACTCAACTATTTTTCATACATTGTGCACTCACTCTGGTTTTAAAATTTTAATTTCTCACTTCAAAACATATCCAATGTTTTTTTTTACTTTAAAAATTACTCAACTATTTTTCATACATTGTTAACTCACTCTGGTATTAAAATTTTTATTTCTCACTTCAAAACATATCCAATGTTTTTTTTTACTTTAAAAATTACTCAACTATTTTTCATACATTGCTAACTCACTCTGGTTTTAAAATTTTAATTTCTCACTTCAAAACATATCCAATGTTTTTTTTTACTTTAAAAATTACTCAACTATTTTTCATACATTGTTAACTCACTCTGATATTAAAATTTTAATTTCTCACTTCAAAACATATCCAATGTTTTTTTTTACTTTAAAAATTACTCAACTATTTTTCATACATTGCTAACTCACTCTGGTTTTAAAATTTTAATTTCTCACTTCAAAACATATCCAATGTTTTTTTTTACTTTAAAAATTACTCAACTATTTTTCATACATTGTTAACTCACTCTGGTATTAAAATTTATCATTCTCACTTCAAAACATATCCAATGTTTTTTTTTACTTTAAAAATTACTCAACTATTTTTCCTACATTGTGCACTCACTCTGGTTTTAAAATTTTAATTTCTCACTTCAAAACATATCCAATGTTTTTTTTTACTTTAAAAATTACTCAACTATTTTTCATACATTGTGCACTCACTCTGGTTTTAAAATTTTAATTTCTCACTTCAAAACATATCCAATGTTTTTTTTTACTTTAAAAATTACTCAACTATTTTTCATACATTGTTAACTCACTCTGGTATTAAAATTTTAATTTCTCACTTCAAAACATATCCAATGTTTTTTTTTACTTTAAAAATTACTCAACTATTTTTCATACATTGCTAACTCACTCTGGTTTTAAAATTTTAATTTCTCACTTCAAAACATATCCAATGTTTTTTTTTACTTTAAAAATTACTCAACTATTTTTCATACATTGTGCACTCACTCTGGTTTTAAAATTTTAATTTCTCACTTCAAAACATATCCAATGTTTTTTTTTACTTTAAAAATTACTCAACTATTTTTCATACATTGTTAACTCACTCTGGTATTAAAATTTATCATTCTCACTTCAAAACATATCCAATTTTTTTTTTTACTTTAAAAATTACTCAACTATTTTTCATACATTGTGCACTCACTCTGGTATTAAAATTTTAATTTCTCACTTCAAAACATATCCAATGTTTTTTTTACTTTAAAAATTACTCAACTATTTTTCATACATTGCTAACTCACTCTGATATTAAAATTTATTATTCTCACTTCAAAACATATCCAATGTTTTTTTTTACTTTAAAAATTACTCAACTATTTTTCATACATTGTTAACTCACTCTGGTTTTAAAATTTTAATTTCTCACTTCAAAACATATCCAATGTTTTTTTTTACTTTAAAAATTACTCAACTATTTTTCATACATTGCTAACTCACTCTGGTATTAAAATTTTAATTTCTCACTTCAAAACATATCCAATGTTTTTTTTTACTTTAAAAATTACTCAACTATTTTTCATACATTGTTAACTCACTCTGGTATTAAAATTTTAATTTCTCACTTCAAAACATATCCAATGTTTTTTTTTACTTTAAAAATTACTCAACTATTTTTCATACATTGCTAACTCACTCTGGTTTAAAATTTTAATTTCTCACTTCAAAACATATCCAATGTTTTTTTTTACTTTAAAAATTACTCAACTATTTTTCATACATTGTGCACTCACTCTGGTTTTAAAATTTTAATTTCTCACTTCAAAACATATCCAATGTTTTTTTTTACTTTAAAAATTACTCAACTATTTTTCATACATTGTTAACTCACTCTGGTATTAAAATTTTAATTTCTCACTTCAAAACATATTCAATGTTTTTTTTACTTTAAAAATTACTCAACTATTTTTCATACATTGTTAACTCACTCTGGTATTAAAATTTATCATTCTCACTTCAAAACATATCCAATGTTTTTTTTTACTTTAAAAATTACTCAACTATTTTTCATACATTGTGCACTCACTCTGGTTTTAAAATTTTAATTTCTCACTTCAAAACATATCCAATGTTTTTTTTTACTTTAAAAATTACTCAACTATTTTTCATACATTGTGCACTCACTCTGGTTTTAAAATTTAAATTTCTCACTTCAAAACATATCCAATGTTTTTTTTTACTTTAAAAATTACTCAACTATTTTTCATACATTGTTAACTCACTCTGGTATTAAAATTTTAATTTCTCACTTCAAAACATATCCAATGTTTTTTTTTACTTTAAAAATTACTCAACTATTTTTCATACATTGTTAACTCACTCTGGTATTAAAATTTTAATTTCTCACTTCAAAACATATTCAATGTTTTTTTTACTTTAAAAATTACTCAACTATTTTTCATACATTGTTAACTCACTCTGGTATTAAAATTTATCATTCTCA
Source organism: Loxodes magnus (assembly GCA_946699065.1). Taxonomy (NCBI): domain Eukaryota; phylum Ciliophora; class Karyorelictea; order Loxodida; family Loxodidae; genus Loxodes; species Loxodes magnus. The sequence goes on along the minus strand of CAMPDV010000086.1, from coordinate 221,197 downwards.
CTTCAAAACATATCCAATGTTTTTTTTTACTTTAAAAATTACTCAACTATTTTTCATACATTGTGCACTCACTCTGGTTTTAAAATTTTAATTTCTCACTTCAAAACATATCCAATGTTTTTTTTTACTTTAAAAATTACTCAACTATTTTTCATACATTGTGCACTCACTCTGGTTTTAAAATTTAAATTTCTCACTTCAAAACATATCCAATGTTTTTTTTTACTTTAAAAATTACTCAACTATTTTTCATACATTGTTAACTCACTCTGGTATTAAAATTTTAATTTCTCACTTCAAAACATATCCAATGTTTTTTTTTACTTTAAAAATTACTCAACTATTTTTCATACATTGTTAACTCACTCTGGTATTAAAATTTTAATTTCTCACTTAAAAACATATCCAATGTTTTTTTTTACTTTAAAAATTACTCAACTATTTTTCATACATTGCTAACTCACTCTGGTTTTAAAATTTTAATTTCTCACTTCAAAACATATCCAATGTTTTTTTTTACTTTAAAAATTACTCAACTATTTTTCATACATTGTTAACTCACTCTGGTATTAAAATTTTAATTTCTCACTTCAAAACATATCCAATGTTTTTTTTTACTTTAATAATTACTCAACTATTTTTCATACATTGTTAACTCACTCTGGTATAAAATTTTAATTTCTCACTTCAAAACATATCCAATGTTTTTTTTTACTTTAAAAATTACTCAACTATTTTTCATACATTGCTAACTCACTCTGATATTAAAATTTATTATTCTCACTTCAAAACATATCCAATGTTTTTTTTTACTTTAAAAATTACTCAACTATTTTTCATACATTGTTAACTCACTCTGGTTTTAAAATTTTAATTTCTCACTTCAAAACATATCCAATGTTTTTTTTTACTTTAAAAATTACTCAACTATTTTTCATACATTGCTAACTCACTCTGGTTTTAAAATTTTAATTTCTCACTTCAAAACATATCCAATGTTTTTTTTTACTTTAAAAATTACTCAACTATTTTTCCTACATTGTGCACTCACTCTGGTTTTAAAATTTTAATTTCTCACTTCAAAACATATCCAATGTTTTTTTTTACTTTAAAAATTACTCAACTATTTTTCATACATTGCTAACTCACTCTGGTATTAAAATTTATTATTCTCACTTCAAAACATATCCAATGTTTTTTTTTACTTTAAAAATTACTCAACTATTTTTCATACATTGTGCACTCACTCTGGTTTTAAAATTTTAATTTCTCACTTCAAAACATATCCAATGTTTTTTTTTACTTTAAAAATTACTCAACTATTTTTCATACATTGTGCACTCACTCTGGTTTTAAAATTTTAATTTCTCACTTCAAAACATATCCAATGTTTTTTTTTACTTTAAAAATTACTCAACTATTTTTCATACATTGTGCACTCACTCTGGTTTTAAAATTTTAATTTCTCACTTCAAAACATATCCAATGTTTTTTTTTTACTTTAAAAATTACTCAACTATTTTTCATACATTGTGCACTCACTCTGGTTTTAAAATTTTAATTTCTCACTTCAAAACATATCCAATGTTTTTTTTTACTTTAAAAATTACTCAACTATTTTTCATACATTGTTAACTCACTCTGGTTTTAAAATTTTAATTTCTCACTTCAAAACATATCCAATGTTTTTTTTTTACTTTAAAAATTACTCAACTATTTTTCATACATTGTTAACTCACTCTGGTATTAAAATTTTAATTTCTCACTTCAAAACATATCCAATGTTTTTTTTTACTTTAAAAATTACTCAACTATTTTTCATACATTGTTAACTCACTCTGGTATTAAAATTTATCATTCTCACTTCAAAACATATCCAATGTTTTTTTTTACTTTAAAAATTACTCAACTATTTTTCCTACATTGTGCACTCACTCTGGTTTTAAAATTTTAATTTCTCACTTCAAAACATATCCAATGATTTTTTTACTTTAAAAATTACTCAACTATTTTTCATACATTGTGCACTCACTCTGGTTTTAAAATTTTAATTTCTCACTTCAAAACATATCCAATGTTTTTTTTTACTTTAAAAATTACTCAACTATTTTTCATACATTGTTAACTCACTCTGGTATTAAAATTTTAATTTCTCACTTCAAAACATATTCAATGTTTTTTTTACTTTAAAAATTACTCAACTATTTTTCATACATTGTTAACTCACTCTGGTATTAAAATTTATCATTCTCACTTCAAAACATATCCAATTTTTTTTTTTACTTTAAAAATTACTCAACTATTTTTCATACATTGTTAACTCACTCTGGTTTTAAAATTTTAATTTCTCACTTCAAAACATATCCAATGTTTTTTTTTACTTTAAAAATTACTCAACTATTTTTCATACATTGTGCACTCACTCTGGTTTTAAAATTTAAATTTCTCACTTCAAAACATATCCAATGTTTTTTTTTACTTTAAAAATTACTCAACTATTTTTCATACATTGTTAACTCACTCTGGTATTAAAATTTTAATTTCTCACTTCAAAACATATCCAATGCTTTTTTTTACTTTAAAAATTACTCAACTATTTTTCATACATTGTTAACTCACTCTGGTATTAAAATTTTAATTTCTCACTTCAAAACATATCCAATGTTTTTTTTTACTTTAAAAATTACTCAACTATTTTTCATACATTGCTAACTCACTCTGGTTTTAAAATTTTAATTTCTCACTTCAAAACATATCCAATGTTTTTTTTTACTTTAAAAATTACTCAACTATTTTTCATACATTGTTAACTCACTCTGGTATTAAAATTTTAATTTCTCACTTCAAAACATATCCAATGTTTTTTTTTACTTTAATAATTACTCAACTATTTTTCATACATTGTTAACTCACTCTGGTATAAAATTTTAATTTCTCACTTCAAAACATATCCAATGTTTTTTTTTACTTTAAAAATTACTCAACTATTTTTCATACATTGTTAACTCACTCTGGTATTAAAATTTATTATTCTCACTTCAAAACATATCCAATGTTTTTTTTTACTTTAAAAATTACTCAACTATTTTTCATACATTGTTAACTCACTCTGGTTTTAAAATTTTAATTTCTCACTTCAAAACATATCCAATGTTTTTTTTTACTTTAAAAATTACTCAACTATTTTTCCTACATTGTGCACTCACTCTGGTTTTAAAATTTTAATTTCTCACTTCAAAACATATCAAAAACTACTCTTTTTTTTTACTTTAAAATTTACTCAACTATTTTTCCTACATTGTGCACTCACTCTGGTTTTAAAATTTTAATTTCTCACTTCAAAACATATCCAATGTTTTTTTTTACTTTAAAAATTACTCAACTATTTTTCATACATTGTGCACTCACTCTGGTTTTAAAATTTATTATTCTCACTTCAAAACATATCCAATGTTTTTTTTTACTTTAAAAATTACTCAACTATTTTTCATACATTGTGCACTCACTCTGGTTTTAAAATTTTAATTTCTCACTTCAAAACATATCAAAGTCTTTTTTAACTTTAAAAATTACTAAACTATTTTTCATACATTGTTAACTCACTCTGGTATTAAAATTTATTATTCTCACTTCAAAACATATCCAATGTTTTTTTTTACTTTAAAAATTACTCAACTATTTTTCATACATTGTTAACTCACTCTGGTTTTAAAATTTTAATTTCTCACTTCAAAACATATCAAAGTCTTTTTTAACTTTAAAAATTACTAAACTATTTTTCATACATTGTTAACTCACTCTGGTATTAAAATTTATCATTCTCACTTCAAAACATATCCAATGTTTTTTTTTACTTTAAAAATTACTCAACTATTTTTCCTACATTGTGCACTCACTCTGGTTTTAAAATTTTAATTTCTCACTTCAAAACATATCCAATGTTTTTTTTTACTTTAAAAATTACTCAACTATTTTTCATACATTGTGCACTCACTCTGGTTTTAAAATTTTAATTTCTCACTTCAAAACATATCCAATGTTTTTTTTTACTTTAAAAATTACTCAACTATTTTTCATACATTGTTAACTCACTCTGGTATTAAAATTTTAATTTCTCACTTCAAAACATATCCAATGTTTTTTTTACTTTAAAAATTACTCAACTATTTTTCATACATTGTTAACTCACTCTGGTATTAAAATTTATTATTCTCACTTCAAATTACTTCAAAAACTACTCTTTTTTTTTACTTTAATAATTACTCAACTATTTTTCATACATTGCTAACTCACTCTGGTATTAAAATTTATTATTCTCACTTCAAAACATATCCAATGTTTTTTTTTACTTTAAAAATTACTCAACTATTTTTATACATTGCTAACTCACTCTGGTATTAAAATTTTAATTTCTCACTTCAAAACATATCCAATGTTTTTTTTTACTTTAAAAATTACTCAACTATTTTTCATACATTGCTAACTCACTCTGGTTTTAAAATTTTAATTTCTCACTTCAAAACATATCCAATGTTTTTTTTTACTTTAAAAATTACTCAACTATTTTTCATACATTGCTAACTCACTCTGGTATTAAAATTTTAATTTCTCACTTCAAAACATATCAAAGTTTTTTTTTACTTTAAAAATTACACTAACTTTTTTCTTACTTTGTTAACTCACTCTGATATTACAATTTTAATTTCTCACTTCAAAACATATCCAATGTTTTTTTTTACTTTAATAATTACTCAACTATTTTTCATACATTGTTAACTCACTCTGGTATTAAAATTTATCATTCTCACTTCAAAACATATCCAATGTTTTTTTTTACTTTAAAAATTACTCAACTATTTTCTCTACATTGTGCACTCACTCTGGTTTTAAAATTTTAATTTCTCACTTCAAAACATATCCAATGTTTTTTTTTACTTTAAAAATTACTCAACTATTTTTCATACATTGTTAACTCACTCTGGTATTAAAATTTATTATTCTCACTTAAAATTACTTGAAAAACTACTCTTTTTTTTTACTTTAATAATTACTCAACTATTTTTCATACATTGTTAACTCACTCTGGTATTAAAATTTATTATTCTCACTTCAAAACATATCCAATGTTTTTTTTTACTTTAAAAATTACTCAACTATTTTTCATACATTGCTAACTCACTCTGGTATTAAAATTTTAATTTCTCACTTCAAAACATATCAAAAACTACTCTTTTTTTTTACTTTAATAATTACTCAACTATTTTTCATACATTGTTAACTCACTCTGGTATTAAAATTTTAATTTCTCACTTCAAAACATATTCAATGTTTTTTTTACTTTAAAAATTACTCAACTATTTTTCATACATTGTTAACTCACTCTGGTATTAAAATTTATCATTCTCACTTCAAAAACTACTCTTTTTTTTTACTTTAATAATTACTCAACTATTTTCATACATTGTTAACTCACTCTGGTATTAAAATTTATTATTCTCACTTCAAAACATATCCAATGTTTTTTTTTACTTTAAAAATTACTCAACTATTTTTCATACATTGCTAACTCACTCTGATATTAAAATTTATTATTCTCACTTCAAAACATATCCAATGTTTTTTTTTACTTTAAAAATTACTCAACTATTTTTCATACATTGCTAACTCACTCTGGTATTAAAATTTTAATTTCTCACTTCAAAACATATCAAAAACTACTCTTTTTTTTTACTTTAATAATTACTCAACTATTTTTCATACATTGTTAACTCACTCTGGTATTAAAATTTATCATTCTCACTTCAAAACATATCCAATGTTTTTTTTTACTTTAAAAATTACTCAACTATTTTTCATACATTGCTAACTCACTCTGGTTTTAAAATTTTAATTTCTCACTTCAAAACATATCCAATGTTTTTTTTTACTTTAAAAATTACTCAACTATTTTTCATACATTGTTAACTCACTCTGGTATTAAAATTTTAATTTCTCACTTCAAAACATATCCAATGTTTTTTTTTACTTTAAAAATTACTCAACTATTTTTCATACATTGTTAACTCACTCTGGTATTAAAATTTATTATTCTCACTTCAAAACATATCCAATGTTTTTTTTTACTTTAAAAATTACTCAACTATTTTTCATACATTGTTAACTCACTATGGTATTAAAATTTTAATTTCTCACTTCAAAACATATCAAAAACTACTCTTTTTTTTTACTTTAATAATTACTCAACTATTTTTCATACATTGTTAACTCACTCTGGTTTTAAAATTTTAATTTCTCACTTCAAAACATATCCAATGTTTTTTTTTACTTTAAAAATTACTCAACTATTTTTCATACATTGTTAACTCACTCTGGTATTAAAATTTTAATTTCTCACTTCAAAACATATCCAATGTTTTTTTTTACTTTAAAAATTACTCAACTATTTTTCATACATTGTTAACTCACTCTGGTATTAAAATTTATCATTCTCACTTCAAAAACTACTCTTTTTTTTTACTTTAATAATTACTCAACTATTTTTCATACATTGTTAACTCACTCTGGTATTAAAATTTATCATTCTCACTTCAAAACATATCCAATGTTTTTTTTTACTTTAAAAATTACTCAACTATTTTTCATACATTGTTAACTCACTCTGGTATTAAAATTTTAATTTCTCACTTCAAAACATATCCAATGTTTTTTTTTACTTTAAAAATTACTCAACTATTTTTCCTACATTGTTAACTCACTCTGGTATAAAATTTTAATTTCTCACTTCAAAACATATCCAATGTTTTTTTTTACTTTAAAAATTACTCAACTATTTTTCATACATTGTTAACTCACTCTGGTATTAAAATTTTAATTTCTCACTTCAAAACATATCCAATGTTTTTTTTTACTTTAAAAATTACTCAACTATTTTTCATACATTGTTAACTCACTCTGGTATTAAAATTTATTATTCTCACTTCAAAACATATCCAATGTTTTTTTTTACTTTAAAAATTACTCAACTATTTTTCATACATTGTTAACTCACTATGGTATTAAAATTTTAATTTCTCACTTCAAAACATATCAAAAACTACTCTTTTTTTTTACTTTAATAATTACTCAACTATTTTTCATACATTGTTAACTCACTCTGGTTTTAAAATTTTAATTTCTCACTTCAAAACATATCCAATGTTTTTTTTTACTTTAAAAATTACTCAACTATTTTTCATACATTGTTAACTCACTCTGGTTTTAAAATTTTAATTTCTCACTTCAAAACATATCCAATGTTTTTTTTTACTTTAAAAATTACTCAACTATTTTTCATACATTGTTAACTCACTCTGGTATTAAAATTTTAATTTCTCACTTCAAAACATATCCAATGTTTTTTTTTACTTTAAAAATTACTCAACTATTTTTCATACATTGTTAACTCACTCTGGTATTAAAATTTTAATTTCTCACTTCAAAACATATCCAATGTTTTTTTTTACTTTAAAAATTACTCAACTATTTTTCATACATTGCTAACTCACTCTGGTTTTAAAATTTTAATTTCTCACTTCAAAATACTTCAAAAACTACGTTTTTTTCTCTTAAAAATTACACTAACTTTTTTCTTACTTTGCTAACTCACTCTGATATTAAAATTTTAATTTCTCACTTCAAAACATATCCAATGTTTTTTTTTACTTTAAAAATTACTCAACTATTTTTCATACATTGTTAACTCACTCTGGTATTAAAATTTATTATTCTCACTTCAAAACATATCCAATGTTTTTTTTTACTTTAAAAATTACTCAACTATTTTTCATACATTGTTAACTCACTCTGGTATTAAAATTTTAATTTCTCACTTCAAAACATATCCAATGTTTTTTTTTACTTTAAAAATTACTCAACTATTTTTCATACATTGCTAACTCACTCTGATATTAAAATTTTAATTTCTCACTTCAAAACATATTCAATGTTTTTTTTACTTTAAAAATTACTCAACTATTTTTCATACATTGTTAACTCACTCTGGTATTAAAATTTATCATTCTCACTTCAAAACATATCCAATGTTTTTTTTTACTTTAAAAATTACTCAACTATTTTTCCTACATTGTGCACTCACTCTGGTTTTAAAATTTTAATTTCTCACTTCAAAACATATCCAATGTTTTTTTTTACTTTAAAAATTACTCAACTATTTTTCATACATTGTGCACTCACTCTGGTTTTAAAATTTTAATTTCTCACTTCAAAACATATCCAATGTTTTTTTTTACTTTAAAAATTACTCAACTATTTTTCATACATTGTTAACTCACTCTGGTATTAAAATTTTAATTTCTCACTTCAAAACATATCCAATGTTTTTTTTTACTTTAAAAATTACTCAACTATTTTTCATACATTGTTAACTCACTCTGGTATTAAAATTTTAATTTCTCACTTCAAAACATATCCAATGTTTTTTTTTACTTTAAAAATTACTCAACTATTTTTCATACATTGCTAACTCACTCTGGTTTTAAAATTTTAATTTCTCACTTCAAAACATATCCAATGTTTTTTTTACTTTAAAAATTACTCAACTATTTTTCATACATTGCTAACTCACTCTGGTATTAAAATTTTAATTTCTCACTTCAAAACATATCCAATGTTTTTTTTTACTTTAAAAATTACTCAACTATTTTTCATACATTGTGCACTCACTCTGGTTTTAAAATTTTAATTTCTCACTTCAAAACATATCAAAAACTACTCTTTTTTTTTACTTTAATAATTACTCAACTATTTTTCATACATTGTTAACTCACTCTGGTATTAAAATTTATTATTCTCACTTAAAAACATATCCAATGTTTTTTTTTACTTTAAAAATTACTCAACTATTTTTCATACATTGCTAACTCACTCTGGTTTTAAAATTTTAATTTCTCACTTCAAAACATATCCAATGTTTTTTTTTACTTTAAAAATTACTCAACTATTTTTCATACATTGTTAACTCACTCTGGTTTTAAAATTTTAATTTCTCACTTCAAAACATATCCAATGTTTTTTTTTACTTTAAAAATTGCACTAACTTTTTTCTTACATTGCTAACTCACTCTGGTTTTAAAATTTTAATTTCTCACTTCAAAACATATCCAATGTTTTTTTTTACTTTAAAAATTACTCAACTATTTTTCATACATTGTGCACTCACTCTGGTTTTAAAATTTTAATTTCTCACTTCAAAACATATCCAATGTTTTTTTTTACTTTAAAAATTACTCAACTATTTTTCATACATTGTTAACTCACTCTGGTTTTAAATTTTAATTTCTCACTTCAAAACATATCCAATGTTTTTTTTTACTTTAAAAATTACTCAACCATTTTTCATACATTGTTAACTCACTCTGGTATTAAAATTTTAATTTCTCACTTCAAAACGTATCAAAAACTACTCTTTTTTTTTACTTTAAAAATTACTCAACTATTTTTCATACATTGTTAACTCACTCTGGTATTAAAATTTATCATTCTCACTTCAAAACACTTCAAAAACTACGCTTTTTTTACTTTAAAAATTACACTAACTTTTTTCTTACTTTGCTAACTCACTCTGGTTTTAAAATTTTAATTTCTCACTTCAAAACATATCCAATGTTTTTTTTTACTTTAAAAATTACTCAACTATTTTTCATACATTGTTAACTCACTCTGGTATTAAAATTTTAATTTCTCACTTCAAAACATATCCAATGTTTTTTTTTACTTTAAAAATTACTCAACTATTTTTCATACATTGTTAACTCACTCTGGTATTAAAATTTTAATTTCTCACTTCAAAACATATCCAATGTTTTTTTTACTTTAAAAATTACTCAACTATTTTTCATACATTGCTAACTCACTCTGGTATTAAAATTTTAATTTCTCACTTCAAAACATATCAAAAACTACTCTTTTTTTTTACTTTAATAGATACTCAACTATTTTTCATACATTGTTAACTCACTCTTGCATTAAAATTTTAATTTCTCACTTCAAAACATATTCAATGTTTTTTTTACTTTAAAAATTACTCAACTATTTTTCCTACATTGTGCACTCACTCTGGTTTTAAAATTTTAATTTCTCACTTCAAAACATATCCAATGTTTTTTTTTACTTTAAAAATTACTCAACTATTTTTCATACATTGTGCACTCACTCTGGTTTTAAAATTTTAATTTCTCACTTCAAAACATATCCAATGTTTTTTTTTACTTTAAAAATTACTCAACTATTTTTCATACATTGTTAACTCACTCTGGTTTTAAAATTTTAATTTCTCACTTCAAAACATATCCAATGTTTTTTTTTACTTTAAAAATTACTCAACTATTTTTCATACATTGTTAACTCACTCTGGTATTAAAATTTTAATTTCTCACTTCAAAACATATCCAATGTTTTTTTTTACTTTAAAAATTACTCAACTATTTTTCATACATTGCTAACTCACTCTGGTATTAAAATTTTAATTTCTCACTTCAAAACATATCCAATGTTTTTTTTTACTTTAAAAATTACACTAACTATTTTTCTTACTTTGATAACTCACTCTGATATTAAAATTTATTATTCTCACTTCAAAACATATCCAATGTTTTTTTTTACTTTAAAAATTACTCAACTATTTTTCATACATTGTTAACTCACTCTGGTATTAAAATTTATTATTCTCACTTCAAAACATATCCAATGTTTTTTTTTACTTTAAAAATTACTCAACTATTTTTCATACATTGTTAACTCACTCTGGTATTAAAATTTTAATTTCTCACTTCAAAACATATCCAATGTTTTTTTTTACTTTAAAAATTACACTAACTATTTTTCTTACTTTGATAACTCACTCTGATATTAAAATTTATTATTCTCACTTCAAAACATATCCAATGTTTTTTTTTACTTTAAAAATTACTCAACTATTTTTCATACATTGTTAACTCACTCTGGTATTAAAATTTATTATTCTCACTTCAAAACATATTCAATGTTTTTTTTACTTTAAAAATTACTCAACTATTTTTCCTACATTGTGCACTCACTCTGGTTTTAAAATTTTAATTTCTCACTTCAAAACATATCCAATGTTTTTTTTTACTTTAAAAATTACTCAACTATTTTTCATACATTGTGCACTCACTCTGGTTTTAAAATTTTAATTTCTCACTTCAAAACATATCCAATGTTTTTTTTTACTTTAAAAATTACTCAACTATTTTTCATACATTGTTAACTCACTCTGGTTTTAAAATTTTAATTTCTCACTTCAAAACATATCCAATGTTTTTTTTTACTTTAAAAATTACTCAACTATTTTTCATACATTGTTAACTCACTCTGGTATTAAAATTTTAATTTCTCACTTCAAAACATATCCAATGTTTTTTTTTACTTTAAAAATTACTCAACTATTTTTCATACATTGCTAACTCACTCTGGTATTAAAATTTTAATTTCTCACTTCAAAACATATCCAATGTTTTTTTTTACTTTAAAAATTACACTAACTATTTTTCTTACTTTGATAACTCACTCTGATATTAAAATTTATTATTCTCACTTCAAAACATATCCAATGTTTTTTTTTACTTTAAAAATTACTCAACTATTTTTCATACATTGTTAACTCACTCTGGTATTAAAATTTATTATTCTCACTTCAAAACATATCCAATGTTTTTTTTTACTTTAAAAATTACTCAACTATTTTTCATACATTGTTAACTCACTCTGGTTTTAAAATTTTAATTTCTCACTTCAAAACATATCCAATGTTTTTTTTTACTTTAAAAATTACTCAACTATTTTTCATACATTGTTAACTCACTCTGGTTTTAAAATTTATTATTCTCACTTCAAAACATATCCAATGTTTTTTTTTACTTTAAAAATTACACTAACTATTTTTCTTACTTTGATAACTCACTCTGATATTAAAATTTATTATTCTCACTTCAAAACATATCCAATGTTTTTTTTTACTTTAAAAATTACTCAACTATTTTTCATACATTGTTAACTCACTCTGGTATTAAAATTTATTATTCTCACTTCAAAACATATCCAATGTTTTTTTTTACTTTAAAAATTACTCAACTATTTTTCATACATTGTTAACTCACTCTGGTTTTAAAATTTTAATTTCTCACTTCAAAACATATCCAATGTTTTTTTTTACTTTAAAAATTACTCAACTATTTTTCATACATTGTTAACTCACTCTGGTTTTAAAATTTATTATTCTCACTTCAAAACATATCCAATGTTTTTTTTTACTTTAAAAATTACTCAACTATTTTTCATACATTGCTAACTCACTCTGATATTAAAATTTATTATTCTCACTTCAAAACATATTCAATGTTTTTTTTACTTTAAAAATTACTCAACTATTTTTCATACATTGCTAACTCACTCTGGTATTAAAATTTTAATTTCTCACTTCAAAACATATCCAATGTTTTTTTTTACTTTAAAAATTACTCAACTATTTTTCATACATTGTGCACTCACTCTGGTTTTAAAATTTTAATTTCTCACTTCAAAACATATCCAATGTTTTTTTTTACTTTAAAAATTACTCAACTATTTTTCATACATTGTTAACTCACTCTGGTATTAAAATTTTAATTTCTCACTTCAAAACATATCCAATGTTTTTTTTTACTTTAAAAATTACTCAACTATTTTTCATACATTGCTAACTCACTCTGGTTTTAAAATTTTAATTTCTCACTTCAAAACATATCCAATGTTTTTTTTTACTTTAAAAATTACTCAACTATTTTTCATACATTGTTAACTCACTCTGGTTTTAAAATTTTAATTTCTCACTTCAAAACATATCCAATGTTTTTTTTTACTTTAAAAATTACTCAACTATTTTTCATACATTGTTAACTCACTCTGGTATTAAAATTTATTATTCTCACTTCAAAACATATCCAATGTTTTTTTTTACTTTAAAAATTACTCAACTATTTTTCATACATTGTTAACTCACTCTGGTTTTAAAATTTTAATTTCTCACTTCAAAACATATCCAATGTTTTTTTTTACTTTAAAAATTACTCAACTATTTTTCATACATTGCTAACTCACTCTGGTATTAAAATTTTAATTTCTCACTTCAAAACATATCCAATGTTTTTTTTTACTTTAAAAATTACACTAACTATTTTTCTTACTTTGATAACTCACTCTGATATTAAAATTTATTATTCTCACTTCAAAACATATCCAATGTTTTTTTTTACTTTAAAAATTACTCAACTATTTTTCATACATTGTTAACTCACTCTGGTATTAAAATTTATTATTCTCACTTCAAAACATATCCAATGTTTTTTTTTACTTTAAAAATTACTCAACTATTTTTCATACATTGTTAACTCACTCTGGTATTAAAATTTTAATTTCTCACTTCAAAACATATCCAATGTTTTTTTTTACTTTAAAAATTACACTAACTATTTTTCTTACTTTGATAACTCACTCTGATATTAAAATTTATTATTCTCACTTCAAAACATATCCAATGTTTTTTTTTACTTTAAAAATTACTCAACTATTTTTCATACATTGTTAACTCACTCTGGTATTAAAATTTATTATTCTCACTTCAAAACATATTCAATGTTTTTTTTACTTTAAAAATTACTCAACTATTTTTCCTACATTGTGCACTCACTCTGGTTTTAAAATTTTAATTTCTCACTTCAAAACATATCCAATGTTTTTTTTTACTTTAAAAATTACTCAACTATTTTTCATACATTGTGCACTCACTCTGGTTTTAAAATTTTAATTTCTCACTTCAAAACATATCCAATGTTTTTTTTTACTTTAAAAATTACTCAACTATTTTTCATACATTGTTAACTCACTCTGGTTTTAAAATTTTAATTTCTCACTTCAAAACATATCCAATGTTTTTTTTTACTTTAAAAATTACTCAACTATTTTTCATACATTGTTAACTCACTCTGGTATTAAAATTTTAATTTCTCACTTCAAAACATATCCAATGTTTTTTTTTACTTTAAAAATTACTCAACTATTTTTCATACATTGCTAACTCACTCTGGTATTAAAATTTTAATTTCTCACTTCAAAACATATCCAATGTTTTTTTTTACTTTAAAAATTACACTAACTATTTTTCTTACTTTGATAACTCACTCTGATATTAAAATTTATTATTCTCACTTCAAAACATATCCAATGTTTTTTTTTACTTTAAAAATTACTCAACTATTTTTCATACATTGTTAACTCACTCTGGTATTAAAATTTATTATTCTCACTTCAAAACATATCCAATGTTTTTTTTTACTTTAAAAATTACTCAACTATTTTTCATACATTGTTAACTCACTCTGGTTTTAAAATTTTAATTTCTCACTTCAAAACATATCCAATGTTTTTTTTTACTTTAAAAATTACTCAACTATTTTTCATACATTGTTAACTCACTCTGGTTTTAAAATTTATTATTCTCACTTCAAAACATATCCAATGTTTTTTTTTACTTTAAAAATTACTCAACTATTTTTCATACATTGCTAACTCACTCTGATATTAAAATTTATTATTCTCACTTCAAAACATATTCAATGTTTTTTTTACTTTAAAAATTACTCAACTATTTTTCATACATTGCTAACTCACTCTGGTATTAAAATTTTAATTTCTCACTTCAAAACATATCCAATGTTTTTTTTTACTTTAAAAATTACTCAACTATTTTTCATACATTGTGCACTCACTCTGGTTTTAAAATTTTAATTTCTCACTTCAAAACATATCCAATGTTTTTTTTTACTTTAAAAATTACTCAACTATTTTTCATACATTGTTAACTCACTCTGGTATTAAAATTTTAATTTCTCACTTCAAAACATATCCAATGTTTTTTTTTACTTTAAAAATTACTCAACTATTTTTCATACATTGCTAACTCACTCTGGTTTTAAAATTTTAATTTCTCACTTCAAAACATATCCAATGTTTTTTTTTACTTTAAAAATTACTCAACTATTTTTCATACATTGTTAACTCACTCTGGTTTTAAAATTTTAATTTCTCACTTCAAAACATATCCAATGTTTTTTTTTACTTTAAAAATTACTCAACTATTTTTCATACATTGTTAACTCACTCTGGTATTAAAATTTATTATTCTCACTTCAAAACATATCCAATGTTTTTTTTTACTTTAAAAATTACTCAACTATTTTTCATACATTGTTAACTCACTCTGGTTTTAAAATTTTAATTTCTCACTTCAAAACATATCCAATGTTTTTTTTTACTTTAAAAATTACTCAACTATTTTTCATACATTGTTAACTCACTCTGGTATTAAAATTTTAATTTCTCACTTCAAAACATATCCAATGTTTTTTTTTACTTTAAAAATTACTCAACTATTTTTCATACATTGTTAACTCACTCTGGTATTAAAATTTTAATTTCTCACTTCAAAACATATCCAATGTTTTTTTTTACTTTAAAAATTACTCAACTATTTTTCATACATTGTTAACTCACTCTGGTATTAAAATTTTAATTTCTCACTTCAAAACATATTCAATGTTTTTTTTACTTTAAAAATTACTCAACTATTTTTCATACATTGTTAACTCACTCTGGTTTTAAAATTTTAATTTCTCACTTCAAAACATATCCAATGTTTTTTTTTACTTTAAAAATTACTCAACTATTTTTCATACATTGTTAACTCACTCTGGTTTTAAAATTTTAATTTCTCACTTCAAAACATATCCAATGTTTTTTTTTACTTTAAAAATTACTCAACTATTTTTCATACATTGTTAACTCACTCTGGTATTAAAATTTATCATTCTCACTTCAAAACATATCCAATGTTTTTTTTTACTTTAATAATTACTCAACTATTTTTCATACATTGTTAACTCACTCTGGTATAAAATTTTAATTTCTCACTTCAAAACATATCCAATGTTTTTTTTTACTTTAAAAATTACTCAACTATTTTTCATACATTGTGCACTCACTCTGGTTTTAAAATTTTAATTTCTCACTTCAAAACATATCCAATGTTTTTTTTTACTTTAATAATTACTCAACTATTTTTCATACATTGCTAACTCACTCTGATATTAAAATTTATTATTCTCACTTCAAAACATATCCAATGTTTTTTTTTACTTTAAAAATTACTCAACTATTTTTCATACATTGTTAACTCACTCTGGTATTAAAATTTTAATTTCTCACTTCAAAACATATCCAATGTTTTTTTTTACTTTAAAAATTACTCAACTATTTTTCATACATTGCTAACTCACTCTGGTATTAAAATTTTAATTTCTCACTTCAAAACATATCAAAAACTACTCTTTTTTTTTACTTTAATAGATACTCAACTATTTTTCATACATTGTTAACTCACTCTTGCATTAAAATTTTAATTTCTCACTTCAAAAAATATTCACTGTTTTTTTTACTTTAAAAATTACTCAACTATTTTTCCTACATTGTGCACTCACTCTGGTTTTAAAATTTTAATTTCTCACTTCAAAACATATCCAATGTTTTTTTTTACTTTAAAAATTACTCAACTATTTTTCATACATTGTGCACTCACTCTGGTTTTAAAATTTTAATTTCTCACTTCAAAACATATCCAATGTTTTTTTTTACTTTAAAAATTACTCAACTATTTTTCATACATTGTTAACTCACTCTGGTTTTAAAATTTTAATTTCTCACTTCAAAACATATCCAATGTTTTTTTTTACTTTAAAAATTACTCAACTATTTTTCATACATTGTTAACTCACTCTGGTATTAAAATTTATTATTCTCACTTCAAAACATATCCAATGTTTTTTTTTACTTTAAAAATTACTCAACTATTTTTCATACATTGTTAACTCACTCTGGTATTAAAATTTTAATTTCTCACTTCAAAACATATCCAATGTTTTTTTTTACTTTAAAAATTACACTAACTATTTTTCTTACTTTGCTAACTCACTCTGGTATTAAAATTTTAATTTCTCACTTCAAAACATATCCAATGTTTTTTTTTACTTTAAAAATTACTCAACTATTTTTCATACATTGCTAACTCACTCTGGTATTAAAATTTATTATTCTCACTTCAAAACATATCCAATGTTTTTTTTTACTTTAAAAATTACTCAACTATTTTTCATACATTGCTAACTCACTCTGGTATTAAAATTTTAATTTCTCACTTCAAAACATATCCAATGTTTTTTTTTACTTTAAAAATTACTCAACTATTTTTCATACATTGTTAACTCACTCTGGTATTAAAATTTTAATTTCTCACTTCAAAACATATCCAATGTTTTTTTTTACTTTAAAAATTACTCAACTATTTTTCATACATTGCTAACTCACTCTGATATTAAAATTTATTATTCTCACTTCAAAACATATTCAATGTTTTTTTTACTTTAAAAATTACTCAACTATTTTTCATACATTGCTAACTCACTCTGGTATTAAAATTTTAATTTCTCACTTCAAAACATATCCAATGTTTTTTTTTACTTTAAAAATTACTCAACTATTTTTCATACATTGTGCACTCACTCTGGTTTTAAAATTTTAATTTCTCACTTCAAAACATATCCAATGTTTTTTTTTACTTTAAAAATTACTCAACTATTTTTCATACATTGTTAACTCACTCTGGTATTAAAATTTTAATTTCTCGCTTCAAAACATATCCAATGTTTTTTTTTACTTTAAAAATTACTCAACTATTTTTCATACATTGCTAACTCACTCTGGTTTTAAAATTTATCATTCTCACTTCAAAACATATCCAATGTTTTTTTTTACTTTAAAAATTACTCAACTATTTTTCATACATTGCTAACTCACTCTGGTTTTAAAATTTTAATTTCTCACTTCAAAACATATCCAATGTTTTTTTTTACTTTAAAAATTACTCAACTATTTTTCATACATTGTTAACTCACTCTGGTATTAAAATTTATTATTCTCACTTCAAAACATATCCAATGTTTTTTTTTACTTTAAAAATTACTCAACTATTTTTCATACATTGTTAACTCACTCTGGTTTTAAAATTTTAATTTCTCACTTCAAAACATATCCAATGTTTTTTTTTACTTTAAAAATTACTCAACTATTTTTCATACATTGTTAACTCACTCTGGTATTAAAATTTTAATTTCTCACTTCAAAACATATTCAATGTTTTTTTTACTTTAAAAATTACTCAACTATTTTTCATACATTGTTAACTCACTCTGGTTTTAAAATTTTAATTTCTCACTTCAAAACATATTCAATGTTTTTTTTACTTTAAAAATTACTCAACTATTTTTCATACATTGTTAACTCACTCTGGTTTTAAAATTTTAATTTCTTACTTCAAAACATATCAAAAACTACTCTTTTTTTTTACTTTAAAAATTACTCAACTATTTTTCATACATTGTTAACTCACTCTGGTATAAAATTTTAATTTCTCACTTCAAAACATATCCAATGTTTTTTTTTACTTTAAAAATTACTCAACTATTTTTCATACATTGTTAACTCACTCTGGTTTTAAAATTTTAATTTCTCACTTCAAAACATATCCAATGTTTTTTTTTACTTTAAAAATTACTCAACTATTTTTCATACATTGTTAACTCACTCTGGTATTAAAATTTATCATTCTCACTTCAAAACATATCCAATGTTTTTTTTTACTTTAATAATTACTCAACTATTTTTCATACATTGTTAACTCACTCTGGTATAAAATTTTAATTTCTCACTTCAAAACATATCCAATGTTTTTTTTTACTTTAAAAATTACTCAACTATTTTTCATACATTGTGCACTCACTCTGGTTTTAAAATTTATTATTCTCACTTCAAAACATATCCAATGTTTTTTTTTACTTTAAAAATTACTCAACTATTTTTCATACATTGCTAACTCACTCTGGTATTAAAATTTATTATTCTCACTTCAAAACATATCCAATGTTTTTTTTTACTTTAAAAATTACTCAACTATTTTTCATACATTGTTAACTCACTCTGGTATTAAAATTTTAATTTCTCACTTCAAAACATATCCAATGTTTTTTTTTACTTTAAAAATTACTCAACTATTTTTACTACATTGTTAACTCACTCTGGTATTAAAATTTTAATTTCTCACTTCAAAACATATCCAATGTTTTTTTTTACTTTAAAAATTACTCAACTATTTTTCATACATTGCTAACTCACTCTGGTTTTAAAATTTTAATTTCTCACTTCAAAATACTTAAAACTACGTTTTTTTCTCTTAAAAATTACACTAACTTTTTTCTTACTTTGCTAACTCACTCTGATATTAAAATTTATTATTCTCACTTCAAAACATATCCAATGTTTTTTTTTACTTTAAAAATTACTCAACTATTTTTCATACATTGTTAACTCACTCTGGTATTAAAATTTTAATTTCTCACTTCAAAACGTATCCAATGTTTTTTTTACTTTAAAAATTACTCAACTATTTTTCATACATTGCTAACTCACTCTGGTTTTAAAATTTTAATTTCTCACTTCAAAACATATCCAATGTTTTTTTTTACTTTAAAAATTACTCAACTATTTTTCATACATTGTTAACTCACTCTGGTATTAAAATTTTAATTTCTCACTTCAAAACATATTCAATGTTTTTTTTACTTTAAAAATTACTCAACTATTTTTCATACATTGTTAACTCACTCTGGTTTTAAAATTTTAATTTCTCACTTCAAAACATATCCAATGTTTTTTTTTACTTTAAAAATTACTCAACTATTTTTCATACATTGTTAACTCACTCTGGTTTTAAAATTTTAATTTCTCACTTCAAAACATATCCAATGTTTTTTTTTACTTTAAAAATTACTCAACTATTTTTCATACATTGTTAACTCACTCTGGTATTAAAATTTTAATTTCTCACTTCAAAACATATCCAATGTTTTTTTTTACTTTAAAAATTACTCAACTATTTTTCATACATTGTTAACTCACTCTGGTATTAAAATTTTAATTTCTCACTTCAAAACATATCCAATGTTTTTTTTACTTTAAAAATTACTCAACTATTTTTCATACATTGCTAACTCACTCTGGTATTAAAATTTTAATTTCTCACTTCAAAACATATCCAATGTTTTTTTTTACTTTAAAAATTACTCAACTATTTTTCATACATTGTTAACTCACTCTGGTATTAAAATTTATCATTCTCACTTCAAAACATATCCAATGTTTTTTTTTACTTTAAAAATTACTCAACATTTTTTTCCTACATTGTGCACTCACTCTGGTTTTAAAATTTTAATTTCTCACTTCAAAACATATCCAATGTTTTTTTTTACTTTAAAAATTACTCAACTATTTTTCCTACATTGTGCACTCACTCTGGTTTTAAAATTTTAATTTCTCACTTCAAAACATATCCAATGTTTTTTTTTACTTTAAAAATTACTCAACTATTTTTCATACATTGTTAACTCACTCTGGTATTAAAATTTTAATTTCTCACTTCAAAACATATCCAATGTTTTTTTTTACTTTAAAAATTACTCAACTATTTTTCATACATTGTTAACTCACTCTGGTATTAAAATTTTAATTTCTCACTTCCAAACATATCCAATGTTTTTTTTTACTTTAAAAATTACTCAACTATTTTTCATACATTGCTAACTCACTCTGGTTTTAAAATTTTAATTTCTCACTTCAAAATACTTTAAAAACTACGTTTTTTTCTCTTAAAAATTACACTAACTTTTTTCTTACTTTGCTAACTCACTCTGATATTAAAATTTATTATTCTCACTTCAAAACATATCCAATGTTTTTTTTTACTTTAAAAATTACTCAACTATTTTTCATACATTGTTAACTCACTCTGGTATTAAAATTTATTATTCTCACTTCAAAACATATCCAATGTTTTTTTTTACTTTAAAAATTACTCAACTATTTTTCATACATTGTTAACTCACTCTGGTTTTAAAATTTTAATTTCTCACTTCAAAACATATCCAATGTTTTTTTTTACTTTAAAAATTACTCAACTATTTTTCATACATTGTTAACTCACTCTGGTATTAAAATTTTAATTTCTCACTTCAAAACATATTCAATGTTTTTTTTACTTTAAAAATTACTCAACTATTTTTCATACATTGTTAACTCACTCTGGTTTTAAAATTTTAATTTCTCACTTCAAAACATATTCAATGTTTTTTTTTACTTTAAAAATTACTCAACTATTTTTCATACATTGTTAACTCACTATGGTATTAAAATTTTAATTTCTCACTTCGAAACATATCAAAAACTACTCTTTTTTTTTACTTTAATAATTACTCAACTATTTTTCATACATTGTTAACTCACTCTGGTATTAAAATTTTAATTTCTCACTTCAAAACATATCCAATGTTTTTTTTTACTTTAAAAATTACTCAACTATTTTTCATACATTGTTAACTCACTCTGGTATTAAAATTTATTATTCTCACTTCAAAACATATCCAATGTTTTTTTTTACTTTAAAAATTACTCAACTATTTTTCATACATTGCTAACTCACTCTGGTTTTAAAATTTTAATTTCTCACTTCAAAACATATCCAATGTTTTTTTTTACTTTAAAAATTACTCAACTATTTTTCATACATTGTTAACTCACTCTGGTATTAAAATTTATCATTCTCACTTCAAAACATATCCAATGTTTTTTTTTACTTTAAAAATTACTCAACTATTTTTCCTACATTGTGCACTCACTCTGGTTTTAAAATTTTAATTTCTCACTTCAAAACATATCCAATGTTTTTTTTTACTTTAAAAATTACTCAACTATTTTTCCTACATTGTGCACTCACTCTGGTTTTAAAATTTTAATTTCTCACTTCAAAACATATCCAATGTTTTTTTTTACTTTAAAAATTACTCAACTATTTTTCATACATTGTTAACTCACTCTGGTATTAAAATTTTAATTTCTCACTTCAAAACATATCCAATGTTTTTTTTTACTTTAAAAATTACTCAACTATTTTTCATACATTGTTAACTCACTCTGGTATTAAAATTTTAATTTCTCACTTCCAAACATATCCAATGTTTTTTTTTACTTTAAAAATTACTCAACTATTTTTCATACATTGCTAACTCACTCTGGTTTTAAAATTTTAATTTCTCACTTCAAAATACTTCAAAAACTACGTTTTTTTCTCTTAAAAATTACACTAACTTTTTTCTTACTTTGCTAACTCACTCTGATATTAAAATTTTAATTTCTCACTTCAAAACATATCCAATGTTTTTTTTTACTTTAAAAATTACTCAACTATTTTTCATACATTGTGCACTCACTCTGGTTTTAAAATTTTAATTTCTCACTTCAAAACATATCCAATGTTTTTTTTTACTTTAAAAATTACTCAACTATTTTTCATACATTGTTAACTCACTCTGGTATTAAAATTTTAATTTCTCACTTCCAAACATATCCAATGTTTTTTTTTACTTTAAAAATTACTCAACTATTTTTCATACATTGCTAACTCACTCTGGTTTTAAAATTTTAATTTCTCACTTCAAAACATATCCAATGTTTTTTTTTACTTTAAAAATTACTCAACTATTTTTCATACATTGTTAACTCACTCTGGTATTAAAATTTATTATTCTCACTTCAAAACATATCCAATGTTTTTTTTTACTTTAAAAATTACTCAACTATTTTTCATACATTGTTAACTCACTCTGGTATTAAAATTTATTATTCTCACTTCAAAACATATCCAATGTTTTTTTTTACTTTAAAAATTACTCAACTATTTTTCATACATTGTTAACTCACTCTGGTTTTAAAATTTTAATTTCTCACTTCAAAACATATCCAATGTTTTTTTTTACTTTAAAAATTACTCAACTATTTTTCATACATTGTTAACTCACTCTGGTATTAAAATTTTAATTTCTCACTTCAAAACATATTCAATGTTTTTTTTACTTTAAAAATTACTCAACTATTTTTCATACATTGTTAACTCACTCTGGTTTTAAAATTTTAATTTCTCACTTCAAAACATATTCAATGTTTTTTTTTACTTTAAAAATTACTCAACTATTTTTCATACATTGTTAACTCACTATGGTATTAAAATTTTAATTTCTCACTTCGAAACATATCAAAAACTACTCTTTTTTTTTACTTTAATAATTACTCAACTATTTTTCATACATTGTTAACTCACTCTGGTATTAAAATTTTAATTTCTCACTTCAAAACATATCCAATGTTTTTTTTTACTTTAAAAATTACTCAACTATTTTTCATACATTGTGCACTCACTCTGGTTTTAAAATTTATCATTCTCACTTCAAAACATATCCAATGTTTTTTTTTACTTTAAAAATTACTCAACTATTTTTCATACATTGCTAACTCACTCTGGTTTTAAAATTTTAATTTCTCACTTCAAAACATATCCAATGTTTTTTTTTACTTTAAAAATTACTCAACTATTTTTCATACATTGTTAACTCACTCTGGTATTAAAATTTATCATTCTCACTTCAAAACATATCCAATGTTTTTTTTTACTTTAAAAATTACTCAACTATTTTTCCTACATTGTGCACTCACTCTGGTTTTAAAATTTTAATTTCTCACTTCAAAACATATCCAATGTTTTTTTTTACTTTAAAAATTACTCAACTATTTTTCCTACATTGTGCACTCACTCTGGTTTTAAAATTTTAATTTCTCACTTCAAAACATATCCAATGTTTTTTTTTACTTTAAAAATTACTCAACTATTTTTCATACATTGTTAACTCACTCTGGTATTAAAATTTTAATTTCTCACTTCAAAACATATCCAATGTTTTTTTTTACTTTAAAAATTACTCAACTATTTTTCATACATTGTTAACTCACTCTGGTATTAAAATTTTAATTTCTCACTTCCAAACATATCCAATGTTTTTTTTTACTTTAAAAATTACTCAACTATCTTTCATACATTGCTAACTCACTCTGGTTTTAAAATTTTAATTTCTCACTTCAAAATACTTCAAAAACTACGTTTTTTTCTCTTAAAAATTACACTAACTTTTTTCTTACTTTGCTAACTCACTCTGATATTAAAATTTATTATTCTCACTTCAAAACATATCCAATGTTTTTTTTTACTTTAAAAATTACTCAACTATTTTTCATACATTGTTAACTCACTCTGGTATTAAAATTTATTATTCTCACTTCAAAACATATCCAATGTTTTTTTTTACTTTAAAAATTACTCAACTATTTTTCATACATTGTTAACTCACTCTGGTTTTAAAATTTTAATTTCTCACTTCAAAACATATCCAATGTTTTTTTTTACTTTAAAAATTACTCAACTATTTTTCATACATTGTTAACTCACTCTGGTATTAAAATTTTAATTTCTCACTTCAAAACATATTCAATGTTTTTTTTACTTTAAAAATTACTCAACTATTTTTCATACATTGTTAACTCACTCTGGTTTTAAAATTTTAATTTCTCACTTCAAAACATATTCAATGTTTTTTTTTACTTTAAAAATTACTCAACTATTTTACATACATTGTTAACTCACTATGGTATTAAAATTTTAATTTCTCACTTCGAAACATATAAAAACTACTCTTTTTTTTTACTTTAATAATTACTCAACTATTTTTCATACATTGTTAACTCACTCTGGTATTAAAATTTTAATTTCTCACTTCAAAACATATCCAATGTTTTTTTTTACTTTAAAAATTACTCAACTATTTTTCATACATTGTTAACTCACTCTGGTATTAAAATTTATCATTCTCACTTCAAAACATATCCAATGTTTTTTTTTACTTTAAAAATTACTCAACTATTTTTCATACATTGTTAACTCACTCTGGTATTAAAATTTTAATTTCTCACTTCAAAACATATCCAATGTTTTTTTTTACTTTAAAAATTACTCAACTATTTTTCATACATTGTTAACTCACTCTGGTATTAAAATTTTAATTTCTCACTTCAAAACATATCCAATGTTTTTTTTTACTTTAAAAATTACTCAACTATTTTTCCTACATTGTGCACTCACTCTGGTATTAAAATTTTAATTTCTCACTTCAAAACATATCCAATGTTTTTTTTTACTTTAAAAATTACTCAACTATTTTTCATACATTGTTAACTCACTCTGGTATTAAAATTTTAATTTCTCACTTCCAAACATATCCAATGTTTTTTTTTACTTTAAAAATTACTCAACTATTTTTCATACATTGCTAACTCACTCTGGTTTTAAAATTTTAATTTCTCACTTCAAAATACTTCAAAAACTACGTTTTTTTCTCTTAAAAATTACACTAACTTTTTTCTTACTTTGCTAACTCACTCTGATATTAAAATTTATTATTCTCACTTCAAAACATATCCAATGTTTTTTTTTACTTTAAAAATTACTCAACTATTTTTCATACATTGTTAACTCACTCTGGTATTAAAATTTATTATTCTCACTTCAAAACATATCCAATGTTTTTTTTTACTTTAAAAATTACTCAACTATTTTTCATACATTGTTAACTCACTCTGGTTTTAAAATTTTAATTTCTCACTTCAAAACATATCCAATGTTTTTTTTTACTTTAAAAATTACTCAACTATTTTTCATACATTGTTAACTCACTCTGGTATTAAAATTTTAATTTCTCACTTCAAAACATATTCAATGTTTTTTTTACTTTAAAAATTACTCAACTATTTTTCATACATTGTTAACTCACTCTGGTTTTAAAATTTTAATTTCTCACTTCAAAACATATTCAATGTTTTTTTTTACTTTAAAAATTACTCAACTATTTTTCATACATTGTTAACTCACTATGGTATTAAAATTTTAATTTCTCACTTCGAAACATATCAAAAACTACTCTTTTTTTTTACTTTAATAATTACTCAACTATTTTTCATACATTGTTAACTCACTCTGGTATTAAAATTTTAATTTCTCACTTCAAAACATATCCAATGTTTTTTTTTACTTTAAAAATTACTCAACTATTTTTCATACATTGTTAACTCACTCTGGTATTAAAATTTATCATTCTCACTTCAAAACATATCCAATGTTTTTTTTTACTTTAAAAATTACTCAACTATTTTTCATACATTGTTAACTCACTCTGGTATTAAAATTTTAATTTCTCACTTCAAAACATATCCAATGTTTTTTTTTACTTTAAAAATTACTCAACTATTTTTCATACATTGTTAACTCACTCTGGTTTTAAAATTTATTATTCTCACTTCAAAACATATCCAATGTTTTTTTTTACTTTAAAAATTACTCAACTATTTTTCATACATTGCTAACTCACTCTGATATTAAAATTTATTATTCTCACTTCAAAACATATTCAATGTTTTTTTTTACTTTAAAAATTACTCAACTATTTTTCATACATTGTTAACTCACTCTGGTATTAAAATTTTAATTTCTCACTTCAAAACATATCCAATGTTTTTTTTTACTTTAAAAATTACTCAACTATTTTTCATACATTGTTAACTCACTCTGGTTTTAAAATTTATTATTCTCACTTCAAAATACTTCAAAAACTACGTTTTTTTCTCTTAAAAATTACACTAACTTTTTTCTTACTTTGCTAACTCACTCTGATATTAAAATTTATTATTCTCACTTCAAAACATATCCAATGTTTTTTTTTACTTTAAAAATTACTCAACTATTTTTCATACATTGTTAACTCACTCTGGTATTAAAATTTATTATTCTCACTTCAAAACATATCCAATGTTTTTTTTTACTTTAAAAATTACTCAACTATTTTTCATACATTGTTAACTCACTCTGGTTTTAAAATTTTAATTTCTCACTTCAAAACATATCCAATGTTTTTTTTTACTTTAAAAATTACTCAACTATTTTTCATACATTGTTAACTCACTCTGGTATTAAAATTTTAATTTCTCACTTCAAAACATATCCAATGTTTTTTTTACTTTAAAAATTACTCAACTATTTTTCATACATTGTTAACTCACTCTGGTTTTAAAATTTTAATTTCTCACTTCAAAACATATTCAATGTTTTTTTTTACTTTAAAAATTACTCAACTATTTTTCATACATTGTTAACTCACTATGTATTAAAATTTTAATTTCTCACTTCGAAACATATCAAAAACTACTCTTTTTTTTTACTTTAATAATTACTCAACTATTTTTCATACATTGTTAACTCACTCTGGTATTAAAATTTTAATTTCTCACTTCAAAACATATCCAATGTTTTTTTTTACTTTAAAAATTACTCAACTATTTTTCATACATTGTTAACTCACTCTGGTATTAAAATTTATCATTCTCACTTCAAAACATATCCAATGTTTTTTTTTACTTTAAAAATTACTCAACTATTTTTCATACATTGTTAACTCACTCTGGTATTAAAATTTTAATTTCTCACTTCAAAACATATCCAATGTTTTTTTTTACTTTAAAAATTACTCAACTATTTTTCATACATTGTTAACTCACTCTGGTTTTAAAATTTATTATTCTCACTTCAAAACATATCCAATGTTTTTTTTTACTTTAAAAATTACTCAACTATTTTTCATACATTGCTAACTCACTCTGATATTAAAATTTATTATTCTCACTTCAAAACATATTCAATGTTTTTTTTTACTTTAAAAATTACTCAACTATTTTTCATACATTGTTAACTCACTCTGGTATTAAAATTTTAATTTCTCACTTCAAAACATATCCAATGTTTTTTTTTACTTTAAAAATTACTCAACTATTTTTCATACATTGTTAACTCACTCTGGTTTTAAAATTTATTATTCTCACTTCAAAACATATCCAATGTTTTTTTTTACTTTAAAAATTACTCAACTATTTTTCATACATTGTTAACTCACTCTGGTATTAAAATTTATCATTCTCACTTCAAAACATATCCAATGTTTTTTTTTACTTTAAAAATTACTCAACTATTTTTCATACATTGTTAACTCACTCTGGTATTAAAATTTTAATTTCTCACTTCAAAACATATCCAATGTTTTTTTTTACTTTAAAAATTACTCAACTATTTTTCATACATTGTTAACTCACTCTGGTTTTAAAATTTATTATTCTCACTTCAAAACATATCCAATGTTTTTTTTTACTTTAAAAATTACTCAACTATTTTTCATACATTGCTAACTCACTCTGGTTTTAAAATGTTAATTTCTCACTTCAAAATACTTCAAAAACTACGTTTTTTTCTCTTAAAAATTACACTAACTTTTTTCTTACTTTGCTAACTCACTCTGATATTAAAATTTATTATTCTCACTTCAAAACATATCCAATGTTTTTTTTTACTTTAAAAATTACTCAACTATTTTTCATACATTGTTAACTCACTCTGGTATTAAAATTTATTATTCTCACTTCAAAACATATCCAATGTTTTTTTTTACTTTAAAAATTACTCAACTATTTTTCATACATTGTTAACTCACTCTGGTATTAAAATTTTAATTTCTCACTTCAAAACATATCCAATGTTTTTTTTACTTTAAAAATTACTCAACTATTTTTCATACATTGCTAACTCACTCTGGTTTTAAAATTTTAATTTCTCACTTCAAAATACTTCAAAAACTACGTTTTTTTCTCTTAAAAATTACACTAACTTTTTTCTTACTTTGCTAACTCACTCTGGTTTTAAAATTTTAATTTCTCACTTCAAAATACTTCAAAAACTACGTTTTTTTCTCTTAAAAATTACACTAACTTTTTTCTTACTTTGCTAACTCACTCTGATATTAAAATTTATTATTCTCACTTCAAAACATATTCAATGTTTTTTTTTACTTTAAAAATTACTCAACTATTTTTCATACATTGTTAACTCACTATGGTATTAAAATTTTAATTTCTCACTTCAAAACATATCAAAAACTACTCTTTTTTTTTACTTTAATAATTACTCAACTATTTTTCATACATTGTTAACTCACTCTGGTATTAAAATTTATCATTCTCACTTCAAAACATATCCAATGTTTTTTTTTACTTTAAAAATTACTCAACTATTTTTCATACATTGTTAACTCACTCTGGTATTAAAATTTTAATTTCTCACTTCAAAACATATCCAATGTTTTTTTTTACTTTAAAAATTACTCAACTATTTTTCATACATTGCTAACTCACTCTGGTTTTAAAATTTTAATTTCTCACTTCAAAATACTTCAAAAACTACGTTTTTTTCTCTTAAAAATTACACTAACTTTTTTCTTACTTTGCTAACTCACTCTGATATTAAAATTTATTATTCTCACTTCAAAACATATCCAATGTTTTTTTTTACTTTAATAATTACTCAACTATTTTTCATACATTGTTAACTCACTCTGGTATTAAAATTTTAATTTCTCACTTCAAAACATATCCAATGTTTTTTTTTACTTTAAAAATTACTCAACTATTTTTCATACATTGCTAACTCACTCTGGTATTAAAATTTTAATTTCTCACTTCAAAACATATCCAATGTTTTTTTTTACTTTAAAAATTACTCAACTATTTTTCATACATTGTTAACTCACTCTGGTTTTAAAATTTTAATTTCTCACTTCAAAACATATCCAATGTTTTTTTTTACTTTAAAAATTACTCAACTATTTTTCATACATTGTTAACTCACTCTGGTATTAAAATTTTAATTTCTCACTTCAAAACATATTCAATGTTTTTTTTACTTTAAAAATTACTCAACTATTTTTCATACATTGTTAACTCACTCTGGTTTTAAAATTTTAATTTCTCACTTCAAAACATATCCAATGTTTTTTTTTACTTTAAAAATTACTCAACTATTTTTCATACATTGTTAACTCACTCTGGTATTAAAATTTTAATTTCTCACTTCAAAACATATCCAATGTTTTTTTTTACTTTAAAAATTACTCAACTATTTTTCATACATTGCTAACTCACTCTGGTTTTAAAATTTTAATTTCTCACTTCAAAATACTTCAAAAACTACGTTTTTTTCTCTTAAAAATTACACTAACTTTTTTCTTACTTTGCTAACTCACTCTGATATTAAAATTTATTATTCTCACTTCAAAACATATCCAATGTTTTTTTTTACTTTAAAAATTACTCAACTATTTTTCATACATTGTTAACTCACTCTGGTTTTAAAATTTTAATTTCTCACTTCAAAACATATCCAATGTTTTTTTTTACTTTAAAAATTACTCAACTATTTTTCATACATTGTTAACTCACTCTGGTATTAAAATTATAATTTCTCACTTCAAAATACTTCAAAAACTACGTTTTTTTCTCTTAAAAATTACACTAACTTTTTTCTTACTTTGCTAACTCACTCTGATATTAAAATTTATTATTCTCACTTCAAAACATATCCAATGTTTTTTTTTACTTTAAAAATTACTCAACTATTTTTACTACATTGTTAACTCACATTGGTATTAAAATTTTAATTTCTCACTTCAAAACATATCCAATGTTTTTTTTTACTTTAAAAATTACTCAACTATTTTTCATACATTGCTAACTCACTCTGGTTTTAAAATTTTAATTTCTCACTTCAAAATACTTCAAAAACTACGTTTTTTTCTCTTAAAAATTACACTAACTTTTTTCTTACTTTGCTAACTCACTCTGATATTAAAATTTATTATTCTCACTTCAAAACATATCCAATGTTTTTTTTTACTTTAAAAATTACTCAACTATTTTTCATACATTGTTAACTCACTCTGGTTTTAAAATTTTAATTTCTCACTTCAAAACATATCCAATGTTTTTTTTTACTTTAAAAATTACTCAACTATTTTTCCTACATTGTGCACTCACTCTGTTTTTAAAATTTTAATTTCTCACTTCAAAAAATATCCAATGTTTTTTTTTACTTTAAAAATTACTCAACTATTTTTCATACATTGTTAACTCACTCTGGTATTAAAATTTTAATTTCTCACTTCAAAACATATCCAATGTTTTTTTTTACTTTAAAAATTACTCAACTATTTTTCATACATTGTTAACTCACTCTGATATCTAAATTTATTATTCTCACTTCAAAACATATCCAATGTTTTTTTTTACTTTAAAAATTACTCAACTATTTTTACTACATTGTTAACTCACTCTGGTTTTAAAATTTTAATTTCTCACTTCAAAACATATCCAATGTTTTTTTTTACTTTAAAAATTACTCAACTATTTTTCATACATTGTTAACTCACTCTGGTATTAAAATTTTAATTTCTCACTTCAAAACATATCCAATGTTTTTTTTACTTTAAAAATTACTCAACTATTTTTCATACATTGCTAACTCACTCTGGTTTTAAAATTTTAATTTCTCACTTCAAAATACTTCAAAAACTACGTTTTTTTCTCTTAAAAATTACACTAACTTTTTTCTTACTTTGCTAACTCACTCTGATATTAAAATTTATTATTCTCACTTCAAAACATATTCAATGTTTTTTTTTACTTTAAAAATTACTCAACTATTTTTCATACATTGTTAACTCACTATGGTATTAAAATTTTAATTTCTCACTTCAAAACATATCAAAAACTACTCTTTTTTTTTACTTTAATAATTACTCAACTATTTTTCATACATTGTTAACTCACTCTGATATTAAAATTTATCATTCTCACTTCAAAACATATCCAATGTTTTTTTTTACTTTAAAAATTACTCAACTATTTTTCATACATTGTTAACTCACTCTGGTATTAAAATTTTAATTTCTCACTTCAAAACATATCCAATGTTTTTTTTTACTTTAAAAATTACTCAACTATTTTTCATACATTGCTAACTCACTCTGGTTTTAAAATTTTAATTTCTCACTTCAAAATACTTCAAAAACTACGTTTTTTTCTCTTAAAAATTACACTAACTTTTTTCTTACTTTGCTAACTCACTCTGATATTAAAATTTATTATTCTCACTTCAAAACATATCCAATGTTTTTTTTTACTTTAAAAATTACTCAACTATTTTTCATACATTGTTAACTCACTCTGGTTTTAAAATTTTAATTTCTCACTTCAAAACATATCCAATGTTTTTTTTTACTTTAAAAATTACTCAACTATTTTTCATACATTGTTAACTCACTCTGATATTAAAATTTATTATTCTCACTTCAAAACATATCCAATGTTTTTTTTTACTTTAAAAATTACTCAACTATTTTTACTACATTGTTAACTCACTCTGGTTTTAAAATTTATTATTCTCACTTCAAAACATATTCAATGTTTTTTTTTACTTTAAAAATTACTCAACTATTTTTCATACATTGTTAACTCACTATGGTATTAAAATTTTAATTTCTCACTTCAAAACATATCCAATGTTTTTTTTACTTTAAAAATTACTCAACTATTTTTCATACAGTGCTAACTCACTCTGGTTTTAAAATTTATTATTCTCACTTCAAAACATATTCAATGTTTTTTTTTACTTTAAAAATTACTCAACTATTTTTCATACATTGTTAACTCACTATGGTATTAAAATTTTAATTTCTCACTTCAAAACATATCAAAAACTACTCTTTTTTTTTACTTTAATAATTACTCAACTATTTTTAATACATTGTTAACTCACTCTGATATTAAAATTTATCATTCTCACTTCAAAACATATCCAATGTTTTTTTTTACTTTAAAAATTACTCAACTATTTTTCATACATTGCTAACTCACTCTGGTTTTAAAATTTATTATTCTCACTTCAAAACATATTCAATGTTTTTTTTTACTTTAAAAATTACTCAACTATTTTTCATACATTGTTAACTCACTCTGGTATTAAAATTTTAATTTCTCACTTCAAAATACTTCAAAAACTACGTTTTTTTCTCTTAAAAATTACACTAACTTTTTTCTTACTTTGCTAACTCACTCTGATATTAAAATTTATTATTCTCACTTCAAAACATATCCAATGTTTTTTTTTACTTTAAAAATTACTCAACTATTTTTACTACATTGTTAACTCACTCTGGTATTAAAATTTTAATTTCTCACTTCAAAACATATCCAATGTTTTTTTTTACTTTAAAAATTACTCAACTATTTTTCATACATTGTTAACTCACTCTGATATTAAAATTTATTATTCTCACTTCAAAACATATCCAATGTTTTTTTTTACTTTAAAAATTACTCAACTATTTTTACTACATTGTTAACTCACTCTGGTTTTAAAATTTTAATTTCTCACTTCAAAACATATCCAATGTTTTTTTTTACTTTAAAAATTACTCAACTATTTTTCATACATTGCTAACTCACTCTGGTTTTAAAATTTTAATTTCTCACTTCAAAATACTTCAAAAACTACGTTTTTTTCTCTTAAAAATTACACTAACTTTTTTCTTACTTTGCTAACTCACTCTGATATTAAAATTTATTATTCTCACTTCAAAACATATCCAATGTTTTTTTTTACTTTAAAAATTACTCAACTATTTTTCATACATTGTTAACTCACTCTGGTTTTAAAATTTTAATTTCTCACTTCAAAACATATCCAATGTTTTTTTTACTTTAAAAATTACTCAACTATTTTTCATACATTGCTAACTCACTCTGGTATTAAAATTTATTATTCTCACTTCAAAACATATCCAATGTTTTTTTTTACTTTAAAAATTACTCAACTATTTTTCCTACATTGTGCACTCACTCTGGTTTTAAAATTTTAATTTCTCACTTCAAAACATATCCAATGTTTTTTTTTACTTTAAAAATTACTCAACTATTTTTCATACATTGTTAACTCACTCTGGTATTAAAATTTTAATTTCTCACTTCAAAACATATCCAATGTTTTTTTTTACTTTAAAAATTACTCAACTATTTTTCATACATTGCTAACTCACTCTGGTTTTAAAATTTTAATTTCTCACTTCAAAATACTTCAAAAACTACGTTTTTTTCTCTTAAAAATTACACTAACTTTTTTCTTACTTTGCTAACTCACTCTGATATTAAAATTTATTATTCTCACTTCAAAACATATCCAATGTTTTTTTTTACTTTAAAAATTACTCAACTATTTTTCATACATTGTTAACTCACTCTGGTTTTAAAATTTTAATTTCTCACTTCAAAACATATCCAATGTTTTTTTTTACTTTAAAAATTACTCAACTATTTTTCCTACATTGTGCACTCACTCTGTTTTTAAAATTTTAATTTCTCACTTCAAAAAATATCCAATGTTTTTTTTTACTTTAAAAATTACTCAACTATTTTTCATACATTGTTAACTCACTCTGGTATTAAAATTTTAATTTCTCACTTCAAAACATATCCAATGTTTTTTTTTACTTTAAAAATTACTCAACTATTTTTCATACATTGTTAACTCACTCTGATATCTAAATTTATTATTCTCACTTCAAAACATATCCAATGTTTTTTTTTACTTTAAAAATTACTCAACTATTTTTACTACATTGTTAACTCACTCTGGTTTTAAAATTTATTATTCTCACTTCAAAACATATCCAATGTTTTTTTTTACTTTAAAAATTACTCAACTATTTTTCATACATTGCTAACTCACTCTGATATTAAAATTTATTATTCTCACTTCAAAACATATTCAATGTTTTTTTTTACTTTAAAAATTACTCAACTATTTTTCATACATTGTTAACTCACTCTGGTATTAAAATTTTAATTTCTCACTTCAAAACATATCCAATGTTTTTTTTTACTTTAAAAATTACTCAACTATTTTTCATACATTGTTAACTCACTCTGGTTTTAAAATTTATTATTCTCACTTCAAAACATATCCAATGTTTTTTTTTACTTTAAAAATTACTCAACTATTTTTCATACATTGTTAACTCACTCTGGTATTAAAATTTATCATTCTCACTTCAAAACATATCCAATGTTTTTTTTTACTTTAAAAATTACTCAACTATTTTTCATACATTGTTAACTCACTCTGGTATTAAAATTTTAATTTCTCACTTCAAAACATATCCAATGTTTTTTTTACTTTAAAAATTACTCAACTATTTTTCATACATTGCTAACTCACTCTGGTTTTAAAATTTTAATTTCTCACTTCAAAATACTTCAAAAACTACGTTTTTTTCTCTTAAAAATTACACTAACTTTTTTCTTACTTTGCTAACTCACTCTGATATTAAAATTTATTATTCTCACTTCAAAACATATTCAATGTTTTTTTTTACTTTAAAAATTACTCAACTATTTTTCATACATTGTTAACTCACTATGGTATTAAAATTTTAATTTCTCACTTCAAAACATATCAAAAACTACTCTTTTTTTTTACTTTAATAATTACTCAACTATTTTTCATACATTGTTAACTCACTCTGATATTAAAATTTATCATTCTCACTTCAAAACATATCCAATGTTTTTTTTTACTTTAAAAATTACTCAACTATTTTTCATACATTGTTAACTCACTCTGGTATTAAAATTTTAATTTCTCACTTCAAAACATATCCAATGTTTTTTTTTACTTTAAAAATTACTCAACTATTTTTCATACATTGCTAACTCACTCTGGTTTTAAAATTTTAATTTCTCACTTCAAAATACTTCAAAAACTACGTTTTTTTCTCTTAAAAATTACACTAACTTTTTTCTTACTTTGCTAACTCACTCTGATATTAAAATTTATTATTCTCACTTCAAAACATATCCAATGTTTTTTTTTACTTTAAAAATTACTCAACTATTTTTCATACATTGTTAACTCACTCTGGTTTTAAAATTTTAATTTCTCACTTCAAAACATATCCAATGTTTTTTTTTACTTTAAAAATTACTCAACTATTTTTCATACATTGTTAACTCACTCTGATATTAAAATTTATTATTCTCACTTCAAAACATATCCAATGTTTTTTTTTACTTTAAAAATTACTCAACTATTTTTACTACATTGTTAACTCACTCTGGTTTTAAAATTTATTATTCTCACTTCAAAACATATTCAATGTTTTTTTTTACTTTAAAAATTACTCAACTATTTTTCATACATTGTTAACTCACTATGGTATTAAAATTTTAATTTCTCACTTCAAAACATATCCAATGTTTTT
This sequence comes from Loxodes magnus, assembly GCA_946699065.1. Lineage (NCBI taxonomy): Eukaryota > Ciliophora > Karyorelictea > Loxodida > Loxodidae > Loxodes > Loxodes magnus. Next base: position 184,862 of record CAMPDV010000086.1, on the reverse strand, counting down.
TTTACTTTAAAAATTACTCAACTATTTTTCATACATTGCTAACTCACTCTGGTTTTAAAATTTATTATTCTCACTTCAAAACATATTCAATGTTTTTTTTTACTTTAAAAATTACTCAACTATTTTTCATACATTGTTAACTCACTATGGTATTAAAATTTTAATTTCTCACTTCAAAACATATCAAAAACTACTCTTTTTTTTTACTTTAATAATTACTCAACTATTTTTAATACATTGTTAACTCACTCTGATATTAAAATTTATCATTCTCACTTCAAAACATATCCAATGTTTTTTTTTACTTTAAAAATTACTCAACTATTTTTCATACATTGTTAACTCACTCTGGTATTAAAATTTTAATTTCTCACTTCAAAACATATCCAATGTTTTTTTTTACTTTAAAAATTACTCAACTATTTTTCATACATTGCTAACTCACTCTGGTTTTAAAATTTTAATTTCTCACTTCAAAATACTTCAAAAACTACGTTTTTTTCTCTTAAAAATTACACTAACTTTTTTCTTACTTTGCTAACTCACTCTGATATTAAAATTTATTATTCTCACTTCAAAACATATCCAATGTTTTTTTTTACTTTAAAAATTACTCAACTATTTTTACTACATTGTTAACTCACTCTGGTATTAAAATTTTAATTTCTCACTTCAAAACATATCCAATGTTTTTTTTTACTTTAAAAATTACTCAACTATTTTTCATACATTGTTAACTCACTCTGATATTAAAATTTATTATTCTCACTTCAAAACATATCCAATGTTTTTTTTTACTTTAAAAATTACTCAACTATTTTTACTACATTGTTAACTCACTCTGGTTTTAAAATTTTAATTTCTCACTTCAAAACATATCCAATGTTTTTTTTTACTTTAAAAATTACTCAACTATTTTTCATACATTGTTAACTCACTCTGGTATTAAAATTTTAATTTCTCACTTCAAAACATATCCAATGTTTTTTTTACTTTAAAAATTACTCAACTATTTTTCATACATTGCTAACTCACTCTGGTTTTAAAATTTATTATTCTCACTTCAAAACATATTCAATGTTTTTTTTTACTTTAAAAATTACTCAACTATTTTTCATACATTGTTAACTCACTATGGTATTAAAATTTTAATTTCTCACTTCAAAACATATCAAAAACTACTCTTTTTTTTTACTTTAATAATTACTCAACTATTTTTCATACATTGTTAACTCACTCTGGTATTAAAATTTATCATTCTCACTTCAAAACATATCCAATGTTTTTTTTTACTTTAAAAATTACTCAACTATTTTTCCTACGCTGTGCACTCACTCTGGTTATAAAATTTTAATTTCTCACTTCAAAACATATCCAATGTTTTTTTTTACTTTAAAAATTACTCAACTATTTTTCATACATTGTTAACTCACTCTGGTATTAAAATTTTAATTTCTCACTTCAAAACATATCAAAAACTACTCTTTTTTTTTACTTTAATAATTACTCAACTATTTTTAATACATTGTTAACTCACTCTGGTATTAAAATTTATCATTCTCACTTCAAAACATATCCAATGTTTTTTTTTACTTTAAAAATTACTCAACTATTTTTCCTACATTGTGCACTCACTCTGGTTTTAAAATTTTAATTTCTCACTTCAAAACATATCCAATGTTTTTTTTTACTTTAAAAATTACTCAACTATTTTTCATACATTGTTAACTCACTCTGGTATTAAAATTTATTATTCTCACTTCAAAACATATCCAATGTTTTTTTTTACTTTAAAAATTACTCAACTATTTTTCATACATTGTTAACTCACTCTGGTTTTAAAATTTAATTTCTCACTTCAAAACATATCCAATGTTTTTTTTTACTTTAAAAATTACTCAACTATTTTTCCTACATTGTGCACTCACTCTGGTTTTAAAATTTTAATTTCTCACTTCAAAACATATCCAATGTTTTTTTTTACTTTAAAAATTACTCAACTATTTTTCATACATTGTTAACTCACTCTGGTATTAAAATTTATTATTCTCACTTCAAAACATATCCAATGTTTTTTTTTACTTTAAAAATTACTCAACTATTTTTCATACATTGTTAACTCACTCTGGTTTTAAAATTTTAATTTCTCACTTCAAAACATATCCAATGTTTTTTTTTACTTTAAAAATTACTCAACTATTTTTCCTACATTGTGCACTCACTCTGGTTTTAAAATTTTAATTTCTCACTTCAAAACATATCCAATGTTTTTTTTTACTTTAAAAATTACTCAACTATTTTTCATACATTGTTAACTCACTCTGGTATTAAAATTTTAATTTCTCACTTCAAAACATATCCAATGTTTTTTTTTACTTTAAAAATTACTCAACTATTTTTCATACATTGTTAACTCACTCTGGTATTAAAATTTTAATTTCTCACTTCAAAACATATTCAATGTTTTTTTTTACTTTAAAAATTACTCAACTATTTTTCATACATTGCTAACTCACTCTGGTATTAAAATTTATTATTCTCACTTCAAAACATATCCAATGTTTTTTTTTACTTTAAAAATTACTCAACTATTTTTCATATATTGTTAACTCACTCGTATTAAAATTTATTATTCTCACTTCAAAACATATCCAATGTTTTTTTTTACTTTAAAAATTACTCAACTATTTTTCATACATTGTTAACTCACTCTGGTATTAAAATTTATTATTCTCACTTCAAAACATATCCAATGTTTTTTTTTACTTTAAAAATTACTCAACTGTTTTTCCTACATTGTGCACTCACTCTGGTTTTAAAATTTTAATTTCTCACTTCAAAACATATCCAATGTTTTTTTTTACTTTAAAAATTTATCAACTATTTTTCATACATTGTTAACTCACTCTGGTATTAAAATTTATTATTCTCACTTCAAAACATATCCAATGTTTTTTTTTACTTTAAAAATTACTCAACTATTTTTCATACATTGTTAACTCACTTTGGCATTAAAATTTTAATTTCTCACTTCAAAACATATTCAATGTTTTTTTTACTTTAAAAATTACTCAACTATTTTTCATACATTGCTAACTCACTCTGGTATTAAAATTTATTATTCTCACTTCAAAACATATTCAATGTTTTTTTTACTTTAAAAATTACTCAACTATTTTTCCTACATTGTTAACTCACTCTGGTATTAAAATTTATCATTCTCACTTCAAAACATATCCAATGTTTTTTTTTACTTTAAAAATTACTCAACTATTTTTCCTACATTGTGCACTCACTCTGGTTTTAAAATTTTAATTTCTCACTTCAAAACATATCCAATGTTTTTTTTTACTTTAAAAATTACTCAACTATTTTTCATACATTGTTAACTCACTATGGTATTAAAATTTTAATTTCTCACTTCAAAACATATCCAATGTTTTTTTTTACTTTAAAAATTACTCAACTATTTTTCATACATTGTTAACTCACTCTGGTATTAAAATTTATCATTCTCACTTCAAAACATATCCAATGTTTTTTTTTACTTTAAAAATTACTCAACTATTTTTCCTACATTGTGCACTCACTCTGGTTTTAAAATTTTAATTTCTCACTTCAAAACATATCCAATGTTTTTTTTTACTTTAAAAATTACTCAACTATTTTTCATACATTGTTAACTCACTATGGTATTAAAATTTTAATTTCTCACTTCAAAACATATCCAATGTTTTTTTTTACTTTAAAAATTACTCAACTATTTTTCATACATTGTTAACTCACTCTGGTATTAAAATTTATCATTCTCACTTCAAAACATATCCAATGTTTTTTTTTACTTTAAAAATTACTCAACTATTTTTCCTACATTGTGCACTCACTCTGGTTTTAAAATTTTAATTTCTCACTTCAAAACATATCCAATGTTTTTTTTTACTTTAAAAATTACTCAACTATTTTTCATACATTGTTAACTCACTCTGGTATTAAAATTTATTATTCTCACTTCAAAACATATCCAATGTTTTTTTTTACTTTAAAAATTACTCAACTATTTTTCATACATTGTTAACTCACTCTGGTATTAAAATTTATCATTCTCACTTCAAAACATATCCAATGTTTTTTTTTACTTTAAAAATTACTCAACTATTTTTCCTACATTGTGCACTCACTCTGGTTTTAAAATATTAATTTCTCACTTCAAAACATATTCAATGTTTTTTTTACTTTAAAAATTACTCAACTATTTTTCATACATTGTTAACTCACTCTGGTTTTAAAATTTTAATTTCTCACTTCAAAACATATCAAAAACTACTCTTTTTTTTTACTTTAAAAATTACTCAACTGTTTTTCCTACATTGTGCACTCACTCTGGTTTTAAAATTTTAATTTCTCACTTCAAAACATATCCAATGTTTTTTTTTACTTTAAAATCTACTCAACTATTTTTCATACATTGTTAACTCACTCTGGTATTAAAATTTATTATTCTCACTTCAAAACATATCCAATGTTTTTTTTTACTTTAAAAATTACTCAACTATTTTTCATACATTGTTAACTCACTCTGGTATTAAAATTTTAATTTCTCACTTCAAAACATATTCAATGTTTTTTTTACTTTAAAAATTACTCAACTATTTTTCATACATTGTTAACTCACTCTGGTATTAAAATTTAAATTTCTCACTTCAAAACATATCAAAAACTACTCTTTTTTTTTACTTTAATAATTACTCAACTATTTTTCATACATTGTTAACTCACTCTGGTATTAAAATTTATCATTCTCACTTCAAAACATATCCAATGTTTTTTTTTACTTTAAAAATTACTCAACTATTTTTCCTACATTGTGCACTCACTCTGGTTTTAAAATTTTAATTTCTCACTTCAAAACATATCCAATGTTTTTTTTTACTTTAAAAATTACTCAACTATTTTTCATACATTGTTAACTCACTCTGGTATTAAAATTTATTATTCTCACTTCAAAACATATCCAATGTTTTTTTTTACTTTAAAAATTACTCAACTATTTTTCATACATTGTTAACTCACTCTGGTATTAAAATTTATCATTCTCACTTCAAAACATATCCAATGTTTTTTTTTACTTTAAAAATTACTCAACTATTTTTCCTACATTGTGCACTCACTCTGGTTTTAAAATTTTAATTTCTCACTTCAAAACATATTCAATGTTTTTTTTACTTTAAAAATTACTCAACTATTTTTCATACATTGTTAACTCACTCTGGTTTTAAAATTTTAATTTCTCACTTCAAAACATATCAAAAACTACTCTTTTTTTTTACTTTAAAAATTACTCAACTGTTTTTCCTACATTGTGCACTCACTCTGGTTTTAAAATTTTAATTTCTCACTTCAAAACATATCCAATGTTTTTTTTTACTTTAAAATCTACTCAACTATTTTTCATACATTGTTAACTCACTCTGGTATTAAAATTTATTATTCTCACTTCAAAACATATCCAATGTTTTTTTTTACTTTAAAAATTACTCAACTATTTTTCATACATTGTTAACTCACTCTGGTATTAAAATTTTAATTTCTCACTTCAAAACATATTCAATGTTTTTTTTACTTTAAAAATTACTCAACTATTTTTCATACATTGTTAACTCACTCTGGTATTAAAATTTAAATTTCTCACTTCAAAACATATCAAAAACTACTCTTTTTTTTTACTTTAATAATTACTCAACTATTTTTCATACATTGTTAACTCACTCTGGTATTAAAATTTATCATTCTCACTTCAAAACATATCCAATGTTTTTTTTTACTTTAAAAATTACTCAACTATTTTTCCTACATTGTGCACTCACTCTGGTTTTAAAATTTTAATTTCTCACTTCAAAACATATCCAATGTTTTTTTTACTTTAAAAATTACTCAACTATTTTTCATACATTGCTAACTCACTCTGGTATTAAAATTTATTATTCTCACTTCAAAACATATCCAATGTTTTTTTTTACTTTAAAAATTACTCAACTATTTTTCCTACATTGTGCACTCACTCTGGTTTTAAAATTTTAATTTCTCACTTCAAAACATATCCAATGTTTTTTTTTACTTTAAAAATTACTCAACTATTTTTCATACATTGTGCACTCACTCTGGTTTTAAAATTTTAATTTCTCACTTCAAAACATATCCAATGTTTTTTTTTACTTTAAAAATTACTCAACTATTTTTCATACATTGTGCACTCACTCTGTTTTTAAAATTTTAATTTCTCACTTCAAAACATATCCAATGTTTTTTTTTACTTTAAAAATTACTCAACTATTTTTCATACATTGTGCACTCACTCTGTTTTTAAAATTTTAATTTCTCACTTCAAAACATATCCAATGTTTTTTTTTACTTAAAAAATTGCACTAACTTTTTTCTTACTTTGCTAACTCACTCTGATATTACAATTTAATATTCTCACTTCAAAACATATCAAAGTTTTTTTTTACTTTAAAAATTACACTAACTTTTTTCTTACTTTGCTAACACACTCTGGTATTAAAATTTTAATTTCTCACTTCAAAATACTTCAAAAACTACGCTTTTTTCTCTTAAAAATTACACTAACTTTTTTCTTACTTTGCTAACTCACTCGTATTAAAATTTATTATTCTCACTTCAAAACATATCAAAAACTATGTTTTTTTATCTTAAAAATTACTCAACTAATTTTCATACATTGTTAACTCACTCTGATATTAAAATTTACTATTCTCACTTCAAAACACTTCAAAAACTACGCTTTTTTCTCTTAAAAATTACACTAACTTTTTTCTTACTTTGCTAACTCACTCTGGTATTAAAATTTTAATTTCTCACTTCAAAACATATCCAATGTTTTTTTTTACTTTAAAAATTACTCAACTATTTTTCATACATTGTTAACTCACTCTGGTATTAAAATTTATTATTCTCACTTCAAAACATATCCAATGTTTTTTTTTACTTTAAAAATTACTCAACTATTTTTTATACATTGTTAACTCACTCTGGTTTTAAAATTTATTATTCTCACTTCAAAACATATCCAATGTTTTTTTTTCTTTAAAAATTACTCAACTATTTTTCATACATTGTTAACTCACTCTGGTTTTAAAATTTTAATTTCTCACTTCAAAACATATCCAATGTTTTTTTTTACTTTAAAAATTACTCAACTATTTTTCCTACATTGTGCACTCACTCTGGTTTTAAAATTTTAATTTCTCACTTCAAAACATATCCAATGTTTTTTTTTACTTTAAAAATTACTCAACTATTTTTCATACATTGCTAACTCACTCTGGTATTAAAATTTATTATTCTCACTTCAAAACATATCAAAAACTACTATTTTTTTTTACTTTAATAATTACTCAACTATTTTTCATACATTGTTAACTCACTCTGGTATTAAAATTTTAATTTCTCACTTCAAAACATATCCAATGTTTTTTTTTACTTTAAAAATTACTCAACTATTTTTCATACATTGTTAACTCACTCTGGTTTTAAAATTTTAATTTCTCACTTCAAAACATATCCAATGTTTTTTTTTACTTTAAAAATTACTCAACTATTTTTCATACATTGTTAACTCACTCTGGTATTAAAATTTATTATTCTCACTTCAAAACATATCCAATGTTTTTTTTTACTTTAATAATTACTCAACTATTTTTCATACATTGTTAACTCACTCTGGTATTAAAATTTTAATTTCTCACTTCAAAACATATCCAATGTTTTTTTTTACTTTAAAAATTACTCAACTATTTTTCCTACATTGTGCACTCACTCTGGTTTTAAAATTTTAATTTCTCACTTCAAAACATATCCAATGTTTTTTTTTACTTTAAAAATTACTCAACTATTTTTCATACATTGTTAACTCACTCTGGTATTAAAATTTATTATTCTCACTTCAAAACATATCCAATGTTTTTTTTTACTTTAAAAATTACTCAACTATTTTTCCTACATTGTGCACTCACTCTGGTTTTAAAATTTTAATTTCTCACTTCAAAACATATCCAATGTTTTTTTTTCTTTAAAAATTACTCAACTATTTTTCATACATTGTTAACTCACTCTGGTATTAAAATTTATTATTCTCACTTCAAAACATATCCAATGTTTTTTTTTACTTTAAAAATTACTCAACTATTTTTCATACATTGTTAACTCACTCTGGTATTAAAATTTTAATTTCTCACTTCAAAACATATTCAATGTTTTTTTTACTTTAAAAATTACTCAACTATTTTTCATACATTGTTAACTCACTCTGGTATTAAAATTTTAATTTCTCACTTCAAAACATATAAAAACTACTCTTTTTTTTTACTTTAATAATTACTCAACTATTTTTCATACATTGTTAACTCACTCTGGTATTAAAATTTATCATTCTCACTTCAAAACATATCCAATGTTTTTTTTTACTTTAATAATTACTCAACTATTTTTCATACATTGTTAACTCACTCTGGTATTAAAATTTTAATTTCTCACTTCAAAACATATCCAATGTTTTTTTTTACTTTAAAAATTACTCAACTATTTTTCCTACATTGTGCACTCACTCTGGTTTTAAAATTTTAATTTCTCACTTCAAAACATATCCAATGTTTTTTTTTACTTTAAAAATTACTCAACTATTTTTCATACATTGCTAACTCACTCTGGTATTAAAATTTATTATTCTCACTTCAAAACATATCCAATGTTTTTTTTTACTTTAAAAATTACTCAACTATTTTTTATACATTGTTAACTCACTCTGGTTTTAAAATTTATTATTCTCACTTCAAAACATATCCAATGTTTTTTTTTCTTTAAAAATTACTCAACTATTTTTCATACATTGTTAACTCACTCTGGTATTAAAATTTATTATTCTCACTTCAAAACATATCCAATGTTTTTTTTTACTTTAAAAATTACTCAACTATTTTTCCTACATTGTGCACTCACTCTTTTTTTAAAATTTTAATTTCTCACTTCAAAAAATATCCAATGTTTTTTTTTACTTTAAAAATTACTCAACTATTTTTCATACATTGTTAACTCACTCTGGTATTAAAATTTATTATTCTCACTTCAAAACATATCCAATGTTTTTTTTTACTTTAATAATTACTCAATTATTTTTCATACATTGTTAACTCACTCTGGTATTAAAATTTTAATTTCTCACTTCAAAACATATCCAATGTTTTTTTTTACTTTAAAAATTACTCAACTATTTTTCCTACATTGTGCACTCACTCTGGTTTTAAAATTTTAATTTCTCACTTCAAAACATATCCAATGTTTTTTTTTACTTTAAAAATTACTCAACTATTTTTCATACATTGCTAACTCACTCTGGTATTAAAATTTATCATTCTCACTTCAAAACATATCCAATGTTTTTTTTTACTTTAAAAATTACTCAACTATTTTTCCTACATTGTGCACTCACTCTGTTTTTAAAATTTTAATTTCTCACTTCAAAACATATCCAATGTTTTTTTTTACTTTAAAAATTACTCAACTATTTTTCATACATTGTTAACTCACTCTGGTATTAAAATTTTAATTTCTCACTTCAAAACATATAAAAACTACTCTTTTTTTTTACTTTAATAATTACTCAACTATTTTTCATACATTGTTAACTCACTCTGGTATTAAAATTTATCATTCTCACTTCAAAACATATCCAATGTTTTTTTTTACTTTAAAAATTACTCAACTATTTTTCCTACATTGTGCACTCACTCTGTTTTTAAAATTTTAATTTCTCACTTCAAAAAATATCCAATGTTTTTTTTTACTTTAAAAATTACTCAACTATTTTTCATACATTGCTAACTCACTCTGGTATTAAAATTTATTATTCTCACTTCAAAACATATCCAATGTTTTTTTTTCTTTAAAAATTACTCAACTATTTTTCATACATTGTTAACTCACTCTGGTTTTAAAATTTTAATTTCTCACTTCAAAACATATCCAATGTTTTTTTTTACTTTAAAAATTACTCAACTATTTTTCCTACATTGCTAACTCACTCTGGTATTAAAATTTTAATTTCTCACTTCAAAACATATCCAATGTTTTTTTTTACTTTAAAAATTACTCAACTATTTTTCATACATTGTTAACTCACTCTGGTATTAAAATTTATTATTCTCACTTCAAAACATATCAAAAACTACTCTTTTTTTTACTTTAATAATTACTCAACTATTTTTCATACATTGTTAACTCACTCTGGTATTAAAATTTTAATTTCTCACTTCAAAACATATTCAATGTTTTTTTTACTTTAAAAATTACTCAACTATTTTTCATACATTGCTAACTCACTCTGGTATTAAAATTTTAATTTCTCACTTTAAAGCATATCAAAAACTACTCTTTTTTTTTACTTTAATAATTACTCAACTATTTTTCATACATTGTTAACTCACTCTGGTATTAAAATTTATCATTCTCACTTCAAAACATATCCAATGTTTTTTTTTACTTTAAAAATTACTCAACTATTTTTCATACATTGTTAACTCACTCTGGTATTAAAATTATTTATTCTCACTTCAAAACACTTCAAAAACTACGCTTTTTTCTCTTAAAAATTACTCAACTAATTTTCATACATTGTTAACTCACTCTGATGCTAAAATTTATTATTCTCACTTCAAAACATATCCAATGTTTTTTTTTACTTTAAAAATTACTCAACTATTTTTCATACATTGTTAACTCACTCTGGTTTTAAAATTTTAATTTCTCACTTCAAAACATATCAAAAACTACTCTTTTTTTTTACTTTAAAAATTACTCAACTATTTTTCATACATTGTTAACTCACTCTGGTATTAAAATTTATTATTCTCACTTCAAAACATATCCAATGTTTTTTTTTACTTTAAAAATTACTCAACTATTTTTCATACATTGTTAACTCACTCTGGTATTAAAATTTTAATTTCTCACTTCAAAACATATCCAATGTTTTTTTTTACTTTAAAAATTACTCAACTATTTTTCATACATTGTTAACTCACTCTGGTTTTAAAATTTTAATTTCTCACTTCAAAACATATCAAAAACTACTCTTTTTTTTTACTTTAAAAATTACTCAACTATTTTTCATACATTGTTAACTCACTCTGGTTTTAAAATTTTAATTTCTCACTTCAAAACATATCCAATGTTTTTTTTTACTTTAAAAATTACTCAACTATTTTTCATACATTGTTAACTCACTCTGGTATTAAAATTTTTTATTCTCACTTCAAAACATATCCAATGTTTTTTTTTACTTTAAAAATTACTCAACTATTTTTCATACATTGCTAACTCACTCTGGTTTTAAAATTTTAATTTCTCACTTCAAAACACTTCAAAAACTACGCTTTTTTACTTTAAAAATTACTCAACTATTTTTCATACATTGTTAACTCACTCTGGTATTAAAATTTATTATTCTCACTTCAAAACATATCCAATGTTTTTTTTTACTTTAAAAATTACTCAACTATTTTTCCTACATTGTGCACTCACTCTGGTTTTAAAATTTTAATTTCTCACTTCAAAACATATCCAATGTTTTTTTTTACTTTAAAAATTACTCAACTATTTTTCCTACATTGTGCACTCACTCTGGTATTAAAATTTTAATTTCTCACTTCAAAACATATCCAATGTTTTTTTTTACTTTAAAAATTACTCAACTATTTTTCATACATTGTTAACTCACTCTGGTATTAAAATTTTAATTTCTCACTTCAAAACACTGCAAAAACAATGTTTTTTTTTACTTTAAAAATTACTCAACTATTTTTCATACATTGTTAACTCACTCTGGTATTAAAATTATTTATTCTCACTTCAAAACACTTCAAAAACTACGCTTTTTTCTCTTAAAAATTACACTAACTTTTTTCTTACTTTGCTAACTCACTCTGGTATTAAAATTTATTATTCTCACTTCAAAACATATCCAATGTTTTTTTTTACTTTAAAAATTACTCAACTATTTTTCATACATTGTTAACTCACTCTGGTTTTAAAATTTTAATTTCTCACTTCAAAACATATCCAATGTTTTTTTTTACTTTAAAAATTACTCAACTGTTTTTCCTACATTGTTAACTCACTCTGGTTTTAAAATTTTAATTTCTCACTTCAAAACATATCCAATGTTTTTTTTTACTTTAAAAATTACTCAACTATTTTTCATACATTGTTAACTCACTCTGGTATTAAAATTTTAATTTCTCACTTCAAAACATATCCAATGTTTTTTTTCACTTTAAAAATTACTCAACTATTTTTCATACATTGTTAACTCACTCTGGTTTTAAAATTTTAATTTCTCACTTCAAAACATATCCAATGTTTTTTTTTACTTTAAAAATTACTCAACTATTTTTCATACATTGTTAACTCACTCTGGTATTAAAATTTTAATTTCTCACTTCAAAACATATCCAATGTTTTTTTTCACTTTAAAAATTACTCAACTATTTTTCATACATTGTTAACTCACTCTGGTATTAAAATTTATCATTCTCACTTCAAAACATATCCAATGTTTTTTTTTACTTTAAAAATTACTCAACTATTTTTCATACATTGTTAACTCACTCTGGTATTAAAATTATTTATTCTCACTTCAAAACACTTCAAAAACTACGCTTTTTTCTCTTAAAAATTACTCAACTAATTTTCATACATTGTTAACTCACTCTGATGCTAAAATTTATTATTCTCACTTCAAAACATATCCAATGTTTTTTTTTACTTTAAAAATTACTCAACTATTTTTCATACATTGTTAACTCACTCTGGTTTTAAAATTTTTATTTCTCACTTCAAAACATATCAAAAACTACTCTTTTTTTTTACTTTAAAAATTACACTAACTTTTTTCTTACTTTGCTAACTCACTCTGATATTAAAATTTATTATTCTCACTTCAAAACATATCCAATGTTTTTTTTTACTTTAAAAATTACTCAACTATTTTTCATACATTGCTAACTCACTCTGGTATTAAAATTTTAATTTCTCACTTTAAAGCATATCAAAAACTACTCTTTTTTTTTACTTTAATAATTACTCAACTATTTTTCATACATTGTTAACTCACTCTGGTATTAAAATTTATCATTCTCACTTCAAAACATATCCAATGTTTTTTTTTACTTTAAAAATTACTCAACTATTTTTCATACATTGCTAACTCACTCTGGTATTAAAATTTTAATTTCTCACTTCAAAACATATTCAATGTTTTTTTTACTTTAAAAATTACTCAACTATTTTTCATACATTGCTAACTCACTCTGGTATTAAAATTTTAATTTCTCACTTTAAAGCATATCAAAAACTACTCTTTTTTTTTACTTTAATAATTACTCAACTATTTTTCATACATTGTTAACTCACTCTGGTATTAAAATTTATCATTCTCACTTCAAAACATATCCAATGTTTTTTTTTACTTTAAAAATTACTCAACTATTTTTCATACATTGTTAACTCACTCTGGTATTAAAATTATTTATTCTCACTTCAAAACACTTCAAAAACTACGCTTTTTTCTCTTAAAAATTACTCAACTAATTTTCATACATTGTTAACTCACTCTGATGCTAAAATTTATTATTCTCACTTCAAAACATATCCAATGTTTTTTTTTACTTTAAAAATTACTCAACTATTTTTCATACATTGTTAACTCACTCTGGTTTTAAAATTTTTATTTCTCACTTCAAAACATATCAAAAACTACTCTTTTTTTTTACTTTAAAAATTACACTAACTTTTTTCTTACTTTGCTAACTCACTCTGATATTAAAATTTATTATTCTCACTTCAAAACATATCCAATGTTTTTTTTTACTTTAAAAATTACTCAACTATTTTTCATACATTGTTAACTCACTCTGGTTTTAAAATTTATTATTCTCACTTCAAAACATATCCAATGTTTTTTTTTACTTTAAAAATTACTCAACTATTTTTCATACATTGTTAACTCACTCTGGTATTAAAATTTATTATTCTCACTTCAAAACACTTCAAAAACTACGCTTTTTTACTTTAAAAATTACTCAACTATTTTTCATGCATTGTTAACTCACTCTGGTTTTAAAATTTATTATTCTCACTTCAAAACATATCCAATGTTTTTTTTTACTTTAAAAATTACTCAACTATTTTTCATACATTGTTAACTCACTCTGGTTTTAAAATTTTAATTTCTCACTTCAAAACATATCAAAAACTACTCTTTTTTTTTACTTTAAAAATTACTCAACTATTTTTCATACATTGTTAACTCACTCTGGTATTAAAATTTATTATTCTCACTTCAAAACATATCCAATGTTTTTTTTTACTTTAAAAATTACTCAACTATTTTTCATACATTGTTAACTCACTCTGGTATTAAAATTTTAATTTCTCACTTCAAAACATATCCAATGTTTTTTTTTACTTTAAAAATTACTCAACTATTTTTCATACATTGTTAACTCACTCTGGTTTTAAAATTTTAATTTCTCACTTCAAAACATATCAAAAACTACTCTTTTTTTTTACTTTAAAAATTACTCAACTATTTTTCATACATTGTTAACTCACTCTGGTTTTAAAATTTTAATTTCTCACTTCAAAACATATCCAATGTTTTTTTTTACTTTAAAAATTACTCAACTATTTTTCATACATTGTTAACTCACTCTGGTATTAAAATTTTTTATTCTCACTTCAAAACATATCCAATGTTTTTTTTTACTTTAAAAATTACTCAACTATTTTTCATACATTGCTAACTCACTCTGGTTTTAAAATTTTAATTTCTCACTTCAAAACACTTCAAAAACTACGCTTTTTTACTTTAAAAATTACTCAACTATTTTTCATACATTGTTAACTCACTCTGGTATTAAAATTTATTATTCTCACTTCAAAACATATCCAATGTTTTTTTTTACTTTAAAAATTACTCAACTATTTTTCCTACATTGTGCACTCACTCTGGTTTTAAAATTTTAATTTCTCACTTCAAAACATATCCAATGTTTTTTTTTACTTTAAAAATTACTCAACTATTTTTCCTACATTGTGCACTCACTCTGGTATTAAAATTTTAATTTCTCACTTCAAAACATATCCAATGTTTTTTTTTACTTTAAAAATTACTCAACTATTTTTCATACATTGTTAACTCACTCTGGTATTAAAATTTTAATTTCTCACTTCAAAACACTGCAAAAACAATGTTTTTTTTTACTTTAAAAATTACTCAACTATTTTTCATACATTGTTAACTCACTCTGGTATTAAAATTATTTATTCTCACTTCAAAACACTTCAAAAACTACGCTTTTTTCTCTTAAAAATTACACTAACTTTTTTCTTACTTTGCTAACTCACTCTGGTATTAAAATTTATTATTCTCACTTCAAAACATATCCAATGTTTTTTTTTACTTTAAAAATTACTCAACTATTTTTCATACATTGTTAACTCACTCTGGTTTTAAAATTTTAATTTCTCACTTCAAAACATATCCAATGTTTTTTTTTACTTTAAAAATTACTCAACTGTTTTTCCTACATTGTTAACTCACTCTGGTTTTAAAATTTTAATTTCTCACTTCAAAACATATCCAATGTTTTTTTTTACTTTAAAAATTACTCAACTATTTTTCATACATTGTTAACTCACTCTGGTATTAAAATTTTAATTTCTCACTTCAAAACATATCCAATGTTTTTTTTCACTTTAAAAATTACTCAACTATTTTTCATACATTGTTAACTCACTCTGGTTTTAAAATTTTAATTTCTCACTTCAAAACATATCCAATGTTTTTTTTTACTTTAAAAATTACTCAACTATTTTTCATACATTGTTAACTCACTCTGGTATTAAAATTTTAATTTCTCACTTCAAAACATATCCAATGTTTTTTTTCACTTTAAAAATTACTCAACTATTTTTCATACATTGTTAACTCACTCTGGTATTAAAATTTTAATTTCTCACTTCAAAATACTTCAAAAACTACGCTTTTTTCTCTTAAAAATTACACTAACTTTTTTCTTACTTTGCTAACTCACTCTGATATTAAAATTTATTATTCTCACTTCAAAACATATAAAAAACTACGTTTTTTTATCTTAAAAATTACTCAACTAATTTTCATACATTGTTAACTCACTCTGATGCTAAAATTTATTATTCTCACTTCAAAACATATCCAATGTTTTTTTTTACTTTAAAAATTACTCAACTATTTTTCATACATTGTTAACTCACTCTGGTATTAAAATTTATTATTCTCACTTCAAAACATATCCAATGTTTTTTTTTACTTTAAAAATTACTCAACTATTTTTCATACATTGTTAACTCACTCTGGTTTTAAAATTTTAATTTCTCACTTCAAAACATATCCAATGTTTTTTTTTACTTTAAAAATTACTCAACTATTTTTCCTACATTGTGCACTCACTCTGGTATTAAAATTTTAATTTCTCACTTCAAAACATATCCAATGTTTTTTTTTACTTTAAAAATTACTCAACTATTTTTCATACATTGCTAACTCACTCTGGTATTAAAATTTTAATTTCTCACTTCAAAACACTGCAAAAACAATGTTTTTTTTTACTTTAAAAATTACTCAACTATTTTTCATACATTGTTAACTCACTCTGGTATTAAAATTATTTATTCTCACTTCAAAACACTTCAAAAACTACGCTTTTTTCTCTTAAAAATTACACTAACTTTTTTCTTACTTTGCTAACTCACTCTGGTATTAAAATTTATTATTCTCACTTCAAAACATATCCAATGTTTTTTTTTACTTTAAAAATTACTCAACTATTTTTCATACATTGTTAACTCACTCTGGTTTTAAAATTTTATCTTCTCACTTCAAAACATATCAAAAACTACTCTTTTTTTTTACTTTAAAAATTACTCAACTATTTTTCATACATTGTTAACTCACTCTGGTTTTAAAATTTTAATTTCTCACTTCAAAACATATCCAATGTTTTTTTTTACTTTAAAAATTACTCAACTATTTTTCATACATTGTTAACTCACTCTGGTATTAAAATTTTAATTTCTCACTTCAAAACATATCCAATGTTTTTTTTTACTTTAAAAATTACACTAACTTTTTTCTTACTTTGCTAACTCACTCTGATATTAAAATTTATTATTCTCACTTCAAAACATATCCAATGTTTTTTTTTACTTTAAAAATTACTCAACTATTTTTCATACATTGTTAACTCACTCTGGTTTTAAAATTTATTATTCTCACTTCAAAACATATCCAATGTTTTTTTTTACTTTAAAAATTACTCAACTATTTTTCATACATTGCTAACTCACTCTGGTATTAAAATTTTAATTTCTCACTTCAAAACATATCAAAAACTACTCTTTTTTTTAACTTTAATAATTACTCAACTATTTTTCATACATTGTTAACTCACTCTGGTATTAAAATTTATTATTCTCACTTCAAAACATATCCAATGTTTTTTTTACTTTAAAAATTACTCAACTATTTTTCATACATTGCTAACTCACTCTGGTTTTAAAATTTTAATTTCTCACTTCAAAATACTTCAAAAACTACGTTTTTTTCTCTTAAAAATTACACTAACTTTTTTCTTACTTTGTTAACTCACTCTGGTATTAAAATTTTAATTTCTCACTTCAAAACATATCCAATGTTTTTTTTTACTTTAAAAATTACTCAACTATTTTTCATACATTGTTAACTCACTCTGGTATTAAAATTTATTATTCTCACTTCAAATTACTTCAAAAACTACTCTTTTTTTTTACTTTAAAAATTACTCAACTATTTTTCATACATTGTTAACTCACTCTGGTATTAAAATTTTAATTTCTCACTTCAAAACATATCCAATGTTTTTTTTTACTTTAAAAATTACTCAACTATTTTTCATACATTGTTAACTCACTCTGGTATTAAAATTTTAATTTCTCACTTCAAAACATATCCAATGTTTTTTTTTACTTTAAAAATTACACTAACTTTTTTCTTACTTTGCTAACTCACTCTGATATTAAAATTTATTATTCTCACTTCAAAACATATCCAATGTTTTTTTTTACTTTAAAAATTACTCAACTATTTTTCATACATTGTTAACTCACTCTGGTTTTAAAATTTATTATTCTCACTTCAAAACATATCCAATGTTTTTTTTTACTTTAAAAATTACTCAACTATTTTTCATACATTGCTAACTCACTCTGGTATTAAAATTTTAATTTCTCACTTCAAAACATATCAAAAACTACTCTTTTTTTTAACTTTAATAATTACTCAACTATTTTTCATACATTGTTAACTCACTCTGGTATTAAAATTTTAATTTCTCACTTCAAAACATATCCAATGTTTTTTTTACTTTAAAAATTACTCAACTATTTTTCATACATTGCTAACTCACTCTGGTTTTAAAATTTTAATTTCTCACTTCAAAATACTTCAAAAACTACGTTTTTTTCTCTTAAAAATTACACTAACTTTTTTCTTACTTTGTTAACTCACTCTGGTATTAAAATTTTAATTTCTCACTTCAAAACATATCCAATGTTTTTTTTTACTTTAAAAATTACTCAACTATTTTTCATACATTGTTAACTCACTCTGATGCTAAAATTTATTATTCTCACTTCAAAACATATCCAATGTTTTTTTTTACTTTAAAAATTACTCAACTATTTTTCATACATTGTTAACTCACTCTGGTATTAAAATTTTAATTTCTCACTTCAAAACATATCAAAAACTACTCTTTTTTTTTACTTTAATAATTACTCAACTATTTTTCATACATTGTTAACTCACTCTGGTATTAAAATTTATCATTCTCACTTCAAAACATATCCAATGTTTTTTTTTACTTTAAAAATTACTCAACTATTTTTCCTACATTGTGCACTCACTCTGGTTTTAAAATTTTAATTTCTCACTTCAAAACATATCCAATGTTTTTTTTTACTTTAAAAATTACTCAACTATTTTTCATACATTGTTAACTCACTCTGGTTTTAAAATTTTAATTTCTCACTTCAAAACATATCCAATGTTTTTTTTTACTTTAAAAATTACTCAACTATTTTTCATACATTGTTAACTCACTCTGGTATTAAAATTTATCATTCTCACTTCAAAACATATCAAAAACTACTCTTTTTTTTTACTTTAATAATTACTCAACTATTTTTCATACATTGTTAACTCACTCTGGTATTAAAATTTATTATTCTCACTTCAAAACATATCCAATGTTTTTTTTTACTTTAAAAATTACTCAACTATTTTTCATACATTGTTAACTCACTCTGGTTTTAAAATTTTAATTTCTCACTTCAAAACATATCCAATGTTTTTTTTTACAATAAAAATTACTCAACTATTTTTCCTACATTGTGCACTCACTCTGGTTTTAAAATTTTAATTTCTCACTTCAAAACATATCCAATGTTTTTTTTTACTTTAAAAATTACTCAACTAATTTTCATACATTGTTAACTCACTCTGATATTAAAATTTACTATTCTCACTTCAAAACACTTCAAAAACTACGCTTTTTTCTCTTAAAAATTACACTAACTATTTTCTTACTTTGCTAACTCACTCTGGTATTAAAATTTTAATTTCTCACTTCAAAACATATCCAATGTTTTTTTTTACTTTAAAAATTACTCAACTATTTTTCATACATTGTTAACTCACTCTGGTATTAAAATTTTAATTTCTCACTTCAAAACATATCCAATGTTTTTTTTTACTTTAAAAATTACTCAACTATTTTTCATACATTGTTAACTCACTCTGGCATTAAAATTTTAATTTCTCACTTCAAAACATATTCAATGTTTTTTTTACTTTAAAAATTACTCAACTATTTTTCATACATTGCTAACTCACTCTGGTATTAAAATTTTAATTTCTCACTTCAAAACATATCAAAAACTACTCTTTTTTTTTACTTTAAAAATTACTCAACTATTTTTCATACATTGTTAACTCACTCTGGTATTAAAATTTTAATTTCTCACTTCAAAACATATCCAATGTTTTTTTTTACTTTAAAAATTACTCAACTATTTTTCATACATTGTTAACTCACTCTGGTATTAAAATTTATTATTCTCACTTCAAAACATATCCAATGTTTTTTTTTACTTTAAAAATTACTCAACTATTTTTCATACATTGCTAACTCACTCTGGTATTAAAATTTTAATTTCTCACTTCAAAACATATCAAAAACTACTCTTTTTTTTTACTTTAATAATTACTCAACTATTTTTCATACATTGTTAACTCACTCTGGTATTAAAATTTATCATTCTCACTTCAAAACATATCCAATGTTTTTTTTTACTTTAAAAATTACTCAACTATTTTTCCTACATTGTGCACTCACTCTGGTTTTAAAATTTTAATTTCTCACTTCAAAACATATCCAATGTTTTTTTTTACTTTAAAAATTACTCAACTATTTTTCATACATTGTTAACTCACTCTGGTTTTAAAATTTATTATTCTCACTTCAAAACATATCCAATGTTTTTTTTTACTTTAAAAATTACTCAACTATTTTTCATACATTGTTAACTCACTCTGGTATTAAAATTTATTATTCTCACTTCAAAACATATCCAATGTTTTTTTTTACTTTAAAAATTACTCAACTATTTTTCATACATTGTTAACTCACTCTGGTATTAAAATTTTAATTTCTCACTTCAAAACATATCCAATGTTTTTTTTTACTTTAAAAATTACTCAACTATTTTTCATACATTGTTAACTCACTCTGGTTTTAAAATTTTTATTTCTCACTTTAAAACATATCAAAAACTACTCTTTTTTTTTACTTTAATAATTACTCAACTATTTTTCATACATTGTTAACTCACTCTGGTTTTAAAATTTTAATTTCTCACTTCAAAACATATCCAATGTTTTTTTTTACTTTAAAAATTACTCAACTATTTTTCATACATTGTTAACTCACTCTGGTATTAAAATTTTAATTTCTCACTTCAAAACATATCCAATGTTTTTTTTTACTTAAAAATTACTCAACTATTTTTCATACATTGTTAACTCACTCTGGTATTAAAATTTTAATTTCTCACTTCAAAACATATCCAATGTTTTTTTTTACTTTAAAAATTACTCAACTATTTTTCTTACTTTGTTAACACACTCTGGTATTAAAATTTTAATTTCTCACTTCAAAATACTTCAAAAACTACGCTTTTTTCTCTTAAAAATTACACTAACTTTTTTCTTACTTTGCTAACTCACTCTGGTATTAAAATTTATTATTCTCACTTCAAAACATATCCAATGTTTTTTTATCTTAAAAATTACTCAACTAATTTTCATACATTGTTAACTCACTCTGATATTAAAATTTACTATTCTCACTTCAAAACACTTCAAAAACTACGCTTTTTTCTCTTAAAAATTACACTAACTATTTTCTTACTTTGCTAACTCACTCTGGTATTAAAATTTTAATTTCTCACTTCAAAACATATCCAATTTTTTTTTTTACTTTAAAAATTACTCAACTATTTTTCATACATTGTTAACTCACTCTGGTATTAAAATTTTAATTTCTCACTTCAAAACATATCCAATGTTTTTTTTTACTTTAAAAATTACTCAACTATTTTTTATACATTGTTAACTCACTCTGGTTTTAAAATTTATTATTCTCACTTCAAAACATATCCAATGTTTTTTTTTCTTTAAAAATTACTCAACTATTTTTCATACATTGTTAACTCACTCTGGTATTAAAATTTTAATTTCTCACTTCAAAACATATTCAATGTATTTTTTACTTTAAAAATTACTCAACTATTTTTCCTACATTGTGCACTCACTCTGGTTTTTAAATTTTAATTTCTCACTTCAAAACATATCCATTGTTTTTTTTTACTTTAAAAATTAATCAACTATTTTTCATACATTGCTAACTCACTCTGGTATTAAAATTTTAATTTCTCACTTCAAAACATATCCAATGTTTTTTTTTACTTTAAAAATTACTCAACTATTTTTATACAGTGTTAACTCACTCTGGTATTAAAATTTATTATTCTCACTTCAAAACATATCCAATGTTTTTTTTTACTTTAAAAATTACTCAACTATTTTTCATACATTGTTAACTCACTCTGGTATTAAAATTTTAATTTCTCACTTCAAAACATATCCAATGTTTTTTTTTACTTTAAAAATTACTCAACTATTTTTCATACATTGCTAACTCACTCTGGTTTTAAAATTTTAATTTCTCACTTCAAAACATATCCAATGTTTTTTTTTACTTTAAAAATTACTCAACTATTTTTCATACATTGTTAACTCACTCTGGTATTAAAATTTTAATTTCTCACTTCAAAACATATCAAAAACTACTCTTTTTTTTTACTTTAATAATTACTCAACTATTTTTCATACATTGTTAACTCACTCTGGTATTAAAATTTATTATTCTCACTTCAAAACATATCCAATGTTTTTTTTTACTTTAAAAATTACTCAACTATTTTTCCTACATTGTGCACTCACTCTGGTTTTAAAATTTTAATTTCTCACTTCAAAACATATCCAATGTTTTTTTTCACTTTAAAAATTACACTAACTTTTTTCTTACTTTGTTAACACACTCTGGTATTAAAATTTTAATTTCTCACTTCAAAATACTTCAAAAACTACGCTTTTTTCTCTTAAAAATTACACTAACTTTTTTCTTACTTTGCTAACTCACTCTGGTATTAAAATTTATTATTCTCACTTCAAAACATATCCAATGTTTTTTTATCTTAAAAATTACTCAACTAATTTTCATACATTGTTAACTCACTCTGATATTAAAATTTACTATTCTCACTTCAAAACACTTCAAAAACTACGCTTTTTTCTCTTAAAAATTACACTAACTATTTTCTTACTTTGCTAACTCACTCTGGTATTAAAATTTTAATTTCTCACTTCAAAACATATCCAATTTTTTTTTTTACTTTAAAAATTACTCAACTATTTTTCATACATTGTTAACTCACTCTGGTATTAAAATTTTAATTTCTCACTTCAAAACATATCCAATGTTTTTTTTTACTTTAAAAATTACTCAACTATTTTTTATACATTGTTAACTCACTCTGGTTTTAAAATTTATTATTCTCACTTCAAAACATATCCAATGTTTTTTTTTCTTTAAAAATTACTCAACTATTTTTCATACATTGTTAACTCACTCTGGTATTAAAATTTTAATTTCTCACTTCAAAACATATTCAATGTATTTTTTACTTTAAAAATTACTCAACTATTTTTCCTACATTGTGCACTCACTCTGGTTTTTAAATTTTAATTTCTCACTTCAAAACATATCCATTGTTTTTTTTTACTTTAAAAATTAATCAACTATTTTTCATACATTGCTAACTCACTCTGGTATTAAAATTTTAATTTCTCACTTCAAAACATATCCAATGTTTTTTTTTACTTTAAAAATTACTCAACTATTTTTCATACATTGTTAACTCACTCTGGTATTAAAATTTTAATTTCTCACTTCAAAACATATCCATTGTTTTTTTTTACTTTAATAATTACTCAACTATTTTTCATACATTGTTAACTCACTCTGGTATTAAAATTTATTATTCTCACTTCAAAACATATCCAATGTTTTTTTTTACTTTAAAAATTACTCAACTATTTTTCCTACATTGTGCACTCACTCTGGTTTTAAAATTTTAATTTCTCACTTCAAAACATATCCAATGTTTTTTTTCACTTTAAAAATTACACTAACTTTTTTCTTACTTTGTTAACACACTCTGGTATTAAAATTTTAATTTCTCACTTCAAAATACTTCAAAAACTACGCTTTTTTCTCTTAAAAATTACACTAACTTTTTTCTTACTTTGCTAACTCACTCTGGTATTAAAATTTATTATTCTCACTTCAAAACATATCCAATGTTTTTTTATCTTAAAAATTACTCAACTAATTTTCATACATTGTTAACTCACTCTGATATTAAAATTTACTATTCTCACTTCAAAACACTTCAAAAACTACGCTTTTTTCTCTTAAAAATTACACTAACTATTTTCTTACTTTGCTAACTCACTCTGGTATTAAAATTTTAATTTCTCACTTCAAAACATATCCAATTTTTTTTTTTACTTTAAAAATTACTCAACTATTTTTCATACATTGTTAACTCACTCTGGTATTAAAATTTTAATTTCTCACTTCAAAACATATCCAATGTTTTTTTTTACTTTAAAAATTACTCAACTATTTTTTATACATTGTTAACTCACTCTGGTTTTAAAATTTATTATTCTCACTTCAAAACATATCCAATGTTTTTTTTTCTTTAAAAATTACTCAACTATTTTTCATACATTGTTAACTCACTCTGGTATTAAAATTTTAATTTCTCACTTCAAAACATATTCAATGTATTTTTTACTTTAAAAATTACTCAACTATTTTTCCTACATTGTGCACTCACTCTGGTTTTTAAATTTTAATTTCTCACTTCAAAACATATCCATTGTTTTTTTTTACTTTAAAAATTAATCAACTATTTTTCATACATTGCTAACTCACTCTGGTATTAAAATTTTAATTTCTCACTTCAAAACATATCCAATGTTTTTTTTTACTTTAAAAATTACTCAACTATTTTTCATACATTGTTAACTCACTCTGGTATTAAAATTTTAATTTCTCACTTCAAAACATATCAAAAACTACTCTTTTTTTTTACTTTAAAAATTACTCAACTATTTTTCCTACATTGTGCACTCACTCTGGTTTTAAAATTTTAATTTCTCACTTCAAAACATATCCAATGTTTTTTTTCACTTTAAAAATTACACTAACTTTTTTCTTACTTTGTTAACACACTCTGGTATTAAAATTTTAATTTCTCACTTCAAAATACTTCAAAAACTACGCTTTTTTCTCTTAAAAATTACACTAACTTTTTTCTTACTTTGCTAACTCACTCTGGTATTAAAATTTATTATTCTCACTTCAAAACATATCAAAAACTACGTTTTTTTATCTTTAAAATTACTCAACTAATTTTCATACATTGTTAACTCACTCTGATATTAAAATTTACTATTCTCACTTCAAAACACTTCAAAAACTACGCTTTTTTCTCTTAATAATTACACTAACTTTTTTCTTACTTTGCTAACTCACTCTGGTATTAAAATTTTAATTTCTCACTTCAAAACATATCCAATGTTTTTTTTTACTTTAAAAATTACTCAACTATTTTTCATACATTGTTAACTCACTCTGGTATTAAAATTTTAATTTCTCACTTCAAAACATATCCAATGTTTTTTTTTACTTTAAAAATTACTCAACTATTTTTTATACATTGTTAACTCACTCTGATATTAAAATTTATTATTCTCACTTCAAAACATATTCAATGTTTTTTTTTCTTTAAAAATTACTCAACTATTTTTCATACATTGTTAACTCACTCTGGTATTAAAATTTTAATTTCTCACTTCAAAACATATTCAATGTATTTTTTACTTTAAAAATTACTCAACTATTTTTCATACATTGCTAACTCACTCTGGTATTAAAATTTTAATTTCTCACTTCAAAACATATCCAATGTTTTTTTTTACTTTAAAAATTACTCAACTATTTTTCCTACATTGTGCACTCACTCTGGTTTTAAAATTTTAATTTCTCACTTCAAAACATATCCATTGTTTTTTTTTACTTTAAAAATTAATCAACTATTTTTCATACATTGCTAACTCACTCTGGTATTAAAATTTTAATTTCTCACTTCAAAACATATCCAATGTTTTTTTTTACTTTAAAAATTACTCAACTATTTTTCATACATTGTTAACTCACTCTGGTATTAAAATTTATTATTCTCACTTAAAAACATATCCAATGTTTTTTTTTACTTTAAAAATTACTCAACTATTTTTCATACATTGTTAACTCACTCTGGTATTAAAATTATTTATTCTCACTTCAAAACACTTCAAAAACTACGCTTTTTTCTCTTAAAAATTACACAAACTTTTTTCTTACTTTGCTAACTCACTCTGGTATTAAAATTTAAATTTCTCACTTCAAAACATATCCAATGTTTTTTTTTACTTTAAAAATTACTCAACTATTTTTCATACATTGTTAACTCACTCTGGTTTTAAAATTTATTATTCTCACTTCAAAACATATCCAATGTTTTTTTTTACTTTAAAAATTACTCAACTATTTTTCATACATTGTTAACTCACTCTGGTATTAAAATTTTAATTTCTCACTTCAAAACATATCCAATGTTTTTTTTTACTTTAAAAATTACTCAACTATTTTTCATACATTGTTAACTCACTCTGGTTTTAAAATTTTAATTTCTCACTTCAAAACATATCCAATGTTTTTTTTTCTTTAAAAATTACTCAACTATTTTTCATACATTGTTAACTCACTCTGGTATTAAAATTTTAATTTCTCACTTCAAAACATATTCAATGTTTTTTTTTACTTTAAAAATTACTCAACTATTTTTCATACATTGTTAACTCACTATGGTATTAAAATTTTAATTTCTCACTTCAAAACATATCCAATGTTTTTTTTTACTTTAATAATTACTCAACTATTTTTAATACATTGTTAACTCACTCTGGTTTTAAAATTTATTATTCTCACTTCAAAACATATCCAATGTTTTTTTTTCTTTAAAAATTACTCAACTATTTTTCATACATTGTTAACTCACTCTGGTATTAAAATTTTAATTTCTCACTTCAAAACATATCCAATGTTTTTTTTACTTTAAAAATTACTCAACTATTTTTCATACATTGTTAACTCACTCTGGTTTTAAAATTTTAATTTCTCACTTCAAAACATATCAAAAACTACTCTTTTTTTTTACTTTAAAAATTACTCAACTGTTTTTCCTACATTGTGCACTCACTCTGGTTTTAAAATTTTATCTTCTCACTTCAAAACATATCCATTGTTTTTTTTTACTTTAAAAATTAATCAACTATTTTTCATACATTGCTAACTCACTCTGGTATTAAAATTTTAATTTCTCACTTCAAAACATATCCAATGTTTTTTTTTACTTTAAAAATTACTCAACTATTTTTCATACATTGTTAACTCACTCTGGTATTAAAATTTATTATTCTCACTTAAAAACATATCCAATGTTTTTTTGTACTTTAAAAATTACTCAACTATTTTTCATACATTGTTAACTCACTCTGGTATTAAAATTATTTATTCTCACTTCAAAACACTTCAAAAACTACGCTTTTTTCTCTTAAAAATTACACTAACTTTTTTCTTACTTTGCTAACTCACTCTGGTATTAAAATTTAAATTTCTCACTTCAAAACATATCCAATGTTTTTTTTTACTTTAAAAATTACTCAACTATTTTTCATACATTGTTAACTCACTCTGGTATTAAAATTTTAATTTCTCACTTCAAAACATATCAAAAACTACTCTTTTTTTTTACTTTAAAAATTACTCAACTGTTTTTCCTACATTGTTAACTCACTCTGGTTTTAAAATTTTAATTTCTCACTTCAAAACATATCCAATGTTTTTTTTTACTTTAAAAATTACTCAACTATTTTTCATACATTGCTAACTCACTCTGGTATTAAAATTATTTATTCTCACTTCAAAACATATCCAATGTTTTTTTTTACTTTAAAAATTACTCAACTATTTTTCATACATTGTTAACTCACTCTGGTATTAAAATTTTAATTTCTCACTTCAAAACATATCAAAAACTACTCTTTTTTTTTACTTTAATAATTACTCAACTATTTTTCATACATTGTTAACTCACTCTGGTATTAAAATTTATTATTCTCACTTCAAAACATATCCAATGTTTTTTTTTACTTTAAAAATTACTCAACTATTTTTTATACATTTTTAACTCACTCTGGTTTTAAAATTTATTATTCTCACTTCAAAACATATCCAATGTTTTTTTTTACTTTAAAAATTACTCAACTATTTTTCATACATTGTTAACTCACTCTGGTTTTAAAATTTTAATTTCTCACTTCAAAACATATCAAAAACTAAGTTTTTTTATCTTAAAAATTACACTAACTTTTTTCTTACTTTGCTAACTCACTCTGGTATTAAAATTTTAATTTCTCACTTCAAAACATATCCAATGTTTTTTTTTACTTTAAAAATTACTCAACTATTTTTCATACATTGTTAACTCACTCTGGTTTTAAAATTTTAATTTCTCACTTCAAAACATATCCAATGTTTTTTTTTACTTTAAAAATTACTCAACTATTTTTCATACATTGTTAACTCACTCTGGTATTAAAATTTTAATTTCTCACTTCAAAACATATCCAATGTTTTTTTTTACTTTAAAAATTACTCAACTATTTTTCATACATTGCTAACTCACTCTGGTATTAAAATTTATTATTCTCACTTCAAAACATATCCAATGTTTTTTTTTACTTTAAAAATTACTCAACTATTTTTCCTACATTGTGCACTCACTCTGGTTTTAAAATTTTAATTTCTCACTTCAAAACATATCCAATGTTTTTTTTTACTTTAAAAATTACTCAACTATTTTTCATACATTGTTAACTCACTCTGGTATTAAAATTTATTATTCTCACTTCAAAATACTTCAAAAACTACGCTTTTTTCTCTTAAAAATTACACTAACTTTTTTCTTACTTTGCTAACTCACTCTGGTATTAAAATTTATTATTCTCACTTCAAAACATATCAAAAACTACGTTTTTTTATCTTAAAAATTACTCAACTAATTTTCATACATTGTTAACTCACTCTGATATTAAAATTTACTATTCTCACTTCAAAACACTTCAAAAACTACGCTTTTTTCTCTTAAAAATTACACTAACTTTTTTCTTACTTTGCTAACTCACTCTGGTATTAAAATTTTAATTTCTCACTTCAAAACATATCCAATGTTTTTTTTTACTTTAAAAATTACTCAACTATTTTTCATACATTGTTAACTCACTCTGGTATTAAAATTTTAATTTCTCACTTCAAAACATATCCAATGTTTTTTTTTACTTTAAAAATTACTCAACTATTTTTTATACATTTTTAACTCACTCTGGTTTTAAAATTTATTATTCTCACTTCAAAACATATCCAATGTTTTTTTTTCTTTAAAAATTACTCAACTATTTTTCATACATTGTTAACTCACTCTGGTATTAAAATTTTAATTTCTCACTTCAAAACATATCCAATGTTTTTTTTTACTTTAAAAATTACTCAACTATTTTTCATGCATTGTTAACTCACTCTGGTTTTAAAATTTATTATTCTCACTTCAAAACATATCCAATGTTTTTTTTTACTTTAAAAATTGCTCAACTATTTTTCATACATTGTTAACTCACTCTGGTATTAAAATTTTAATTTCTCACTTCAAAACATATCCAATGTTTTTTTTTCTTTAAAAATTACTCAACTATTTTTCATACATTGTTAACTCACTCTGGTATTAAAATTTTAATTTCTCACTTCAAAACATATCCAATGTTTTTTTTTCTTTAAAAATTACTCAACTATTTTTCATACATTGTTAACTCACTCTGGTATTAAAATTTTAATTTCTCACTTCAAAACATATTCAATGTTTTTTTTTACTTTAAAAATTACTCAACTATTTTTCATACATTGTTAACTCACTCTGGTATTAAAATTTTAATTTCTCACTTCAAAACATATCCAATGTTTTTTTTTACTTTAAAAATTACTCAACTATTTTTCCTACATTGTGCACTCACTCTGGTTTTAAAATTTTAATTTCTCACTTCAAAACATATCCATTGTTTTTTTTTACTTTAAAAATTAATCAACTATTTTTCATACATTGCTAACTCACTCTGGTATTAAAATTTTAATTTCTCACTTCAAAACATATCCAATGTTTTTTTTACTTTAAAAATTACTCAACTATTTTTCATACATTGCTAACTCACTCTGGTTTTAAAATTTATTATTCTCACTTCAAAACATATTCAATGTTTTTTTTTACTTTAAAAATTACTCAACTATTTTTCATACATTGTTAACTCACTATGGTATTAAAATTTTAATTTCTCACTTCAAAACATATCCAATGTTTTTTTTTACTTTAATAATTACTCAACTATTTTTAATACATTGTTAACTCACTCTGGTATTAAAATTTTAATTTCTCACTTCAAAACACTGCAAAAACAATGTTTTTTTTTACTTTAAAAATTACTCAACTATTTTTCATACATTGTTAACTCACTCTGGTATTAAAATTTTAATTTCTCACTTCAAAACATATCCAATGTTTTTTTTTACTTTAAAAATTACTCAACTAATTTTCATGCATTGTTAACTCACTCTGGTTTTCAAATTTATTATTCTCACTTCAAAACACTTCAAAAACTACGCTTTTTTCTCTTAAAAATTACTCAACTATTTTTCATACATTGTTAACTCACTCTGGTTTTAAAATTTTAATTTCTCACTTCAAAACATATCAAAAACTAAGTTTTTTTATCTTAAAAATTACTCAACTAATTTTCATACATTGTTAACTCACTCTGATGCTAAAATTTATTATTCTCACTTCAAAACATATCCAATGTTTTTTTTTACTTTAAAAATTACTCAACTATTTTTCATACATTGTTAACTCACTCTGGTATTAAAATTTTAATTTCTCACTTCAAAACATATCCAATGTTTTTTTTTACTTTAAAAATTACTCAACTATTTTTCATACATTGCTAACTCACTCTGGTTTTAAAATTTTAATTTCTCACTTCAAAACATATCCAATGTTTTTTTTTACTTTAAAAATTACTCAACTATTTTTCCTACATTGTGCACTCACTCTGGTTTTAAAATTTTAATTTCTCACTTCAAAACATATCCAATGTTTTTTTTTACTTTAAAAATTACTCAACTATTTTTCATACATTGTTAACTCACTCTGGTATTAAAATTTTAATTTCTCACTTCAAAACATATCCAATGTTTTTTTTTACTTTAAAAATTACTCAACTGTTTTTCCTACATTGTGCACTCACTCTGGTTTTAAAATTTTAATTTCTCACTTCAAAACACTTCAAAAACTACGCTTTTTTACTTTAAAAATTACACTAACTTTTTTCTTACTTTGCTAACTCACTCTGATATTAAAATTTATTATTCTCACTTCAAAACATATCCAATGTTTTTTTTTACTTTAAAAATTACTCAACTATTTTTCATACATTGTTAACTCACTCTGGTATTAAAATTTATCATTCTCACTTCAAAACATATTCAATGTTTTTTTTACTTTAAAAATTACTCAACTATTTTTCATACATTGCTAACTCACTCTGGTATTAAAATTTTAATTTCTCACTTCAAAACATATCAAAAACTACTCTTTTTTTTTACTTTAATAATTACTCAACTATTTTTACTATATTGTGCGCTCACTCTGGTTTTAAAATTTTAATTTCTCACTTCAAAACATATCCAATGTTTTTTTTTACTTTAAAAATTACTCAACTATTTTTCATACATTGTTAACTCACTATGGTATTAAAATTTTAATTTCTCACTTCAAAATACTTCAAAAACTACGCTTTTTTCTCTTAAAAATTACACTAACTTTTTTCTTACTTTGCTAACTCACTCTGATATTAAAATTTATTATTCTCACTTCAAAACATATCAAAAACTACGTTTTTTTATCTTAAAAATTACTCAACTAATTTTCATACATTGTTAACTCACTCTGATGCTAAAATTTTAATTTCTCACTTCAAAACATATCCAATGTTTTTTTTTACTTTAAAAATTACTCAACTATTTTTCATACATTGTTAACTCACTCTGGTATTAAAATTTATTATTCTCACTTCAAAACATATCCAATGTTTTTTTTTACTTTAAAAATTACTCAACTATTTTTCATACATTGTTAACTCACTCTGGTTTTAAAATTTTAATTTCTCACTTCAAAACATATTCAATGTTTTTTTTTACTTTAAAAATTACTCAACTATTTTTCCTACATTGTGCACTCACTCTGGTATTAAAATTTTAATTTCTCACTTCAAAACATATCCAATGTTTTTTTTTACTTTAAAAATTACTCAACTATTTTTCATACATTGTTAACTCACTCTGGTATTAAAATTTTAATTTCTCACTTCAAAACACTGCAAAAACAATGTTTTTTTTTACTTTAAAAATTACACTAACTTTTTTCTTACTTTGCTAACTCACTCTGATATTAAAATTTATTATTCTCACTTCAAAACATATCCAATGTTTTTTTTTACTTTAAAAATTACTCAACTATTTTTCTTACTTTGCTAACTCACTCTGGTATTAAAATTTATTATTCTCACTTCAAAACATATCCAATGTTTTTTTTTACTTTAAAAATTACTCAACTATTTTTCATACATTGTTAACTCACTCTGGTTTTAAAATTTTAATTTCTCACTTCAAAACATATCAAAAACTACTCTTTTTTTTTACTTTAAAAATTACTCAACTGTTTTTCCTACATTGTTAACTCACTCTGGTTTTAAAATTTTAATTTCTCACTTCAAAACATATCCAATGTTTTTTTTTACTTTAAAAATTACTCAACTATTTTTCATACATTGTTAACTCACTCTGGTATTAAAATTTATCATTCTCACTTCAAAACATATCCAATGTTTTTTTTTACTTTAAAAATTACTCAACTATTTTTCATACATTGTTAACTCACTCTGGTATTAAAATTTATTATTCTCACTTCAAAACATATCCAATGTTTTTTTTTACTTTAAAAATTACTCAACTATTTTTCATACATTGTTAACTCACTCTGGTTTTAAAATTTTAATTTCTCACTTCAAAACATATTCAATGTTTTTTTTACTTTAAAAATTACTCAACTATTTTTCATACATTGCTAACTCACTCTGGTATTAAAATTTTAATTTCTCACTTCAAAACATATCAAAAACTACTCTTTTTTTTTACTTTAATAATTACTCAACTATTTTTACTATATTGTGCGCTCACTCTGGTTTTAAAATTTTAATTTCTCACTTCAAAACATATCCAATGTTTTTTTTTACTTTAAAAATTACTCAACTATTTTTCATACATTGTTAACTCACTATGGTATTAAAATTTTAATTTCTCACTTCAAAATACTTCAAAAACTACGCTTTTTTCTCTTAAAAATTACACTAACTTTTTTCTTACTTTGCTAACTCACTCTGATATTAAAATTTATTATTCTCACTTCAAAACATATCAAAAACTACGTTTTTTTATCTTAAAAATTACTCAACTAATTTTCATACATTGTTAACTCACTCTGATGCTAAAATTTATTATTCTCACTTCAAAACATATCCAATGTTTTTTTTTACTTTAAAAATTACTCAACTATTTTTCATACATTGTTAACTCACTCTGGTATTAAAATTTATTATTCTCACTTCAAAACATATCCAATGTTTTTTTTTACTTTAAAAATTACTCAACTTATTTTCATACATTGCTAACTCACTCTGGTATTAAAATTTTAATTTCTCACTTCAAAACATATCCAATGTTTTTTTTTACTTTAAAAATTACTCAACTATTTTTCATACATTGTTAACTCACTCTGGTATTAAAATTTTAATTTCTCACTTCAAAACATATCCAATGTTTTTTTTTACTTTAAAAATTACTCAACTATTTTTCATACATTGCTAACTCACTCTGGTATTAAAATTTTAATTTCTCACTTCAAAATACTTCAAAAACTACGCTTTTTTCTCTTAAAAATTACACTAACTTTTTTCTTACTTTGCTAACTCACTCTGATATTAAAATTTATTATTCTCACTTCAAAACATATCCAATGTTTTTTTTTACTTTAAAAATTACACTAACTTTTTTCTTACTTTGCTAACTCACTCTGATATTAAAATTTATTATTCTCACTTCAAAACATATCCAATGTTTTTTTTTACTTTAAAAATTACTCAACTATTTTTCATACATTGTTAACTCACTCTGGTATTAAAATTTATCATTCTCACTTCAAAACATATCCAATGTTTTTTTTTACTTTAAAAATTACTCAACTATTTTTCATACATTGTTAACTCACTCTGGTATTAAAATTTTAATTTCTCACTTCAAAACATATCCAATGTTTTTTTTTACTTTAAAAATTACTCAACTATTTTTCATACATTGCTAACTCACTCTGGTATTAAAATTTATTATTCTCACTTCAAAACATATCCAATGTTTTTTTTTACTTTAAAAATTACTCAACTATTTTTCATACATTGCTAACTCACTCTGGTTTTAAAATTTTAATTTCTCACTTCAAAACATATCAAAAACTACGTTTTTTTATCTTAAAAATTACACTAACTTTTTTCTTACTTTGCTAACTCACTCTGGTATTAAAATTTATTATTCTCACTTCAAAACATATCCAATGTTTTTTTTTACTTTAAAAATTACTCAACTATTTTTCATACATTGTTAACTCACTCTGGTATTAAAATTTTAATTTCTCACTTCAAAACATATCCAATGTTTTTTTTTACTTTAAAAATTACTCAACTATTTTTCATACATTGTTAACTCACTCTGGTATTAAAATTTTAATTTCTCACTTCAAAACACTGCAAAAACAATGTTTTTTTTTACTTTAAAAATTACTCAACTATTTTTCATACATTGTTAACTCACTCTGGTTTTAAAATTTATTATTCTCACTTCAAAACATATCCAATGTTTTTTTTTACTTTAAAAATTACTCAACTATTTTTCATACATTGTTAACTCACTCTGGTTTTAAAATTTTAATTTCTCACTTCAAAACATATCAAAAACTACTCTTTTTTTTTACTTTAAAAATTACTCAACTGTTTTTCCTACATTGTTAACTCACTCTGGTTTTAAAATTTTAATTTCTCACTTCAAAACATATCCAATGTTTTTTTTTACTTTAAAAATTACTCAACAATTTTTCATACATTGTTAACTCACTCTGGTATTAAAATTTATTATTCTCACTTCAAAATACTTCAAAAACTACGTTTTTTTCTCTTAAAAATTACACTAACTTTTTTCTTACTTTGCTAACTCACTCTGATATTAAAATTTATTATTCTCACTTCAAAACATATCCAATGTTTTTTTTTACTTTAAAAATTACTCAACTATTTTTCATACATTGCTAACTCACTCTGGTATTAAAATTTTAATTTCTCACTTCAAAACATATCAAAAACTACTATTTTTTTTTACTTTAAAAATTACTCAACTATTTTTCCTACATTGTGCACTCACTCTGGTTTTAAAATTTTAATTTCTCACTTCAAAACATATCCAATGTTTTTTTTTACTTTAAAAATTACTCAACTATTTTTCATACATTGCTAACTCACTCTGGTATTAAAATTTTAATTTCTCACTTCAAAACATATCCAATGTTTTTTTTTACTTTAAAAATTACTCAACTATTTTTCATACATTGTTAACTCACTCTGGTATTAAAATTTTAATTTCTCACTTCAAAATACTTCAAAAACTACGTTTTTTTCTCTTAAAAATTACACTAACTTTTTTCTTACTTTGCTAACTCACTCTGGTATTAAAATTTATTATTCTCACTTCAAAACATATCCAATGTTTTTTTTTACTTTAAAAATTACTCAACTATTTTTCATACATTGTTAACTCACTCTGGTTTTAAAATTTTAATTTCTCACTTCAAAACATATCCAATGTTTTTTTTTACTTTAAAAATTACTCAACTATTTTTCATACATTGCTAACTCACTCTGGTTTTAAAATTTTAATTTCTCACTTCAAAATACTTCAAAAACTACGTTTTTTTCTCTTAAAAATTACACTAACTTTTTTCTTACTTTGCTAACTCACTCTGATATTAAAATTTATTATTCTCACTTCAAAACATATCAAAAACTACGTTTTTTTATCTTAAAAATTACTCAACTAATTTTCATACATTGTTAACTCACTCTGATGCTAAAATTTATTATTCTCACTTCAAAACATATCCAATGTTTTTTTTTACTTTAAAAATTACTCAACTATTTTTCATACATTGTTAACTCACTCTGGTATTAAAATTTATTATTCTCACTTCAATACATATCCAATGTTTTTTTTTACTTTAAAAATTACTCAACTATTTTTCATACATTGCTAACTCACTCTGGTATTAAAATTTTAATTTCTCACTTCAAAACATATTCAATGTTTTTTTTACTTTAAAAATTACTCAACTATTTTTCATACATTGTTAACTCACTCTGGTTTTAAAATTTTAATTTCTCACTTCAAAACATATTCAATGTTTTTTTTACTTTAAAAATTACTCAACTATTTTTCATACATTGCTAACTCACTCTGGTATTAAAATTTTAATTTCTCACTTCAAAACATATTCAATGTTTTTTTTTACTTTAAAAATTACTCAACTATTTTTCATACATTGTTAACTCACTCTGGTATTAAAATTATTTATTCTCACTTCAAAACACTTCAAAAACTACGCTTTTTTCTCTTAAAAATTACACTAACTTTTTTCTTACTTTGCTAACTCACTCTGGTATTAAAATTTAAATTTCTCACTTCAAAACATATCCAATGTTTTTTTTTACTTTAAAAATTACTCAACTGTTTTTCCTACATTGTTAACTCACTCTGGTTTTAAAATTTTAATTTCTCACTTCAAAACATATCCAATGTTTTTTTTTACTTTAAAAATTACTCAACTATTTTTCATACATTGTTAACTCACTCTGGTATTAAAATTTATCATTCTCACTTCAAAACATATCCAATGTTTTTTTTTACTTTAAAAATTACTCAACTATTTTTCATACATTGTTAACTCACTCTGGTTTTAAAATTTTAATTTCTCACTTCAAAACATATCCAATGTTTTTTTTACTTTAAAAATTACTCAACTATTTTTCATACATTGCTAACTCACTCTGGTTTTAAAATTTTAATTTCTCACTTCAAAACATATCCAATGTTTTTTTTTACTTTAAAAATTACTCAACTATTTTTCATACATTGTTAACTCACTCTGGTATTAAAATTTTAATTTCTCACTTCAAAACATATCCAATGTTTTTTTTTACTTTAAAAATTACTCAACTATTTTTCATACATTGCTAACTCACTCTGGTTTTAAAATTTTAATTTCTCACTTCAAAACATATTCAATGTTTTTTTTACTTTAAAAATTACTCAACTATTTTTCATACATTGTTAACTCACTCTGGTATTAAAATTTTAATTTCTCACTTCAAAACATATCCAATGTTTTTTTTACTTTAAAAATTACTCAACTATTTTTCATACATTGTTAACTCACTCTGGTTTTAAAATGTTAATTTCTCACTTCAAAACATATCCAATGTTTTTTTTTACTTTAAAAATTACTCAACTATTTTTCATACATTGCTAACTCACTCTGGTTTTAAAATTTTAATTTCTCACTTCAAAATACTTCAAAAACTACGTTTTTTTCTCTTAAAAATTACACTAACTTTTTTCTTACTTTGCTAACTCACTCTGATATTAAAATTTATTATTCTCACTTCAAAACATATCCAATGTTTTTTTTTACTTTAAAAATTACTCAACTATTTTTCATACATTGTTAACTCACTCTGGTATTAAAATTTATTATTCTCACTTCAAAACATATTCAATGTTTTTTTTACTTTAAAAATTACTCAACTATTTTTCATACATTGTTAACTCACTCTGGTTTTAAAATTTTAATTTCTCACTTCAAAACATATCCAATGTTTTTTTTTACTTTAAAAATTACTCAACTATTTTTCATACATTGTTAACTCACTCTGGTATTAAAGATTATCATTCTCACTTCAAAACATATCCAATGTTTTTTTTTAACTTTAAAAATTACTCAACTATTTTTCATACATTGTTAACTCACTCTGGTATTAAAATTTTAATTTCTCACTTCAAAACATATTCAATGTTTTTTTTTACTTTAAAAATTACTCAACTATTTTTCATACATTGCTAACTCACTCTGGTTTTAAAATTTTAATTTCTCACTTCAAAATACTTCAAAAACTACGTTTTTTTCTCTTAAAAATTACACTAACTTTTTTCTTACTTTGCTAACTCACTCTGATATTAAAATTTATTATTCTCACTTCAAAACATATCCAATGTTTTTTTTTACTTTAAAAATTACTCAACTATTTTTCATACATTGTTAACTCACTCTGGTATTAAAATTTATTATTCTCACTTCAAAACATATTCAATGTTTTTTTTACTTTAAAAATTACTCAACTATTTTTCATACATTGTTAACTCACTCTGGTATTAAAATTTAAATTTCTCACTTCAAAACATATCCAATGTTATTTTTTACTTTAAAAATTACTCAACTATTTTTCATACATTGTTAACTCACTCTGGTATTAAAGATTATCATTCTCACTTCAAAACATATCCAATGTTTTTTTTTAACTTTAAAAATTACACTAACTTTTTTCTTACTTTGCTAACACACTCTGGTATTAAAATTTTAATTTCTCACTTCAAAACATATCAAATGTTTTTTTTTACTTTAAAAATTACTCAACTATTTTTCATACATTGCTAACTCACTCTGATGCTAAAATTTTAATTTCTCACTTCAAAACATATCCAATGTTTTTTTTTACTTTAAAAATTACTCAACTATTTTTCATACATTGTTAACTCACTCTGGTATTAAAATTTATTATTCTCACTTCAAAACATATCCAATGTTTTTTTTTACTTTAAAAATTACTCAACTATTTTTCATACATTGTTAACTCACTCTGGTTTTAAAATTTTAATTTCTCACTTCAAAACATATTCAATGTTTTTTTTTACTTTAAAAATTACTCAACTATTTTTCCTACATTGTGCACTCACTCTGGTATTAAAATTTTAATTTCTCACTTCAAAACATATCCAATGTTTTTTTTTACTTTAAAAATTACTCAACTATTTTTCATACATTGTTAACTCACTCTGGTATTAAAATTTTAATTTCTCACTTCAAAACACTGCAAAAACAATGTTTTTTTTTACTTTAAAAATTACTCAACTATTTTTCATACATTGCTAACTCACTCTGGTTTTAAAATTTTAATTTCTCACTTCAAAACATATCCAATGTTTTTTTTTACTTTAAAAATTACTCAACTGTTTTTCATACATTGTTAACTCACTCTGGTTTTAAAATTTTAATTTCTCACTTCAAAACATATCAAAAACTACTCTTTTTTTTAACTTTAATAATTACACTAACTATTTTTCATACATTGTTAACTCACTCTGGTATTAAAATTTATTATTCTCACTTCAAAACATATCCAATGTTTTTTTTTACTTTAAAAATTACTCAACTATTTTTCATACATTGCTAACTCACTCTGGTTTTAAAATTTTAATTTCTCACTTCAAAACATATTCAATGTTTTTTTTACTTTAAAAATTACTCAACTATTTTTCATACATTGTTAACTCACTCTGGTTTTAAAATTTTAATTTCTCACTTCAAAACATATCCAATGTTTTTTTTTACTTTAAAAATTACTCAACTATTTTTCATACATTGTTAACTCACTCTGGTATTAAAGATTATCATTCTCACTTCAAAACATATCCAATGTTTTTTTTTAACTTTAAAAATTACTCAACTATTTTTCATACATTGTTAACTCACTCTGGTATTAAAATTTATTATTCTCACTTCAAAACATATTCAATGTTTTTTTTTACTTTAAAAATTACTCAACTATTTTTCATACATTGTTAACTCACTCTGGTTTTAAAATTTTAATTTCTCACTTCAAAACATATTCAATGTTTTTTTTACTTTAAAAATTACTCAACTATTTTTCATACATTGTTAACTCACTCTGGTATTAAAATTTATCATTCTCACTTCAAAACATATCCAATGTTTTTTTTTACTTTAAAAATTACTCAACTATTTTTCATACATTGTTAACTCACTCTGGTATTAAAATTTAAATTTCTCACTTCAAAACATAACCAATGTTTTTTTTTACTTTAAAAATTACTCAACTATTTTTCATACATTGTTAACTCACTCTGGTATTAAAGATTATCATTCTCACTTCAAAACATATCCAATGTTTTTTTTTAACTTTAAAAATTACACTAACTATTTTTCATACATTGCTAACTCACTCTGGTTTTAAAATTTTAATTTCTCACTTCAAAACATATCCAATGTTTTTTTTTACTTTAAAAATTACTCAACTATTTTTCATACATTGCTAACTCACTCTGGTTTTAAAATTTTAATTTCTCACTTCAAAACATATCCAATGTTTTTTTTTACTTTAAAAATTGCTCAACTATTTTTCATACATTGTTAACTCACTCTGGTATTAAAATTTATCATTCTCACTTCAAAACATATCTAATGTTTTTTTTTACTTTAAAAATTACTCAACTATTTTTCATACATTGTTAACTCACTCTGGTATTAAAATTTTAATTTCTCACTTCAAAACATATCCAATGTTTTTTTTTACTTTAAAAATTACTCAACTATTTTTCATACATTGTTAACTCACTCTGGTATTAAAATTTATTATTCTCACTTCAAAACATATTCAATGTTTTTTTTTACTTTAAAAATTACTCAACTATTTTTCATACATTGTTAACTCACTCTGGTTTTAAAATGTTAATTTCTCACTTCAAAACATATCCAATGTTTTTTTTTACTTTAAAAATTACTCAACTATTTTTCATACATTGCTAACTCACTCTGGTTTTAAAATTTTAATTTCTCACTTCAAAACATATCCAATGTTTTTTTTTACTTTAAAAATTACACTAACTATTTTTCATACATTGCTAACTCACTCTGGTTTTAAAATTTTAATTTCTCACTTCAAAACATATCCAATGTTTTTTTTTACTTTAAAAATTACTCAACTATTTTTCATACATTGTTAACTCACTCTGGTTTTAAAATTTTAATTTCTCACTTCAAAACATATCCAATGTTTTTTTTTACTTTAAAAATTGCTCAACTATTTTTCATACATTGTTAACTCACTCTGGTATTAAAATTTATTATTCTCACTTCAAAACATATCCAATGTTTTTTTTTACTTTAAAAATTACTCAACTATTTTTCATACATTGTTAACTCACTCTGGTTTTAAAATGTTAATTTCTCACTTCAAAACATATCCAATGTTTTTTTTTACTTTAAAAATTACTCAACTATTTTTCATACATTGCTAACTCACTCTGGTTTTAAAATTTTAATTTCTCACTTCAAAACATATCAAAAACTACGTTTTTTTATCTTAAAAATTACTCAACTATTTTTCATAC
Organism: Loxodes magnus; assembly: GCA_946699065.1. NCBI lineage: Eukaryota > Ciliophora > Karyorelictea > Loxodida > Loxodidae > Loxodes > Loxodes magnus. The sequence continues at coordinate 143,199 of CAMPDV010000086.1, read as the reverse complement.
ATTGTTAACTCACTCTGATATTAAAATTATAATTTCTCATCTAAAAAACTTCAAAAACTACGCTTTTTTCTCTTAAGAATTACACTAACTTTTTTCTTACTTTGCTAACTCACTCTGATATTAAAATTTATTATTCTCACTTCAAAACATATCCAATGTTTTTTTTTACTTTAAAAATTACTCAACTATTTTTCATACATTGTTAACTCACTCTGGTTTTAAAATTTTAATTTCTCACTTCAGAATACTTCAAAAACTACGTTTTTTTTTACTTTAAAAATTACTCAACTGTTTTTCCTACAATGTTAACTCACTCTGGTTTTAAAATTTTAATTTCTCACTTCAAAACATAACCAATGTTTTTTTTTACTTTAAAAATTACTCAACTATTTTTCATACATTGTTAACTCACTCTGGTTTTAAAATGTTAATTTCTCACTTCAAAACATATCCAATGTTTTTTTTTACTTTAAAAATTACTCAACTATTTTTCATACATTGCTAACTCACTCTGGTTTTAAAATTTTAATTTCTCACTTCAGAATACTTCAAAAACTACGTTTTTTTTTACTTTAAAAATTACTCAACTGTTTTTCCTACAATGTTAACTCACTCTGGTTTTAAAATTTTAATTTCTCACTTCAAAACATAACCAATGTTTTTTTTTACTTTAAAAATTACTCAACTATTTTTCATACATTGTTAACTCACTCTGGTTTTAAAATTTTAATTTCTCACTTCAAAACATATCCAATGTTTTTTTTTACTTTAAAAATTGCTCAACTATTTTTCATACATTGTTAACTCACTCTGGTATTAAAATTTATTATTCTCACTTCAAAACATATCAAATGTTTTTTTTTACTTTAAAAATTACTCAACTATTTTTCATACATTGTTAACTCACTCTGGTTTTAAAATGTTAATTTCTCACTTCAAAACATATCCAATGTTTTTTTTTACTTTAAAAATTACTCAACTATTTTTCATACATTGCTAACTCACTCTGGTTTTAAAATTTTAATTTCTCACTTCAAAACATATCAAAAACTACGTTTTTTTATCTTAAAAATTACTCAACTATTTTTCATACATTGTTAACTCACTCTGATATTAAAATTATAATTTCTCATCTAAAAAACTTCAAAAACTACGCTTTTTTCTCTTAAAAATTACACTAACTTTTTTCTTACTTTGTTAACTCACTCTGGTTTTAAAATTTATTATTCTCACTTCAAAACATATCCAATGTTTTTTTTTACTTTAAAAATTACTCAACTATTTTTCATACATTGTTAACTCACTCTGGTTTTAAAATTTTAATTTCTCACTTCAGAATACTTTAAAAACTACGTTTTTTTTTACTTTAAAAATTACTCAACTGTTTTTCCTACAATGTTAACTCACTCTGGTTTTAAAATTTTAATTTCTCACTTCAAAACATATCAAATGTTTTTTTTTACTTTAAAAATTACTCAACTATTTTTCATACATTGCTAACTCACTCTGGTATCAAAATTATAATTTCTCACTTCAAAACATATCCAATGTTTTTTTTTACTTTAAAAATTGCTCAACTATTTTTCATACATTGTTAACTCACTCTGGTATTAAAATTTATTATTCTCACTTCAAAACATATCCAATGTTTTTTTTTACTTTAAAAATTACTCAACTATTTTTCATACATTGTTAACTCACTCTGGTTTTAAAATGTTAATTTCTCACTTCAAAACATATCCAATGTTTTTTTTTACTTTAAAAATTACTCAACTATTTTTCATACATTGCTAACTCACTCTGGTTTTAAAATTTTAATTTCTCACTTCAAAACATATCAAAAACTACGTTTTTTTATCTTAAAAATTACTCAACTATTTTTCATACATTGTTAACTCACTCTGATATTAAAATTATAATTTCTCATCTAAAAAACTTCAAAAACTACGCTTTTTTCTCTTAAAAATTACACTAACTTTTTTCTTACTTTGTTAACTCACTCTGGTTTTAAAATTTATTATTCTCACTTCAAAACATATCCAATGTTTTTTTTTACTTTAAAAATTACTCAACTATTTTTCATACATTGTTAACTCACTCTGGTATTAAAATTTATTATTCTCACTTCAAAACATATTCAATGTTTTTTTTTACTTTAAAAATTACTCAACTATTTTTCTTACTTTGCTAACTCACTCTGGTATTAAAATTTATTATTCTCACTTCAAAACATATCCAATGTTTTTTTTTACTTTAAAAATTACTCAACTATTTTTCATACATTGTTAACTCACTCTGGTATTAAAATTTATTATTCTCACTTCAAAACATATTCAATGTTTTTTTTTACTTTAAAAATTACTCAACTATTTTTCATACATTGTTAACTCACTCTGGTTTTAAAATGTTAATTTCTCACTTCAAAACATATCCAATGTTTTTTTTCACTTTAAAAATTACACTAACTTTTTTCTTAATTTGCTAACTCACTCTGGTATTAAAATTTATTATTCTCACTTCAAAACATATTCAATGTTTTTTTTTACTTTAAAAATTACTCAACTATTTTTCTTACTTTGCTAACTCACTCTGGTATTAAAATTTATTATTCTCACTTCAAAACATATCCAATGTTTTTTTTTACTTTAAAAATTACTCAACTATTTTTCATACATTGTTAACTCACTCTGGTATTAAAATTTATTATTCTCACTTCAAAACATATTCAATGTTTTTTTTTACTTTAAAAATTACTCAACTATTTTTCATACATTGTTAACTCACTCTGGTATTAAAATTTATTATTCTCACTTCAAAACATATCCAATGTTTTTTTTTACTTTAAAAATTACTCAACTATTTTTCATACATTGTTAACTCACTCTGGTTTTAAAATGTTAATTTCTCACTTCAAAACATATCCAATGTTTTTTTTTACTTTAAAAATTACTCAACTATTTTTCATACATTGCTAACTCACTCTGGTTTTAAAATTTTAATTTCTCACTTCAAAACATATCAAAAACTACGTTTTTTTATCTTAAAAATTACTCAACTATTTTTCATACATTGTTAACTCACTCTGATATTAAAATTATAATTTCTCATCTAAAAAACTTCAAAAACTACGCTTTTTTCTCTTAAGAATTACACTAACTTTTTTCTTACTTTGCTAACTCACTCTGATATTAAAATTTATTATTCTCACTTCAAAACATATCCAATGTTTTTTTTTACTTTAAAAATTACTCAACTATTTTTCATACATTGTTAACTCACTCTGGTTTTAAAATTTTAATTTCTCACTTCAGAATACTTCAAAAACTACGTTTTTTTTTACTTTAAAAATTACTCAACTGTTTTTCCTACAATGTTAACTCACTCTGGTTTTAAAATTTTAATTTCTCACTTCAAAACATAACCAATGTTTTTTTTTACTTTAAAAATTACTCAACTATTTTTCATACATTGTTAACTCACTCTGGTTTTAAAATGTTAATTTCTCACTTCAAAACATATCCAATGTTTTTTTTTACTTTAAAAATTACTCAACTATTTTTCATACATTGCTAACTCACTCTGGTTTTAAAATTTTAATTTCTCACTTCAGAATACTTCAAAAACTACGTTTTTTTTTACTTTAAAAATTACTCAACTGTTTTTCCTACAATGTTAACTCACTCTGGTTTTAAAATTTTAATTTCTCACTTCAAAACATAACCAATGTTTTTTTTTACTTTAAAAATTACTCAACTATTTTTCATACATTGTTAACTCACTCTGGTTTTAAAATTTTAATTTCTCACTTCAAAACATATCCAATGTTTTTTTTTACTTTAAAAATTGCTCAACTATTTTTCATACATTGTTAACTCACTCTGGTATTAAAATTTATTATTCTCACTTCAAAACATATCAAATGTTTTTTTTTACTTTAAAAATTACTCAACTATTTTTCATACATTGTTAACTCACTCTGGTTTTAAAATGTTAATTTCTCACTTCAAAACATATCCAATGTTTTTTTTTACTTTAAAAATTACTCAACTATTTTTCATACATTGCTAACTCACTCTGGTTTTAAAATTTTAATTTCTCACTTCAAAACATATCAAAAACTACGTTTTTTTATCTTAAAAATTACTCAACTATTTTTCATACATTGTTAACTCACTCTGATATTAAAATTATAATTTCTCATCTAAAAAACTTCAAAAACTACGCTTTTTTCTCTTAAAAATTACACTAACTTTTTTCTTACTTTGTTAACTCACTCTGGTTTTAAAATTTATTATTCTCACTTCAAAACATATCCAATGTTTTTTTTTACTTTAAAAATTACTCAACTATTTTTCATACATTGTTAACTCACTCTGGTTTTAAAATTTTAATTTCTCACTTCAGAATACTTTAAAAACTACGTTTTTTTTTACTTTAAAAATTACTCAACTGTTTTTCCTACAATGTTAACTCACTCTGGTTTTAAAATTTTAATTTCTCACTTCAAAACATAACCAATGTTTTTTTTTACTTTAAAAATTACTCAACTATTTTTCATACATTGTTAACTCACTCTGGTATCAAAATTATAATTTCTCACTTCAAAACATATCCAATGTTTTTTTTTACTTTAAAAATTGCTCAACTATTTTTCATACATTGTTAACTCACTCTGGTATTAAAATTTATTATTCTCACTTCAAAACATATCCAATGTTTTTTTTTACTTTAAAAATTACTCAACTATTTTTCATACATTGTTAACTCACTCTGGTTTTAAAATGTTAATTTCTCACTTCAAAACATATCCAATGTTTTTTTTTACTTTAAAAATTACTCAACTATTTTTCATACATTGCTAACTCACTCTGGTTTTAAAATTTTAATTTCTCACTTCAAAACATATCAAAAACTACGTTTTTTTATCTTAAAAATTACTCAACTATTTTTCATACATTGTTAACTCACTCTGATATTAAAATTATAATTTCTCATCTAAAAAACTTCAAAAACTACGCTTTTTTCTCTTAAAAATTACACTAACTTTTTTCTTACTTTGTTAACTCACTCTGGTTTTAAAATTTATTATTCTCACTTCAAAACATATCCAATGTTTTTTTTTACTTTAAAAATTACTCAACTATTTTTCATACATTGTTAACTCACTCTGGTATTAAAATTTATTATTCTCACTTCAAAACATATTCAATGTTTTTTTTTACTTTAAAAATTACTCAACTATTTTTCTTACTTTGCTAACTCACTCTGGTATTAAAATTTATTATTCTCACTTCAAAACATATCCAATGTTTTTTTTTACTTTAAAAATTACTCAACTATTTTTCATACATTGTTAACTCACTCTGGTATTAAAATTTATTATTCTCACTTCAAAACATATTCAATGTTTTTTTTTACTTTAAAAATTACTCAACTATTTTTCATACATTGTTAACTCACTCTGGTTTTAAAATGTTAATTTCTCACTTCAAAACATATCCAATGTTTTTTTTCACTTTAAAAATTACACTAACTTTTTTCTTAATTTGCTAACTCACTCTGGTATTAAAATTTATTATTCTCACTTCAAAACATATCAAAAACTACTCTTTTTTTTTACTTTAAAAATTGCTCAACTATTTTTCATACATTGTTAACTCACTCTGGTATTAAAATTTATTATTCTCACTTCAAAACATAACCAATGTTTTTTTTTACTTTAAAAATTACTCAACTATTTTTCATACATTGTTAACTCACTCTGGTATCAAAATTTTAATTTCTCACTTCAAAACATATCCAATGTTTTTTTTTACTTTAAAAATTACTCAACTATTTTTCATACATTGTTAACTCACTCTGGTATTAAAATTTTAATTTCTCACTTCAAAACATATCCAATGTTTTTTTTTACTTTAAAAATTACTCAACTATTTTTCATACATTGTTAACTCACTCTGGTTTTAAAATGTTAATTTCTCACTTCAAAACATATCCAATGTTTTTTTTTACTTTAAAAATTGCTCAACTATTTTTCATACATTGTTAACTCACTCTGGTATTAAAATTTATTATTCTCACTTCAAAACATATCCAATGTTTTTTTTTACTTTAAAAATTACTCAACTATTTTTCATACATTGTTAACTCACTCTGGTTTTAAAATTTTAATTTCTCACTTCAAAACATATCCAATGTTTTTTTTTACTTTAAAAATTACTCAACTATTTTTCATACATTGTTAACTCACTCTGGTATTAAAATTTATTATTCTCACTTCAAAACATATCCAATGTTTTTTTTTACTTTAAAAATTACTCAACTATTTTTCATACATTGCTAACTCACTCTGGTATTAAAATTTTAATTTCTCACTTCAAAATACTTCAAAAACTACGTTTTTTTCTCTTAAAAATTACACTAACTTTTTTCTTACTTTGCTAACTCACTCTGATATTAAAATTTATTATTCTCACTTCAAAACATATCCAATGTTTTTTTTTACTTTAAAAATTACTCAACTATTTTTCATACATTGTTAACTCACTCTGGTTTTAAAATTTTAATTTCTCACTTCAAAACATATCCAATGTTTTTTTTTACTTTAAAAATTACTCAACTATTTTTCATACATTGTTAACTCACTCTGGTATTAAAATTTATTATTCTCACTTCAAAACATATCCAATGTTTTTTTTTACTTTAAAAATTACTCAACTATTTTTCATACATTGTTAACTCACTCTGGTTTTAAAATTTTAATTTCTCACTTCAAAACATATCCAATGTTTTTTTTTACTTTAAAAATTACTCAACTATTTTTCATACATTGTTAACTCACTCTGGTTTTAAAATTTATCATTCTCACTTCAAAACATATCCAATGTTTTTTTTTACTTTAAAAATTACTCAACTATTTTTCATACATTGCTAACTCACTCTGGTATTAAAATTTATTATTCTCACTTCAAAACATATCAAAAACTACTCTTTTTTTTTACTTTAAAAATTACTCAACTATTTTTCATACATTGTTAACTCACTCTGGTATTAAAATTTATTATTCTCACTTCAAAACATATCCAATGTTTTTTTTTACTTTAAAAATTACTCAACTATTTTTCATACATTGTTAACTCACTCTGGTATTAAAATTTATTATTCTCACTTCAAAACATATCAAAAACTACTCTTTTTTTTTACTTTAAAAATTGCTCAACTATTTTTCATACATTGTTAACTCACTCTGGTATTAAAATTTATTATTCTCACTTCAAAACATAACCAATGTTTTTTTTTACTTTAAAAATTACTCAACTATTTTTCATACATTGTTAACTCACTCTGGTATCAAAATTTATTATTCTCACTTCAAAACATATCCAATGTTTTTTTTTACTTTAAAAATTACTCAACTATTTTTCATACATTGTTAACTCACTCTGGTATTAAAATTTATTATTCTCACTTCAAAACATATCCAATGTTTTTTTTTACTTTAAAAATTACTCAACTATTTTTCATACATTGTTAACTCACTCTGGTTTTAAAATTTCTCATTCTCACTTCAAAACATATCCAATGTTTTTTTTTACTTTAAAAATTACTCAACTATTTTTCATACATTGCTAACTCACTCTGGTATTAAAATTTATTATTCTCACTTCAAAACACTGCAAAAACAATGTTTTTTTTTACTTTAAAAATTACGCAACTATTTTTCATACATTGTTAACTCACTCTGGTATTAAAATTTATTATTCTCACTTCAAAACATATCCAATGTTTTTTTTTACTTTAAAAATTACTCAACTATTTTTCATACATTGTTAACTCACTCTGGTTTTAAAATGTTAATTTCTCACTTCAAAACATATCCAATGTTTTTTTTTACTTTAAAAATTACTCAACTATTTTTATTACATTGCTAACTCACTCTGGTTTTAAAATTTATTATTCTCACTTCAAAACATATCCAATGTTTTTTTTCACTTTAAAAATTACTCAACTATTTTTCATACAATGTTAACTCACTCTGGTATCAAAATTATAATTTCTCACTTCAAAACATATCCAATGTTTTTTTTTACTTTAAATATTACTCAACTATTTTTCATACATTGTTAACTCACTCTGGTATTAAAATTTTAATTTCTCACTTCAAAACATATCCAATGTTTTTTTTTACTTTAAAAATTACTCAACTATTTTTCATACATTGTTAACTCACTCTGGTATTAAAATTTTAATTTCTCACTTCAAAACATATCCAATGTTTTTTTTTACTTTAAAAATTACTCAACTATTTTTCATACATTGCTAACTCACTCTGGTATTAAAATTTTAATTTCTCACTTCAAAACATATCCAATGTTTTATTTCTTTAAAAATTACACTAACTATTTTTCATACATTGTTAACTCACTCTGGTATTAAAATTTATTATTCTCACTTCAAAACATATCCAATGTTTTTTTTTACTTTAAAAATTACTCAACTATTTTTCATACATTGTTAACTCACTCTGGTTTTAAAATTTATTATTCTCACTTCAAAACATATCCAATGTTTTTTTTTACTTTAAAAATTACTCAACTATTTTTCATACATTGTTAACTCACTCTGGTTTTAAAATTTTAATTTCTCACTTCAAAACATATCAAAAACAACTCTTTTATTTTACTTTAAAAATTACTCAACTATTTTTCTTACTTTGCTAACTCACTCTGGTATTAAAATTTATTATTCTCACTTCAAAACATATCCAATGTTTTTTTTTACTTTAAAAATTACTCAACTATTTTTCATACATTGTTAACTCACTCTGGTATTAAAATTTATTATTCTCACTTCAAAACATATCCAATGTTTTTTTTTACTTTAAAAATTACTCAACTATTTTTCATACATTGTTAACTCACTCTGGTATTAAAATTTATTATTCTCACTTCAAAACATATTCAATGTTTTTTTTTACTTTAAAAATTACTCAACTATTTTTCATACATTGCTAACTCACTCTGGTATTAAAATTTATCATTCTCACTTCAAAACATATCCAATGTTTTTTTTTACTTTAAAAATTACTCAACTATTTTTCATACATTGCTAACTCACTCTGGTATTAAAATTTATTATTCTCACTTCAAAACACTGCAAAAACAATGTTTTTTTTTACTTTAAAAATTGCTCAACTATTTTTCATACATTGTTAACTCACTCTGGTATTAAAATTATAATTTCTCACTTCAAAACATATCCAATGTTTTTTTTTACTTTAAAAATTACTCAACTATTTTTCATACATTGTTAACTCACTCTGGTTTTAAAATGTTAATTTCTCACTTCAAAACATATCCAATGTTTTTTTTTACTTTAAAAATTACTCAACTATTTTTCATACATTGCTAACTCACTCTGGTTTTAAAATTTTAATTTCTCACTTCAAAACATATCAAAAACTACGTTTTTTTCTCTTAAGAATTACACTAACTTTTTTCTTACTTTGCTAACTCACTCTGATATTAAAATTTATTATTCTCACTTCAAAACATATCCAATGTTTTTTTTTACTTTAAAAATTAATCAACTATTTTTCATACATTGTTAACTCACTCTGGTTTTAAAATTTTAATTTCTCACTTCAAAACATATCCAATGTTTTTTTTTACTTTAAAAATTACTCAACTATTTTTCATACATTGTTAACTCACTCTGGTATTAAAATTTATTATTCTCACTTCAAAACATATCCAATGTTTTTTTTTACTTTAAAAATTACTCAACTATTTTTCTTACTTTGCTAACTCACTCTGGTATTAAAATTTATTATTCTCACTTCAAAACATATCCAATGTTTTTTTTTACTTTAAAAATTACTCAACTAACTTTTTTCTTACTTTGCTAACTCACTCTGGTTTTAAAATTTTAATTTCTCACTTCGAAACATATCAAAAACTACGTTTTTTTCTCTTAAGAATTACACTAACTTTTTTCTTACTTTGCTAACTCACTCTGATATTAAAATTTATTATTCTCACTTCAAAACATATCCAATGTTTTTTTTTACTTTAAAAATTACTCAACTATTTTTCATACATTGTTAACTCACTCTGGTTTTAAAATTTTAATTTCTCACTTCAAAACATATCAAAAACTACGTTTTTTTCTCTTAAGAATTACACTAACTTTTTTCTTACTTTGCTAACTCACTCTGGTATTAAAATTTATTATTCTCACTTCAAAACATAACCAATGTTTTTTTTTACTTTAAAAATTACTCAACTATTTTTCATACATTGTTAACTCACTCTGGTATCAAAATTATAATTTCTCACTTCAAAACATATCCAATGTTTTTTTTTACTTTAAAAATTACTCAACTATTTTTCATACATTGTTAACTCACTCTGGTATTAAAATTTATTATTCTCACTTCAAAACATATCCAATGTTTTTTTTTACTTTAAAAATTACTCAACTATTTTTCATACATTGTTAACTCACTCTGGTTTTAAAATTTATCATTCTCACTTCAAAACATATCCAATGTTTTTTTTTACTTTAAAAATTACTCAACTATTTTTCATACATTGCTAACTCACTCTGGTATTAAAATTTATTATTCTCACTTCAAAACACTGCAAAAACAATGTTTTTTTTTACTTTAAAAATTGCTCAACTATTTTTCATACATTGTTAACTCACTCTGGTATTAAAATTTATTATTCTCACTTCAAAACATATCCAATGTTTTTTTTTACTTTAAAAATTACTCAACTATTTTTCATACATTGTTAACTCACTCTGGTTTTAAAATGTTAATTTCTCACTTCAAAACATATCCAATGTTTTTTTTTACTTTAAAAATTACTCAACTATTTTTCATACATTGCTAACTCACTCTGGTTTTAAAATTTTAATTTCTCACTTCAAAACATATCAAAAACTACGTTTTTTTCTCTTAAGAATTACACTAACTTTTTTCTTACTTTGCTAACTCACTCTGATATTAAAATTTATTATTCTCACTTCAAAACATATCCAATGTTTTTTTTTACTTTAAAAATTACTCAACTATTTTTCATACATTGTTAACTCACTCTGGTTTTAAAATTTTAATTTCTCACTTCAAAACATATCAAAAACTACGTTTTTTTCTCTTAAGATCTACACTAACTTTTTTCTTACTTTGCTAACTCACTCTGGTATTAAAATTTATTATTCTCACTTCAAAACATATCCAATGTTTTTTTTTACTTTAAAAATTACTCAACTATTTTTCATACATTGTTAACTCACTCTGGTATTAAAATTTTTTATTCTCACTTCAAAACATATCCAATGTTTTTTTTTACTTTAAAAGATACTCAACTATTTTTCATACATTGTTAACTCACTCTGGTTTTAAAATTTTAATTTCTCACTTCAAAACATATCAAAAACTACGTTTTTTTCTCTTAAGAATTACACTAACTTTTTTCTTACTTTGCTAACTCACTCTGATATTAAAATTTATTATTCTCACTTCAAAACATATCCAATGTTTTTTTTTACTTTAAAAATTACTCAACTATTTTTCATACATTGTTAACTCACTCTGGTTTTAAAATTTATTATTCTCACTTCAAAACATATCCAATGTTTTTTTTTACTTTAAAAATTACTCAACTATTTTTCATACATTGTTAACTCACTCTGGTTTTAAAATTTTAATTTCTCACTTCAAAACATATCCAATGTTTTTTTTTACTTTAAAAATTACTCAACTATTTTTCATACATTGCTAACTCACTCTGGTTTTAAAATTTTAATTTCTCACTTCAAAACATATCCAATGTTTTTTTTTACTTTAAAAATTACTCAACTATTTTTCATACACTGTTAACTCACTCTGGTATTAAAATTTATTATTCTCACTTCAAAACATATCCAATGTTTTTTTTTACTTTAAAAATTACTCAACTATTTTTCATACATTGCTAACTCACTCTGGTATTAAAATTTATTATTCTCACTTCAAAACATAACCAATGTTTTTTTTTACTTTAAAAATTACTCAACTATTTTTCATACATTGCTAACTCACTCTGGTTTTAAAATTTTAATTTCTCACTTCAAAACATATCCAATGTTTTTTTTTACTTTAAAAATTACTCAACTATTTTTCATACATTGTTAACTCACTCTGGTATTAAAATTTATTATTCTCACTTCAAAACATATCCAATGTTTTTTTTTACTTTAAAAATTACTCAACTATTTTTCTTACATTGCTAACTCACTCTGGTATTAAAATTTATTATTCTCACTTCAAAACATAACCAATGTTTTTTTTTACTTTAAAAATTACGCAACTATTTTTCATACAATGTTAACTCACTCTGGTATTAAAATTGTAATTTCTCACTTCAAAACATATCCAATGTTTTTTTTTACTTTAAAAATTACTCAACTATTTTTCATACATTGTTAACTCACTCTGGTATTAAAATTTATTATTCTCACTTCAAAACATATCCAATGTTTTTTTTCACTTTAAAAATTACACTAACTTTTTTCTTAATTTGCTAACTCACTCTGGTATTAAAATTTTAATTTCTCACTTCAAAACACTTCAAAAACTACGTTTTTTTCTCTTAAGAATTACACTAACTTTTTTCTTACTTTGCTAACTCACTCTGATATTAAAATTTATTATTCTCACTTCAAAACATATCCAATGTTTTTTTTTACTTTAAAAATTACTCAACTATTTTTCATACATTGTTAACTCACTCTGGTTTTAAAATTTATTATTCTCACTTCAAAACATATCCAATGTTTTTTTTTACTTTAAAAATTACTCAACTATTTTTCATACATTGTTAACTCACTCTGGTTTTAAAATTTATTATTCTCACTTCAAAACATATCCAATGTTTTTTTTTACTTTAAAAATTACTCAACTATTTTTCATACATTGTTAACTCACTCTGGTTTTAAAATTTTAATTTCTCACTTCAAAACATAACCAATGTTTTTTTTTACTTTAAAAATTACTCAACTATTTTTCATACATTGTTAACTCACTCTGGTATTAAAATTTATTATTCTCACTTCAAAACATATCCAATGTTTTTTTTTACTTTAAAAATTACTCAACTATTTTTCATACATTGTTAACTCACTCTGGTATTAAAATTTATTATTCTCACTTCAAAACATATCCAATGTTTTTTTTTACTTTAAAAATTACTCAACTATTTTTCATACATTGTTAACTCACTCTGGTATTAAAATTTATTATTCTCACTTCAAAACATAACCAATGTTTTTTTTTACTTTAAAAATTACTCAACTATTTTTCATACATTGTTAACTCACTCTGGTATTAAAATTTATTATTCTCACTTCAAAACATATCCAATGTTTTTTTTTACTTTAAAAATTACTCAACTATTTTTCATACATTGTTAACTCACTCTGGTTTTAAAATTTTAATTTCTCACTTCAAAATACTTCAAAAACTACGTTTTTTTCTCTTAAGAATTACACTAACTTTTTTCTAACTTTGCTAACTCACTCTGATATTAAAATTTATTATTCTCACTTCAAAACATAACCAATGTTTTTTTTTACTTTAAAAATTACTCAACTATTTTTCATACATTGTTAACTCACTATGGTATTAAAATTTTAATTTCTCACTTCAAAACATATCCAATGTTTTTTTTTACTTTAAAAATTACTCAACTGTTTTTCCTACATTGTTAACTCACTCTGGTTTTAAAATTTTAATTTCTCACTTCAAAACATATCCAATGTTTTTTTTTACTTTAAAAATTACTCAACTATTTTTCATACATTGTTAAGTCACTCTGGTATTAAAATTTTAAATTCTCACTTCAAAACATATCCAATGTTTTTTTTTACTTTAAAAATTACTCAACTATTTTTCATACATTGTTAACTCACTCTGGTTTTAAAATTTTAATTTCTCACTTCAAAACATATCCAATGTTTTTTTTTTACTTTAAAAATTACTCAACTGTTTTTCATACATTGTTAACTCACTCTGGTTTTAAAATTTATTATTCTCACTTCAAAACATATCCAATGTTTTTTTTTACTTTAAAAATTACTCAACTATTTTTCATACATTGTTAACTCACTCTGGTTTTAAAATTTATTATTCTCACTTCAAAACATATCCAATGTTTTTTTTTACTTTAAAAATTACTCAACTGTTTTTCCTACATTGTTAACTCACTCTGGTTTTAAAATTTTAATTTCTCACTTCAAAACATATCCAATGTTTTTTTTTACTTTAAAAATTACTCAACTATTTTTCATACATTGTTAACTCACTCTGGTATCAAAATTTTAATTTCTCACTTCAAAACATATCCAATGTTTTTTTTTACTTTAAAAATTACTCAACTGTTTTTCATACATTGTTAACTCACTCTGGTATTAAAATTTATTATTCTCACTTCAAAACATATCCAATGTTTTTTTTTACTTTAAATATTACTCAACTATTTTTCATACATTGTTAACTCACTCTGGTTTTTAAATTTATCATTCTCACTTCAAAACATATCAAAAACTACTCTTTTTTTTTACTTTAAAAATTACTCAACTGTTTTTCCTACATTGTTAACTCACTCTGGTTTTAAAATTTATTATTCTCACTTCAAAACATATCCAATGTTTTTTTTCACTTTAAAAATTACTCAACTATTTTTCATACAATGTTAACTCACTCTGGTATCAAAATTATAATTTCTCACTTCAAAACATATCCAATGTTTTTTTTTACTTTAAATATTACTCAACTATTTTTCATACATTGTTAACTCACTCTGATATTAAAATTTATCATTCTCACTTCAAAACATATCAAAAACTACTCTTTTTTTTTACTTTAATAATTACTCAACTATTTTTCTTACATTGTTAACTCACTCTGGTTTTAAAATTTATCATTCTCACTTCAAAACATATCCAATGTTTTTTTTTACTTTAAAAATTACTCAACTATTTTTCATACATTGTTAACTCACTCTGGTATTAAAATCTATTATTCTCACTTCAAAACATATCCAATGTTTTTTTTTATCTTAAAAATTACTCAACTATTTTTCATACATTGTTAACTCACTCTGATATTAAAATTTACTATTCTCATCTAAAAACACTTCAAAAACTACGCTTTTTTCTCTTAAAAATTACACTAACTTTTTTCTTACTTTGCTAACTCACTCTGGTATTAAAATTTAAACTTCTCACTTCAAAACATATCCAATGTTTTTTTTTACTTTAAAAATTACTCAACTATTTTTCATACATTGTTAACTCACTCTGGTATTAAAATTATAATTTCTCACTTCAAAACATATCCAATGTTTTTTTTTACTTTAAAAATTACTCAACTATTTTTCATACATTGTTAACTCACTCTGGTTTTAAAATGTTAATTTCTCACTTCAAAACACTGCAAAAACAATGTTTTTTTTTACTTTAAAAATTACTCAACTATTTTTCTTACTTTGCTAACTCACTCTGATATTAAAATTTATTATTCTCACTTCAAAACATATCCAATGTTTTTTTTTACTTTAAAAATTACTCAACTATTTTTCATACATTGCTAACTCACTCTGGTATTAAAATTTTAATTTCTCACTTCAAAACATATCCAATGTTTTTTTTTACTTTAAAAATTACTCAACTATTTTTCATACATTGTTAACTCACTCTGGTTTTAAAATTTTAATTTCTCACTTCAAAACATATCCAATGTTTTTTTTTACTTTAAAAATTACTAAACTATTTTTCATACATTGTTAACTCACTCTGGTATTAAAATTTTAATTTCTCACTTCAAAACATATCCAATGTTTTTTTTTACTTTAAAAATTACTCAACTATTTTTCATACATTGTTAACTCAATCTGGTATTAAAATTTATCATTCTCACTTCAAAACATATCCAATGTTTTTTTTTACTTTAAAAATTACTCAACTATTTTTCATACATTGTTAACTCACTCTGGTATTAAAATTTAAATTTCTCACTTCAAAACATATCCAATGTTTTTTTTTACTTTAAAAATTACTCAACTATTTTTCATACATTGTTAACTCACTCTGGTATTAAAATTTTAATTTCTCACTTCAAAACATATCCAATGTTTTTTTTTACTTTAAAAATTACTCAACTATTTTTCATACATTGTTAACTCACTCTGGTTTTAAAATTTTAATTTCTCACTTCAAAACACTGCAAAAACAATGTTTTTTTTACTTTAAAAATTACTCAACTATTTTTCATACATTGTTAACTCACTCTGATATTAAAATTTACTATTCTCACTTCAAAACACTTCAAAAACTACGCTTTTTTCTGTTAAAAATTACACTAACTTTTTTCTTACTTTGCTAACTCATTCTGGTATTAAAATTTAAATTTCTCACTTCAAAACATATCCAATGTTTTTTTTTACTTTAAAAATTACTCAACTATTTTTCATACATTGTTAACTCACTCTGGTTTTAAAATTTTAAATTCTCACTTCAAAACATATCCAATGTTTTTTTTTACTTTAAAAATTACTCAACTATTTTTCATACATTGCTAACTCACTCTGGTATTAAAATTTATCATTCTCACTTCAAAACATATCCAATGTTTTTTTTTACTTTAAAAATTACTCAACAATTTTTCATACATTGTTAACTCACTCTGGTATTAAAATTATAATTTCTCACTTCAAAACATATCCAATGTTTTTTTTTACTTTAAAAATTACTCAACTGTTTTTCCTACATTGTTAACTCACTCTGGTATTAAAATTTTAATTTCTCACTTCAAAACATATCAAAAACTACTCTTTTTTTTTACTTTAATTATTACTCAACTATTTTTCATACATTGCTAACTCACTCTGGTTTTAAAATTTATCATTCTCACTTCAAAACATATCCAATGTTTTTTTTCACTTTAAAAATTACTCAACTATTTTTCATACAATGTTAACTCACTCTGGTATCAAAATTATAATTTCTCACTTCAAAACATATCCAATGTTTTTTTTTACTTTAAATATTACTCAACTATTTTTCATACATTGTTAACTCACTCTGGTATTAAAATTTATTATTCTCACTTCAAAACATATCCAATGTTTTTTTTTACTTTAAAAATTACTCAACTATTTTTCATACATTGTTAACTCACTCTGGTTTTAAAATTTTAATTTCTCACTTCAAAACATATCAAAAACTACTCTTTTTTTTTACTTTAATAATTACTCAACTATTTTTCTTACTTTGCTAACACACTCTGATATTAAAATTTATCATTCTCACTTCAAAACATATCCAATGTTTTTTTTTACTTTAAAAATTACTCAACTATTTTTCATGCATTGTTAACTCACTCTGGTTTTAAAATTTATTATTCTCACTTCAAAACATATCCAATGTTTTTTTTTACTTTAAAAATTACTCAACTATTTTTCATACATTGTTAACTCACTCTGGTATTAAAATTTATTATTCTCACTTCAAAACATATCCAATGTTTTTTTTTACTTTAAAAATTACTCAACTATTTTTCATACATTGTTAACTCACTCTGGTATTAAAATTTTAATTTCTCACTTCAAAACATATCCAATGTTTTTTTTTACTTTAAAAATTACTCAACTATTTTTCATACATTGTTAACTCACTCTGGTTTTAAAATTTATTATTCTCACTTCAAAACATATCCAATGTTTTTTTTTACTTTAAAAATTACTCAACTATTTTTAATACATTGTTAACTCACTCTGGTTTTAAAATTTATTATTCTCACTTCAAAACACTGCAAAAACAATGTTTTTTTTTACTTTAAAAATTGCTCAACTATTTTTCATACATTGTTAACTCACTCTGGTATTAAAATTATAATTTCTCACTTCAAAACATATCCAATGTTTTTTTTTACTTTAAAAATTACTCAACTATTTTTCATACATTGTTAACTCACTCTGGTATTAAAATTTTAATTTCTCACTTCAAAACATATCCAATGTTTTTTTTCTCTTTAAAAATTACACTAACTTTTTTCTTACTTTGTTAACTCACTCTGGTTTTAAAATTTTAATTTCTCACTTCAAAACATATCAAAAACTACGTTTTTTTCTCTTAAAAATTACACTAACTTTTTTCTTACTTTGCTAACTCACTCTGATATTAAAATTTATTATTCTCACTTCAAAACATATCCAATGTTTTTTTTTATCTTAAAAATTACTCAACTATTTTTCATACATTGTTAACTCACTCTGATATTAAAATTTACTATTCTCATCTAATAACACTTCAAAAACTACGCTTTTTTCTCTTAAAAATTACTCAACTATTTTTCATACATTGTTAACTCACTCTGGTTTTAAAATTTATTATTCTCACTTCAAAACATATCCAATGTTTTTTTTTACTTTAAAAATTACTCAACTATTTTTCATACATTGCTAACTCACTCTGGTATTAAAATTTTAATTTCTCACTTCAGAATACTTCAAAAACTACTCTTTTTTTTTACTTTAAAAATTACTCAACTGTTTTTCCTACATTGTTAACTCCCTCTGGTTTTAAAATTTTAATTTCTCACTTCAAAACATATCCAATGTTTTTTTTTACTTTAAAAATTACTCAACTATTTTTCATACATTGTTAACTCACTCTGGTATTAAAATTATAATTTCTCACTTCAAAACATATCCAATGTTTTTTTTTACTTTAAAAATTACTCAACTATTTTTCATACATTGTTAACTCACTCTGGTATTAAAATTTTAATTTCTCACTTCAAAACATATCCAATGTTTTTTTTTACTTTAAAAATTACTCAACTATTTTTCATACATTGTTAACTCACTCTGGTATTAAAATTTATTATTCTCACTTCAAAACATATCCAATGTTTTTTTTTACTTTAAAAATTACTCAACTATTTTTCATACATTGTTAACTCACTCTGGTTTTAAAATTTTAATTTCTCACTTCAAAACATATCCAATGTTTTTTTTTACTTTAAAAATTACTCAACTATTTTTCATACATTGCTAACTCACTCTGGTATTAAAATTTTAATTTCTCACTTCAAAACACTGCAAAAACAATGTTTTTTTTTACTTTAAAAATTGCTCAACTATTTTTCATACATTGTTAACTCACTCTGGTATTAAAATTTATTATTCTCACTTCAAAACATATCCAATGTTTTTTTTTACTTTAAAAATTACTCAACTATTTTTCATACATTGTTAACTCACTCTGGTTTTAAAATGTTAATTTCTCACTTCAAAACACTGCAAAAACAATGTTTTTTTTTACTTTAAAAATTGCTCAACTATTTTTCATACATTGTTAACTCACTCTGGTATTAAAATTTTAATTTCTCACTTCAAAACATATCCAATGTTTTTTTTTACTTTAAAAATTACTCAACTATTTTTCATACATTGTTAACTCACTCTGGTATTAAAATTTATTATTCTCACTTCAAAACATATCCAATGTTTTTTTTTACTTTAAAAATTACTCAACTATTTTTCATACATTGTTAACTCACTCTGGTTTTAAAATTTTAATTTCTCACTTCAAAACATATCCAATGTTTTTTTTTACTTTAAAAATTACTCAACTATTTTTCATACATTGCTAACTCACTCTGGTATTAAAATTTTAATTTCTCACTTCAAAACATATCCAATGTTTTTTTTACTTTAAAAATTACTCAACTATTTTTCATACATTGTTAACTCACTCTGATATTAAAATTTACTATTCTCACTTCAAAACACTTCAAAAACTACGCTTTTTTCTCTTAAAAATTACACTAACTTTTTTCATACATTATTAACTCATTCTGGTATTAAAATTTTAATTTCTCACTTCAAAACATATCCAATGTTTTTTTTTACTTTAAAAATTACTCAACTATTTTTCATACATTGTTAACTCACTCTGGTATTAAAATTTATTATTCTCACTTCAAAACATATCCAATGTTTTTTTTTACTTTAAAAATTACTCAACTATTTTTCATACATTGTTAACTCACTCTGGTATTAAAATTTATTATTCTCACTTCAAAACATATCCAATGTTTTTTTTTACTTTAAAAATTACTCAACTATTTTTCATACATTGTTAACTCATTCTGGTATTAAAATTTTAATTTCTCACTTCAAAACATATCCAATGTTTTTTTTTACTTTAAAAATTGCTCAACTATTTTTCATACATTGTTAACTCACTCTGGTATTAAAATTTTAATTTCTCACTTCAAAACATATCCAATGTTTTTTTTTACTTTAAAAATTACTCAACTATTTTTCATACATTGTTAACTCACTCTGGTATTAAAATTTATCATTCTCACTTCAAAACATATCCAATGTTTTTTTTTACTTTAAAAATTACTCAACTATTTTTCATACATTGTTAACTCACTCTGGTATTAAAATTTTAATTTCTCACTTCAAAACATATCCAATGTTTTTTTTTACTTTAAAAATTACTCAACTATTTTTCATACATTGTTAACTCACTCTGGTTTTAAAATTTATTATTCTCACTTCAAAATATATCCAATGTTTTTTTTTACTTTAAAAATTACTCAACTATTTTTCATACATTGTTAACTCACTCTGGTATTAAAATTTATTATTCTCACTTCAAAACATATCCAATGTTTTTTTTTACTTTAAAAACTACTCAACTATTTTTCATACATTGTTAACTCACTCTGGTATTAAAATTTATTATTCTCACTTCAAAACATATCCAATGTTTTTTTTTACTTTAAAAATTACTCAACTATTTTTCATACATTGTTAACTCACTCTGGTTTTAAAATTTTAATTTCTCACTTCAAAACATATCCAATGTTTTTTTTTACTTTAAAAATTACTCAACTATTTTTCATACATTGTTAACTCACTCTGGTATTAAAATGTTAATTTCTCACTTCAAAACATATCCAATGTTTTTTTTTACTTTAAAAATTACTCAACTATTTTTCATACATTGCTAACTCACTCTGGTATTAAAATTTTAATTTCTCACTTCAAAACATATCCAATGTTTTTTTTTACTTTAAAAATTACTCAACTATTTTTCATACATTGTTAACTCACTCTGGTATTAAAATTTTAATTTCTCACTTCAAAACATATCCAATGTTTTTTTTCACTTTAAAAATTACTCAACTATTTTTCATACATTGTTAACTCACTCTGGTTTTAAAATTTTAATTTCTCACTTCAAAACATATCCAATGTTTTTTTTTACTTTAAAAATTACTCAACTATTTTTCATACATTGTTAACTCACTCTGGTTTTAAAATTTTAATTTCTCACTTCAAAACATATCCAATGTTTTTTTTTACTTTAAAAATTACTCAACTATTTTTCATACATTGTTAACTCACTCTGGTATTAAAATTTTAATTTCTCACTTCAAAACATATCCAATGTTTTTTTTTACTTTAAAAATTACTCAACTATTTTTCATACATTGTTAACTCACTCTGGTATTAAAATTTTAATTTCTCACTTCAAAACATATCCAATGTTTTTTTTTACTTTAAAAATTACTCAACTATTTTTCATACATTGCTAACTCACTCTGGTATTAAAATTTATTATTCTCACTTCAAAACATATCCAATGTTTTTTTTTACTTTAAAAATTACTCAACTATTTTTCATACATTGTTAACTCACTCTGGTTTTAAAATTTTAATTTCTCACTTCAAAACATATCCAATGTTTTTTTTTACTTTAAAAATTGCTCAACTATTTTTCATACATTGTTAACTCACTCTGGTATTAAAATTTTAATTTCTCACTTCAAAACATATCCAATGTTTTTTTTTACTTTAAAAATTACTCAACTGTTTTTCCTACATTGTTAACTCACTCTGGTATTAAAATTTATCATTCTCACTTCAAAACATATCCAATGTTTTTTTTTACTTTAAAAATTACTCAACTATTTTTCATACATTGTTAACTCACTCTGGTATTAAAATTTTAATTTCTCACTTCAAAACATATCCAATGTTTTTTTTTACTTTAAAAATTACTCAACTATTTTTCATACATTGTTAACTCACTCTGGTTTTAAAATTTATTATTCTCACTTCAAAATATATCCAATGTTTTTTTTTACTTTAAAAATTACTCAACTATTTTTCATACATTGTTAACTCACTCTGGTTTTAAAATTTTAATTTCTCACTTCAAAACATATCCAATGTTTTTTTTTACTTTAAAAATTACTAAACTATTTTTCATACATTGTTAACTCACTCTGGTATTAAAATTTTAATTTCTCACTTCAAAACATATCCAATGTTTTTTTTTACTTTAAAAATTACTCAACTATTTTTCATACATTGTTAACTCACTCTGGTATTAAAATTTTAATTTCTCACTTCAAAACATATCCAATGTTTTTTTTTACTTTAAAAATTACTCAACTATTTTTCATACATTGTTAACTCACTCTGGTTTTAAAATTTTAATTTCTCACTTCAAAACATATCCAATGTTTTTTTTTACTTTAAAAATTACTCAACTATTTTTCATACATTGCTAACTCACTCTGGTTTTAAAATTTAAATTTCTCACTTCAAAACATATCCAATGTTTTTTTTTACTTTAAAAATTACTCAACTATTTTTCATACATTGCTAACTCACTCTGGTTTTAAAATTTTAATTTCTCACTTCAAAATACTTCAAAAACTACGTTTTTTTCTCTTAAAAATTACACTAACTTTTTTCTTACTTTGCTAACTCACTCTGATATTAAAATTTATTATTCTCACTTCAAAACATATCCAATGTTTTTTTTTACTTTAAAAATTAATCAACTATTTTTCATACATTGTTAACTCACTCTGGTATTAAAATTTAAATTTCTCACTTCAAAACATATCCAATGTTTTTTTTTACTTTAAAAATTACACTAACTTTTTTCTTACTTTGCTAACACACTCTGGTATTAAAATTTACTATTCTCACTTCAAAACACTTCAAAAACTACGCTTTTTTCTCTTAAAAATTACACTAACTTTTTTCTTACTTTGCTAACACACTCTGATATTAAAATTTATTATTCTCACTTCAAAACATATCAAAAACTACGTTTTTTTATCTTAAAAATTACTCAACTATTTTTCATACATTGTTAACTCACTCTGATATTAAAATTTACTATTCTCATCTAAAAACACCTCAAAAACTACGCTTTTTTCTCTTAAAAATTACACTAACTTTTTTCTTACTTTGCTAACTCACTCTGGTATTAAAATTTTAATTTCTCACTTCAAAACATATCCAATGTTTTTTTTTACTTTAAAAATTACTCAACTATTTTTCATACATTGTTAACTCACTCTGGTATTAAAATTTTAATTTCTCACTTCAAAACATATCCAATGTTTTTTTTCACTTTAAAAATTACTCAACTATTTTTCATACATTGCTAACTCACTCTGGTATTAAAATTTTAATTTCTCACTTCAAAACATATCCAATGTTTTTTTTTACTTTAAAAATTACTCAACTATTTTTCATACATTGTTAACTCACTCTGGTATTAAAATTTTAATTTCTCACTTCAAAACATATCCAATGTTTTTTTTTACTTTAAAAATTACTCAACTATTTTTCATACATTGTTAACTCACTCTGGTATTAAAATTTATTATTCTCACTTCAAAACATATCCAATGTTTTTTTTTACTTTAAAAATTACTCAACTATTTTTCCTACATTGTGCACTCACTCTGGTTTTAAAATTTTAATTTCTCACTTCAAAACATATCCAATGTTTTTTTTTACTTTAAAAATTACTAAACTATTTTTCATACATTGTTAACTCACTCTGGTATTAAAATTTTAATTTCTCACTTCAAAACATATCCAATGTTTTTTTTTACTTTAAAAATTACTCAACTATTTTTCATACATTGTTAACTCACTCTGGTATTAATATTTTAATTTCTCACTTCAAAACATATCCAATGTTTTTTTTTACTTTAAAAATTACTATACTATTTTTCATACATTGTTAACTCACTCTGGTTTTAATATTTTAATTTCTCACTTCAAAACATATCCAATGTTTTTTTTTACTTTAAAAATTACACTAACTTTTTTCTTACTTTGCTAACTCACTCTGGTATTAAAATTTATTATTCTCACTTCAAAACATATCCAATGTTTTTTTTTACTTTAAAAATTACTCAACTATTTTTCATACATTGTTAACTCACTCTGGTTTTAAAATTTATTATTCTCACTTCAAAACATATCCAATGTTTTTTTTTACTTTAAAAATTACTCAACTATTTTTCATACATTGCTAACTCACTCTGGTATTAAAATTTTAATTTCTCACTTCAAAACATATCCAATGTTTTTTTTTACTTTAAAAATTACTCAACTATTTTTCATACATTGCTAACTCACTCTGGTTTTAAAATTATAATTTCTCACTTCAAAACATATCCAATGTTTTTTTTTACTTTAAAAATTACTCAACTATTTTTCATACATTGTTAGCTCACTCTGGTTTTAAAATTTTAATTTCTCACTTCAAAACATATCCAATGTTTTTTTTTACTTTAAAAATTACTCAACTATTTTTCATACATTGTTAACTCACTCTGGTATTAAAATTTTAATTTCTCACTTCAAAACATATCAAAAACAACTCTTTTATTTTACTTTAAAAATTACTCAACTATTTTTCTTACTTTGCTAACTCACTCTGGTATTAAAATTTATCATTCTCACTTCAAAACATATCCAATGTTTTTTTTTACTTTAAAAATTACTCAACTATTTTTCATACATTGTTAACTCACTCTGGTTTTAAAATTTTAATTTCTCACTTCAAAACATATCCAATGTTTTTTTTTACTTTAAAAATTACTCAACTATTTTTCATACATTGCTAACTCACTCTGGTTTTAAAATTTTAATTTCTCACTTCAAAATACTTCAAAAACTACGTTTTTTTCTCTTAAAAATTACACTAACTTTTTTCTTACTTTGCTAACTCACTCTGATATTAAAATTTATTATTCTCACTTCAAAACATATCCAATGTTTTTTTTTACTTTAAAAATTACTCAACTATTTTTCATACATTGTTAACTCACTCTGGTATTAAAATTTTAATTTCTCACTTCAAAACATATCCAATGTTTTTTTTCACTTTAAAAATTACACTAACTTTTTTCTTACTTTGCTAACACACTCTGGTATTAAAATTATAATTTCTCACTTCAAAATACTTCAAAAACTACGCTTTTTTCTCTTAAAAATTACACTAACTTTTTTCTTACTTTGCTAACTCACTCTGATATTAAAATTTACTATTCTCATCTAAAAACACCTCAAAAACTACGCTTTTTTCTCTTAAAAATTACACTAACTTTTTTCTTACTTTGCTAACTCACTCTGGTATTAAAATTTAAACTTCTCACTTCAAAACATATCCATTGTTTTTTTTTACTTTAAAAATTAATCAACTATTTTTCATACATTGTTAACTCACTCTGGTATTAAAATTATAATTTCTCACTTCAAAACATATCCAATGTTTTTTTTTACTTTAAAAATTACTCAACTATTTTTCATACATTGTTAACTCACTCTGGTATTAAAATTTTAATTTCTCACTTCAAAACATATCCATTGTTTTTTTTTACTTTAAAAATTAATCAACTATTTTTCATACATTGTTAACTCACTCTGGTATTAAAATTATAATTTCTCACTTCAAAACATATCCAATGTTTTTTTTTACTTTAAAAATTACTCAACTATTTTTCATACATTGTTAACTCACTCTGATATTAAAATTTACTATTCTCACTTCAAAACACTTCAAAAACTACGCTTTTTTCTCTTAAAAATTACTCAACTATTTTTCATACATTGTTAACTCACTCTGATATTAAAATTTATCATTCTCACTTCAAAACATATCCAATGTTTTTTTATCTTAAAAATTACTCAACTATTTTTCATACATTGTTAACTCACTCTGATATTAAAATTTACTATTCTCATCTAAAAACACTTCAAAAACTACGCTTTTTTCTCTTAAAAATTACACTAACTTTTTTCTTACTTTGCTAACACACTCTGGTATTAAAATTTTAATTTCTCACTTCAAAACATATCCAATGTTTTTTTTTACTTTAAAAATTAATCAACTATTTTTCATACATTGTTAACTCACTCTGGTATTAAAATTTAAACTTCTCACTTCAAAACATATCCAATGTTTTTTTTTACTTTAAAAATTACTCAACTATTTTTCATACATTGCTAACTCACTCTGGTTTTAAAATTTTAATTTCTCACTTCAAAACATATCCAATGTTTTTTTTTACTTTAAAAATTACTCAACTATTTTTCATACATTGTTAACTCACTCTGGTATTAAAATTTATTATTCTCACTTCAAAACATATCCAATGTTTTTTTTTACTTTAAAAATTACTCAACTATTTTTCATACATTGCTAACTCACTCTGGTATTAAAATTTTAATTTCTCACTTCAAAACATATCCAATGTTTTTTTTTACTTTAAAAATTACTCAACTATTTTTCATACATTGCTAACTCACTCTGGTTTTAAAATTTTAATTTCTCACTTCAAAACATATCAAAAACTACTCTTTTTTTTTACTTTAAAAATTACTCAACTATTTTTCCTACATTGTGCACTCACTCTGGTTTTAAAATTTTAATTTCTCACTTCAAAACATATCCAATGTTTTTTTTTACTTTAAAAATTACTCAACTATTTTTCATACATTGTTAACTCACTCTGGTATTAAAATTTTAATTTCTCACTTCAAAACATATCCAATGTTTTTTTTTACTTTAAAAATTACTCAACTATTTTTCATACATTGTTAACTCACTCTGGTATTAATATTTATTATTCTCACTTCAAAACATATCCAATGTTTTTTTTTACTTTAAAAATTACTCAACTATTTTTCCTACATTGTGCACTCACTCTGGTATTAAAATTTTAATTTCTCACTTCAAAACATATCCAATGTTTTTTTTTACTTTAAAAATTACTCAACTATTTTTCATACATTGTTAACTCACTCTGGTATTAAAATTTATTATTCTCACTTCAAAACATATCCAATGTTTTTTTTTACTTTAAAAATTACTCAACTATTTTTCATACATTGTTAACTCACTCTGGTATTAAAATTTTAATTTCTCACTTCAAAACATATCCAATGTTTTTTTTTACTTTAAAAATTACTCAACTATTTTTCCTACATTGTGCACTCACTCTGGTATTAAAATTTTAATTTCTCACTTCAAAACATATCCAATGTTTTTTTTTACTTTAAAAATTACTCAACTATTTTTCATACATTGTTAACTCACTCTGGTATTAAAATTTTAATTTCTCACTTCAAAACATATCCAATGTTTTTTTTTACTTTAAAAATTACTCAACTATTTTTCATACATTGTTAACTCACTCTGGTATTAAAATTTTAATTTCTCACTTCAAAACATATCCAATGTTTTTTTTTACTTTAAAAATTACTCAACTATTTTTCATACATTGTTAACTCACTCTGGTATTAAAATTTTAATTTCTCACTTCAAAACATATCCAATGTTTTTTTTTACTTTAAAAATTACTCAACTATTTTTCATACATTGTTAACTCACTCTGGTATTAAAATTTTAATTTCTCACTTCAAAACATATCCAATGTTTTTTTTTACTTTAAAAATTACTCAACTATTTTTCATACATTGTTAACTCACTCTGGTATTAAAATTTTAATTTCTCACTTCAAAACATATCCAATGTTTTTTTTTACTTTAAAAATTACTCAACTATTTTTCATACATTGTTAACTCACTCTGGTATTAAAATTTTAATTTCTCACTTCAAAACATATCCAATGTTTTTTTTTACTTTAAAAATTACTCAACTATTTTTCATACATTGTTAACTCACTCTAGTTTTAAAATTTTAATTTCTCACTTCAAAACATATCCAATGTTTTTTTTTACTTTAAAAATTACTCAACTATTTTTCATACATTGTTAACTCACTCTGGTATTAAAATTTTAATTTCTCACTTCAAAACATATCCAATGTTTTTTTTTACTTTAAAAATTACTCAACTATTTTTCATACATTGTTAACTCACTCTGGTATAAAAATTTATTATTCTCACTTCAAAACACTGCAAAAACAATGTTTTTTTTTACTTTAAAAATTACTCAACTATTTTTCATACATTGTTAACTCACTCTGGTATTAAAATTTTAATTTCTCACTTCAAAACATATCCAATGTTTTTTTTTACTTTAAAAATTACTCAACTATTTTTCATACATTGTTAACTCACTCTGGTTTTAAAATTTTAATTTCTCACTTCAAAACATATCCAATGTTTTTTTTTACTTTAAAAATTACTCAACTATTTTTCATACATTGTTAACTCACTCTGGTATTAAAATTTATTATTCTCACTTCAAAACATATCCAATGTTTTTTTTTACTTTAAAAATTACTCAACTATTTTTCATACATTGTTAACTCACTCTGGTATTAAAATTTATTATTCTCACTTCAAAACATATCCAATGTTTTTTTTTACTTTAAAAATTACTCAACTATTTTTCATACATTGCTAACTCACTCTGGTTTTAAAATTTTAATTTCTCACTTCAAAACATATCCAATGTTTTTTTTTACTTTAAAAATTACTCAACTATTTTTCCTACATTGTGCACTCACTCTGGTTTTAAAATTTTAATTTCTCACTTCAAAACATATCCAATGTTTTTTTTTACTTTAAAAATTACTCAACTATTTTTCATACATTGTTAACTCACTCTGGTATTAAAAATTTATTATTCTCACTTCAAAACATATCCAATGTTTTTTTTTACTTTAAAAATTACTCAACTATTTTTCATACATTGCTAACTCACTCTGGTATTAAAATTTTAATTTCTCACTTCAAAACATATCCAATGTTTTTTTTTACTTTAAAAATTACTCAACTATTTTTCATACATTGTTAACTCACTCTGGTATTAAAATTTTAATTTCTCACTTCAAAACATATCCAATGTTTTTTTTTACTTTAAAAATTACTCAACTATTTTTCATACATTGTTAACTCACTCTGGTATTAAAATTTATTATTCTCACTTCAAAACATATCCAATGTTTTTTTTTACTTTAAAAATTACTCAACTATTTTTCATACATTGTTAACTCACTCTGGTATTAAAATTTTAATTTCTCACTTCAAAACATATCCAATGTTTTTTTTTACTTTAAAAATTACTCAACTATTTTTCATACATTGTTAACTCACTCTGGTATTAAAATTTTAATTTCTCACTTCAAAACATATCCAATGTTTTTTTTTACTTTAAAAATTACTCAACTATTTTTCATACATTGTTAACTCACTCTGGTATTAAAATTTTAATTTCTCACTTCAAAACATATCCAATGTTTTTTTTTACTTTAAAAATTACTCAACTATTTTTCCTACATTGTGAACTCACTCTGGTTTTAAAATTTTAATTTCTCACTTCAAAACATATCCAATGTTTTTTTTTACTTTAAAAATTACTCAACTATTTTTCATACATTGCTAACTCACTCTGGTTTTAAAATTTTAATTTCTCACTTCAAAACATATCCAATGTTTTTTTTTACTTTAAAAATTACTCAACTATTTTTCCTACATTGTGCACTCACTCTGGTATTAAAATTTTAATTTCTCACTTCAAAACATATCCAATGTTTTTTTTTACTTTAAAAATTACTCAACTATTTTTCATACATTGTTAACTCACTCTGGTTTTAAAATTTTAATTTCTCACTTCAAAACATATCCAATGTTTTTTTTTACTTTAAAAATTACTCAACTATTTTTCATACATTGTTAACTCACTCTGGTATTAAAATTTATTATTCTCACTTCAAAACATATCCAATGTTTTTTTTTACTTTAAAAATTACTCAACTATTTTTCATACATTGTTAACTCACTCTGGTATAAAAATTTATTATTCTCACTTCAAAACATATCCAATGTTTTTTTTTACTTTAAAAATTACTCAACTATTTTTCATACATTGTTAACTCACTCTGGTTTTAAAATTTTAATTTCTCACTTCAAAACATATCCAATGTTTTTTTTTACTTTAAAAATTACTAAACTATTTTTCATACATTGTTAACTCACTCTGGTATTAAAATTTTAATTTCTCACTTCAAAACATATCCATTGTTTTTTTTTACTTTAAAAATTAATCAACTATTTTTCTTACTTTGCTAACTCACTCTGGTATTAATATTTTAATTTCTCACTTCAAAACATATCCAATGTTTTTTTTTACTTTAAAAATTACTCAACTATTTTTCATACATTGCTAACTCACTCTGGTATTAAAATTTTAATTTCTCACTTCAAAACATATCCAATGTTTTTTTTCACTTTAAAAATTACACTAACTTTTTTCTTACTTTGCTAACACACTCTGATATTAAAATTTTAATTTCTCACTTCAAAACATATCCAATGTTTTTTTTTACTTTAAAAATTACTCAACTATTTTTCATACATTGTTAACTCACTCTGGTTTTAAAATTTTAATTTCTCACTTCAAAAAACTGCAAAAACAAATTTTTTTTTTACTTTAAAAATTACTCAACTATTTTTCATACATTGTTAACTCACTCTGGTATTAATATTTTAATTTCTCACTTCAAAACATATCCAATGTTTTTTTTTACTTTAAAAATTACTATACTATTTTTCATACATTATTAACTCACTCTGGTATTAAAATTTTAATTTCTCACTTCAAAACATATCCAATGTTTTTTTTTACTTTAAAATTACTCAACTATTTTTCATACATTGTTAACTCACTCTGGTATTAAAATTTTAATTTCTCACTTCAAAACATATCCAATGTTTTTTTTTACTTTAAAAATTACTCAACTATTTTTCATACATTGTTAACTCACTCTGGTATTAAAATTTTAATTTCTCACTTCAAAACATATCCAATGTTTTTTTTTACTTTAAAAATTACTCAACTATTTTTCATACATTGCTAACTCACTCTGGTATTAAAATTTTAATTTCTCACTTCAAAACATATCCAATGTTTTTTTTTACTTTAAAAATTACTATACTATTTTTCATACATTATTAACTCACTCTGGTATTAAAATTTAAACTTCTCACTTCAAAACATATCCAATGTTTTTTTTTACTTTAAAAATTACTCAACTATTTTTCATACATTGTTAACTCACTCTGGTATTAAAATTTTAATTTCTCACTTCAAAACATATCCAATGTTTTTTTTTACTTTAAAAATTACTCAACTATTTTTCACACATTGTTAACTCACTCTGGTATTAAAATTTTAATTTCTCACTTCAAAACATATCCAATGTTTTTTTTTACTTTAAAAATTACTCAAATATTTTTCATACATTGCTAACTCACTCTGGTATTAAAATTTATCATTCTCACTTCAAAACATATCCAATGTTTTTTTTTACTTTAAAAATTACTCAACTATTTTTCATACATTGTTAACTCACTCTGGTATTAAAATGTTAATTTCTCACTTCAAAACATATCCAATGTTTTTTTTTACTTTAAAAATTACTCAACTATTTTTCATACATTGCTAACTCACTCTGGTTTTAAAATTTTAATTTCTCACTTCAAAATACTTCAAAAACTACGTTTTTTTCTCTTAAAAATTACACTAACTTTTTTCTTACTTTGCTAACTCACTCTGATATTAAAATTTAATATTTGCACTTCAAAACATATCCAATGTTTTTTTTTACTTTAAAAATTAATCAACTATTTTTCATACATTGTTAACTCACTCTGGTTTTAAAATTTTAATTTCTCACTTCAAAACATATCAAAAACTACTCTTTTTTTTTACTT
Organism: Loxodes magnus; assembly: GCA_946699065.1. Taxonomy (NCBI): domain Eukaryota; phylum Ciliophora; class Karyorelictea; order Loxodida; family Loxodidae; genus Loxodes; species Loxodes magnus. Next base: position 111,126 of record CAMPDV010000086.1, on the reverse strand, counting down.
TAAAAATTACTCAACTGTTTTTCCTACATTGTTAACTCACTCTGGTTTTAAAATTTTAATTTCTCACTTCAAAACATATCCAATGTTTTTTTTTACTTTAAAAATTACTCAACTATTTTTAATACATTGTTAACTCACTCTGGTTTTAAAATTTTAATTTCTCACTTCAAAACATATCCAATGTTTTTTTTTACTTTAAAAATTACTCAACTATTTTTCCTACATTGTGAACTCACTCTGGTTTTAAAATTTTAATTTCTCACTTCAAAACATATCCAATGTTTTTTTTTACTTTAAAAATTACTCAACTATTTTTCATACATTGTTAACTCACTCTGGTTTTAAAATTTTAATTTCTCACTTCAAAACATATCCAATGTTTTTTTTTACTTTAAAAATTACTCAACTATTTTTCATACATTGTTAACTCACTCTGGTATTAAAATTTTAATTTCTCACTTCAAAACATATCCAATGTTTTTTTTTACTTTAAAATTACTCAACTATTTTTCATACATTGTTAACTCACTCTGGTATTAAAATTTTAATTTCTCACTTCAAAACATATCCAATGTTTTTTTTTACTTTAAAAATTACTCAACTATTTTTCATACATTGTTAACTCACTCTGGTATTAAAATTTTAATTTCTCACTTCAAAACATATCCAATGTTTTTTTTTACTTTAAAAATTACTCAACTATTTTTCATACATTATTAACTCACTCTGGTATTAAAATTTATTATTCTCACTTCAAAACATATCCAATGTTTTTTTTTACTTTAAAAATTACTCAACTATTTTTCATACATTGCTAACTCACTCTGGTATTAAAATTTTAATTTCTCACTTCAAAACATATCCAATGTTTTTTTTTACTTTAAAAATTACTCAACTATTTTTCATACATTGTTAACTCACTCTGGTATTAAAATTTTAATTTCTCACTTCAAAACATATCCAATGTTTTTTTTTACTTTAAAAATTACTCAACTATTTTTCATACATTGTTAACTCACTCTGGTATTAAAATTTATTATTCTCACTTCAAAACATATCCAATGTTTTTTTTTACTTTAAAAATTACTCAACTATTTTTCATACATTGTTAACTCACTCTGGTATTAAAATTTTAATTTCTCACTTCAAAACATATCCAATGTTTTTTTTTACTTTAAAAATTACTCAACTATTTTTCATACATTGTTAACTCACTCTGGTATTAAAATTTTAATTTCTCACTTCAAAACATATCCAATGTTTTTTTTTACTTTAAAAATTACTCAACTATTTTTCATACATTGTTAACTCACTCTGGTTTTAAAATTTTAATTTCTCACTTCAAAACATATCCAATGTTTTTTTTTACTTTAAAAATTACTCAACTATTTTTCATACATTGCTAACTCACTCTGGTATTAAAATTTTAATTTCTCACTTCAAAACATATCCAATGTTTTTTTTCACTTTAAAAATTACACTAACTTTTTTCTTACTTTGCTAACACACTCTGATATTAAAATTTTAATTTCTCACTTCAAAATACTTCAAAAACTACGCTTTTTTCTCTTAAAAATTACACTAACTTTTTTCTTACTTTGCTAACACACTCTGATATTAAAATTTATTATTCTCACTTCAAAACATATCAAAAACTACGTTTTTTTACTTTAAAAATTACTCAACTATTTTTAATACATTGTTAACTCACTCTGGTTTTAAAATTTTAATTTCTCACTTCAAAACATATCCAATGTTTTTTTTTACTTTAAAAATTACTCAACTATTTTTCATACATTGCTAACTCACTCTGGTATTAAAATTTATTATTCTCACTTCAAAACATATCCAATGTTTTTTTTCACTTTAAAAATTACACTAACTTTTTTCTTACTTTGCTAACACACTCTGATATTAAAATTTTAATTTCTCACTTCAAAATACTTCAAAAACTACGCTTTTTTCTCTTAAAAATTACACTAACTTTTTTCTTACTTTGCTAACACACTCTGATATTAAAATTTATTATTCTCACTTCAAAACATATCCAATGTTTTTTTTTACTTTAAAAATTACTCAACTATTTTTCATACATTGTTAACTCACTCTGATATTAAAATTTACTATTCTCATCTAAAAACACTTCAAAAACTACGCTTTTTTCTCTTAAAAATTACATTAACTTTTTTCTTACTTTGCTAACTCACTCTGGTATTAAAATTTTAATTTCTCACAACAAAACATATCCAATGTTTTTTTTTAGTTTAAAAATTACTCAACTATTTTTCATACATTGTTAACTCACTCTGGTTTTAAAATTTTAATTTCTCACTTCAAAACATATCAAAAACTACTCTTTTTTTTTACTTTAAAAATTACTCAACTGTTTTTCCTACATTGTTAACTCACTCTGGTTTTAAAATTTTAATTTCTCACTTCAAAACATATCCAATGTTTTTTTTTACTTTAAAATTACTCAACTATTTTTAATACATTGTGCACTCACTCTGGTATTAAAATTTTAATTTCTCACTTCAAAACATATCCAATGTTTTTTTTTACTTTAAAAATTACTCAACTATTTTTCATACATTGTTAACTCACTCTGGTATTAAAATTTTAATTTCTCACTTCAAAACATATCCAATGTTTTTTTTTACTTTAAAAATTACTCAACTATTTTTCATACATTGCTAACTCACTCTGGTTTTAAAATTTTAATTTCTCACTTCAAAACATATCCAATGTTTTTTTTTACTTTAAAAATTACTCAACTATTTTTCATACATTGTTAACTCACTCTGGTATTAAAATTTTAATTTCTCACTTCAAAACATATCCAATGTTTTTTTTTACTTTAAAAATTAATCAACTATTTTTCATACATTGTTAACTCACTCTGGTATTAAAATTTTAATTTCTCACTTCAAAACATATCCAATGTTTTTTTTTACTTTAAAAATTACTCAACTATTTTTCATACATTGTTAACTCACTCTGGTATTAAAATTTATTATTCTCACTTCAAAACATATCCAATGTTTTTTTTTACTTTAAAAATTACTCAACTATTTTTCATACATTGTTAACTCACTCTGGTATTAAAATTTTAATTTCTCACTTCAAAACATATCCAATGTTTTTTTTTACTTTAAAAATTACTCAACTATTTTTCATACATTGCTAACTCACTCTGGTATTAAAATTTTAATTTCTCACTTCAAAACATATCCAATGTTTTTTTTTACTTTAAAAATTACTCAACTATTTTTCATACATTGTTAACTCACTCTGGTTTTAAAATTTTAATTTCTCACTTCAAAACATATCCAATGTTTTTTTTTACTTTAAAAATTACTCAACTATTTTTCATACATTGTTAACTCACTCTGGTATTAAAATTTTAATTTCTCACTTCAAAACATATCCAATGTTTTTTTTTACTTTAAAAATTACTCAACTATTTTTCATACATTGTTAACTCACTCTGGTATTAAAATTTATTATTCTCACTTCAAAACATATCCAATGTTTTTTTTTACTTTAAAAATTACTCAACTATTTTTCATACATTGTTAACTCACTCTGGTATTAAAATTTTAATTTCTCACTTCAAAACATATCCAATGTTTTTTTTTACTTTAAAAATTACTCAACTATTTTTCATACATTGTTAACTCACTCTGGTATTAAAATTTTAATTTCTCACTTCAAAACATATCCAATGTTTTTTTTCACTTTAAAAATTACACTAACTTTTTTCTTACTTTGCTAACACACTCTGATATTAAAATTTTAATTTCTCACTTCAAAATACTTCAAAAACTACGCTTTTTTCTCTTAAAAATTACACTAACTTTTTTCTTACTTTGCTAACACACTCTGATATTAAAATTTATTATTCTCACTTCAAAACATATCAAAAACTACGTTTTTTTACTTTAAAAATTACTCAACTATTTTTCATACATTGTAAACTCACTCTGATATTAAAATTTACTATTCTCATCTAAAAACACTTCAAAAACTACGCTTTTTTCTCTTAAAAATTACACTAACTTTTTTCTTACTTTGCTAACTCACTCTGGTATTAAAATTTTAATTTCTCACTTCAAAACATATCCATTGTTTTTTTTTACTTTAAAAATTAATCAACTATTTTTCATACATTGTTAACTCACTCTGGTTTTAAAATTTTAATTTCTCACTTCAAAACATATCAAAAACTACTCTTTTTTTTTACTTTAAAAATTACTCAACTATTTTTCACACATTGTTAACTCACTCTGGTTTTAAAATTTTAATTTCTCACTTCAAAACATATCCAATGTTTTTTTTTACTTTAAAAATTACTCAACTATTTTTAATACATTGTTAACTCACTCTGGTTTTAAAATTTTAATTTCTCACTTCAAAACATATCCAATGTTTTTTTTTACTTTAAAAATTACTCAACTATTTTTCATACATTGCTAACTCACTCTGGTATTAAAATTTTAATTTCTCACTTCAAAACATATCCAATGTTTTTTTTTACTTTAAAAATTACTCAACTATTTTTCATACATTGTTAACTCACTCTGGTATTAAAATTTTAATTTCTCACTTCAAAACATATCCAATGTTTTTTTTTACTTTAAAAATTACTCAACTATTTTTCATACATTGTTAACTCACTCTGGTATTAAAATTTTAATTTCTCACTTCAAAACATATCCAATGTTTTTTTTTACTTTAAAAATTACTCAACTATTTTTCATACATTATTAACTCACTCTGGTATTAAAATTTTAATTTCTCACTTCAAAACATATCCAATGTTTTTTTCTCTTAAAAATTACTCAACTATTTTTCATACATTGTTAACTCACTCTGGTATTAAAATTTTAATTTCTCACTTCAAAACATATCCAATGTTTTTTTTTACTTTAAAAATTACTCAACTATTTTTCATACATTGTTAACTCACTCTGGTATTAAAATTTTAATTTCTCACTTCAAAACATATCCAATGTTTTTTTTTACTTTAAAAATTACTCAACTATTTTTCATACATTGTTAACTCACTCTGGTTTTAAAATTTTAATTTCTCACTTCAAAACATATCCAATGTTTTTTTTTACTTTAAAAATTACTCAACTATTTTTCATACATTGTTAACTCACTCTGGTATTAAAATTTTAATTTCTCACTTCAAAACATATCCAATGTTTTTTTTTACTTTAAAAATTACTCAACTATTTTTAATACATTGTTAACTCACTCTGGTTTTAAAATTTTAATTTCTCACTTCAAAACATATCCAATGTTTTTTTTTACTTTAAAAATTACTCAACTATTTTTCTTACATTGTTAACTCACTCTGGTATTAAAATTTATTATTCTCACTTCAAAACATATCCAATGTTTTTTTTTACTTTAAAAATTACTCAACTATTTTTCATACATTGTTAACTCACTCTGGTATTAAAATTTAAATTTCTCACTTCAAAACATATCCAATGTTTTTTTTTACTTTAAAAATTACTCAACTATTTTTCATACATTGTTAACTCACTCTGGTATTAAAATTTATTATTCTCACTTCAAAACATATCCAATGTTTTTTTTTACTTTAAAAATTACTCAACTATTTTTCATACATTGTTAACTCACTCTGGTTTTAAAATTTTAATTTCTCACTTCAAAACATATCCAATGTTTTTTTTTACTTTAAAAATTACTCAACTATTTTTCATACATTGTTAACTCACTCTGGTTTTAAAATTTTAATTTCTCACTTCAAAACACTGCAAAAACAATGTTTTTTTTTACTTTAAAAATTACTCAACTATTTTTCATACATTGCTAACTCACTCTGGTTTTAAAATTTTAATTTCTCACTTCAAAACATATCCAATGTTTTTTTTTAATTTAAAAATTACTCAACTATTTTTCATACATTGTTAACTCACTCTGGTTTTAAAATTTTAATTTCTCACTTCAAAACACTGCAAAAACAAATTTTTTTTTTACTTTAAAAATTACTCAACTATTTTTCATACATTGTTAACTCACTCTGGTATTAAAATTTTAATTTCTCACTTCAAAACATATCCAATGTTTTTTTTTACTTTAAAAATTACTCAACTATTTTTCATACATTGTTAACTCACTCTGGTATTAAAATTTATTATTCTCACTTCAAAACATATCCAATGTTTTTTTTTACTTTAAAAATTACTCAACTATTTTTCCTACATTGTGCACTCACTCTGGTATTAAAATTTTAATTTCTCACTTCAAAACATATCCAATGTTTTTTTTTACTTTAAAAATTACTATACTATTTTTCATACATTATTAACTCACTCTGGTATTAAAATTTTAATTTCTCACTTCAAAACATATCCAATGTTTTTTTTTACTTTAAAAATTACTCAACTATTTTTCATACATTGTTAACTCACTCTGGTATTAAAATTTTAATTTCTCACTTCAAAACATATCCAATGTTTTTTTTTACTTTAAAATTACTCAACTATTTTTCCTACATTGTGCACTCACTCTGGTATTAAAATTTTAATTTCTCACTTCAAAACATATCCAATGTTTTTTTTTACTTTAAAAATTACTATACTATTTTTCATACATTATTAACTCACTCTGGTATTAAAATTTTAATTTCTCACTTCAAAACATATCCAATGTTTTTTTTTACTTTAAAAATTACTCAACTATTTTTCATACATTGTTAACTCACTCTGGTTTTAAAATTTTAATTTCTCACTTCAAATTACTTAAAAACTACGTTTTTTTATCTTAAAAATTACACTAACTTTTTTCTTACTTTACTAACTCACTCTGGTTTTAAAATTTTAATTTCTCACTTCAAAACATATCCAATGTTTTTTTTTACTTTAAAAATTACTCAACTATTTTTCATAAATGGCAACTCACTCTGGTATTAAAATTTATTATTCTCACTTCAAAACATATCCAATGTTTTTTTTTACTTTAAAAATTACTCAACTATTTTTCATACATTGTTAACTCACTCTGGTATTAAAATTTTAATTTCTCACTTCAAAACATATCCAATGTTTTTTTTTACTTTAAAAATTACTCAACTATTTTTCATACATTGTTAACTCACTCTGGTTTTAAAATTTTAATTTCTCACTTCAAAACACTGCAAAAACAAATTTTTTTTTACTTTAAAAATTACTCAACTATTTTTCATACATTGTTAACTCACTCTGGTATTAAAATTTTAATTTCTCACTTCAAAATATTTCAAAAACAACTCTTTTATTTTACTTTAAAAATTACTCAACTATTTTTCTTACTTTGCTAACTCACTCTGGTATTAAAATTTTAATTTCTCACTTCAAAACATATCCAATGTTTTTTTTTACTTTAAAAATTACTCAACTATTTTTCATACATTGTTAACTCACTCTGGTATTAAAATTTATTATTCTCACTTCAAAACATATCCAATGTTTTTTTTTACTTTAAAAATTACTCAACTATTTTTCCTACATTGTGCACTCACTCTGGTATTAAAATTTTAATTTCTCACTTCAAAACATATCCAATGTTTTTTTTTACTTTAAAAATTACTATACTATTTTTCATACATTGTTAACTCACTCTGGTATTAAAATTTTAATTTCTCACTTCAAAACATATCCAATGTTTTTTTTTACTTTAAAAATTACTCAACTATTTTTCATACATTGTTAACTCACTCTGGTATTAAAATTTTAATTTCTCACTTCAAAACATATCCAATGTTTTTTTTTACTTTAAAAATTACTCAACTATTTTTCATACATTGTTAACTCACTCTGGTATTAAAATTTAAATTTCTCACTTCAAAACATATCCAATGTTTTTTTTTACTTTAAAAATTACTCAACTATTTTTCATACATTGTTAACTCACTCTGGTATTAAAATTTTAATTTCTCACTTCAAAACATATCCAATGTTTTTTTTTACTTTAAAAATTACTCAACTATTTTTCATACATTGTTAACTCACTCTGGTATTAAAATTTTAATTTCTCACTTCAAAACATATCCAATGTTTTTTTTTACTTTAAAAATTACTCAACTATTTTTCATACATTGTTAACTCACTCTGGTATTAAAATTTTAATTTCTCACTTCAAAACATATCCAATGTTTTTTTTTACTTTAAAAATTACTCAACTATTTTTCATACATTGTTAACTCACTCTGGTATAAAAATTTATTATTCTCACTTCAAAACACTGCAAAAACAATGTTTTTTTTTACTTTAAAAATTACTCAACTATTTTTCATACATTGTTAACTCACTCTGGTATTAAAATTTTAATTTCTCACTTCAAAACATATCCAATGTTTTTTTTTACTTTAAAAATTACTCAACTATTTTTAATACATTGTTAACTCACTCTGGTTTTAAAATTTTAATTTCTCACTTCAAAACATATCCAATGTTTTTTTTTACTTTAAAAATTACTCAACTATTTTTCTTACATTGTTAACTCACTCTGGTATTAAAATTTATTATTCTCACTTCAAAACATATCCAATGTTTTTTTTTACTTTAAAAATTACTCAACTATTTTTCATACATTGTTAACTCACTCTGGTATTAAAATTTTAATTTCTCACTTCAAAACATATCCAATGTTTTTTTTTACTTTAAAAATTACTCAACTATTTTTCATACATTGTTAACTCACTCTGGTATTAAAATTTTAATTTCTCACTTCAAAACATATCCAATGTTTTTTTTTACTTTAAAAATTACTCAACTATTTTTCATACATTGTTAACTCACTCTGGTATTAAAATTTAAATTTCTCACTTCAAAACATATCCAATGTTTTTTTTTACTTTAAAAATTACTCAACTATTTTTCATACATTGTTAACTCACTCTGGTATTAAAATTTTAATTTCTCACTTCAAAACATATCCAATGTTTTTTTTTACTTTAAAAATTACTCAACTATTTTTCATACATTGTTAACTCACTCTGGTATTAAAATTTATTATTCTCACTTCAAAACATATCCAATGTTTTTTTTTACTTTAAAAATTACTCAACTATTTTTCCTACATTGTGCACTCACTCTGGTATTAAAATTTTAATTTCTCACTTCAAAACATATCCAATGTTTTTTTTTACTTTAAAAATTACTCAACTATTTTTCATACATTGTTAACTCACTCTGGTATAAAAATTTATTATTCTCACTTCAAAATATTTCAAAAACAACTCTTTTATTTTACTTTAAAAATTACTCAACTATTTTTCTTACTTTGCTAACTCACTCTGGTATTAAAATTTTAATTTCTCACTTCAAAACATATCCAATGTTTTTTTTTACTTTAAAAATTACTCAACTATTTTTCATACATTGTTAACTCACTCTGGTATTAAAATTTATTATTCTCACTTCAAAACATATCCAATGTTTTTTTTTACTTTAAAAATTACTCAACTATTTTTCCTACATTGTGCACTCACTCTGGTATTAAAATTTTAATTTCTCACTTCAAAACATATCCAATGTTTTTTTTTACTTTAAAAATTACTATACTATTTTTCATACATTGTTAACTCACTCTGGTATTAAAATTTTAATTTCTCACTTCAAAACATATCCAATGTTTTTTTTTACTTTAAAAATTACTCAACTATTTTTCATACATTGTTAACTCACTCTGGTATTAAAATTTTAATTTCTCACTTCAAAACATATCCAATGTTTTTTTTTACTTTAAAAATTACTCAACTATTTTTCATACATTGTTAACTCACTCTGGTATTAAAATTTAAATTTCTCACTTCAAAACATATCCAATGTTTTTTTTTACTTTAAAAATTACTCAACTATTTTTCATACATTGTTAACTCACTCTGGTATTAAAATTTTAATTTCTCACTTCAAAACATATCCAATGTTTTTTTTTACTTTAAAAATTACTCAACTATTTTTCATACATTGTTAACTCACTCTGGTATTAAAATTTTAATTTCTCACTTCAAAACATATCCAATGTTTTTTTTTACTTTAAAAATTACTCAACTATTTTTCATACATTGTTAACTCACTCTGGTATTAAAATTTATTATTCTCACTTCAAAACATATCCAATGTTTTTTTTTACTTTAAAAATTACTCAACTATTTTTCATACATTGTTAACTCACTCTGGTATAAAAATTTATTATTCTCACTTCAAAACACTGCAAAAACAATGTTTTTTTTTACTTTAAAAATTACTCAACTATTTTTCATACATTGTTAACTCACTCTGGTATTAAAATTTTAATTTCTCACTTCAAAACATATCCAATGTTTTTTTTTACTTTAAAAATTACTCAACTATTTTTAATACATTGTTAACTCACTCTGGTTTTAAAATTTTAATTTCTCACTTCAAAACATATCCAATGTTTTTTTTTACTTTAAAAATTACTCAACTATTTTTCTTACATTGTTAACTCACTCTGGTATTAAAATTTATTATTCTCACTTCAAAACATATCCAATGTTTTTTTTTACTTTAAAAATTACTCAACTATTTTTCATACATTGTTAACTCACTCTGGTATTAAAATTTTAATTTCTCACTTCAAAACATATCCAATGTTTTTTTTTACTTTAAAAATTACTCAACTATTTTTCATACATTGTTAACTCACTCTGGTATTAAAATTTTAATTTCTCACTTCAAAACATATCCAATGTTTTTTTTTACTTTAAAAATTACTCAACTATTTTTCATACATTGTTAACTCACTCTGGTATTAAAATTTTAATTTCTCACTTCAAAACATATCCAATGTTTTTTTTTACTTTAAAAATTACTCAACTATTTTTAATACATTGTTAACTCACTCTGGTATTAAAATTTTAATTTCTCACTTCAAAACATATCCAATGTTTTTTTTTACTTTAAAAATTACTCAACTATTTTTCCTACATTGTTAACTCACTCTGGTATTAAAATTTAAATTTCTCACTTCAAAACATATCCAATGTTTTTTTTTACTTTAAAATTACTCAACTATTTTTCCTACATTGTGCACTCACTCTGGTATTAAAATTTTAATTTCTCACTTCAAAACACTGCAAAAACAAATTTTTTTTTTACTTTAAAAATTACTCAACTATTTTTCATACATTGTTAACTCACTCTGGTATTAAAATTTATTATTCTCACTTCAAAACATATCCAATGTTTTTTTTTACTTTAAAAATTACTCAACTATTTTTCCTACATTGTGCACTCACTCTGGTATTAAAATTTTAATTTCTCACTTCAAAACATATCCAATGTTTTTTTTTACTTTAAAAATTACTATACTATTTTTCATACATTATTAACTCACTCTGGTATTAAAATTTTAATTTCTCACTTCAAAACATATCCAATGTTTTTTTTTACTTTAAAAATTACTCAACTATTTTTCATACATTGTTAACTCACTCTGGTATTAAAATTTTAATTTCTCACTTCAAAACATATCCAATGTTTTTTTTTACTTTAAAATTACTCAACTATTTTTCCTACATTGTGCACTCACTCTGGTATTAAAATTTTAATTTCTCACTTCAAAACATATCCAATGTTTTTTTTTACTTTAAAAATTACTATACTATTTTTCATACATTATTAACTCACTCTGGTATTAAAATTTTAATTTCTCACTTCAAAACATATCCAATGTTTTTTTTTACTTTAAAAATTACTCAACTATTTTTCATACATTGTTAACTCACTCTGGTTTTAAAATTTTAATTTCTCACTTCAAATTACTTAAAAACTACGTTTTTTTATCTTAAAAATTACACTAACTTTTTTCTTACTTTACTAACTCACTCTGGTTTTAAAATTTTAATTTCTCACTTCAAAACATATCCAATGTTTTTTTTTACTTTAAAAATTACTCAACTATTTTTCATAAATGGCAACTCACTCTGGTATTAAAATTTATCATTCTCACTTCAAAACATATCCAATGTTTTTTTTTACTTTAAAAATTACTCAACTATTTTTCATACATTGTTAACTCACTCTGGTTTTAAAATTTTAATTTCTCACTTCAAAACATATCCAATGTTTTTTTTTACTTTAAAAATTACTCAACTATTTTTCATACATTGTTAACTCACTCTGGTTTTAAAATTTTAATTTCTCACTTCAAAACACTGCAAAAACAAATTTTTTTTTACTTTAAAAATTACTCAACTATTTTTCATACATTGTTAACTCACTCTGGTATTAAAATTTTAATTTCTCACTTCAAAATATTTCAAAAACAACTCTTTTATTTTACTTTAAAAATTACTCAACTATTTTTCTTACTTTGCTAACTCACTCTGGTATTAAAATTTTAATTTCTCACTTCAAAACATATCCAATGTTTTTTTTTACTTTAAAAATTACTCAACTATTTTTCATACATTGTTAACTCACTCTGGTATTAAAATTTTAATTTCTCACTTCAAAACATATCCAATGTTTTTTTTTACTTTAAAAATTACTCAACTATTTTTCCTACATTGTGCACTCACTCTGGTATTAAAATTTTAATTTCTCACTTCAAAACATATCCAATGTTTTTTTTTACTTTAAAAATTACTATACTATTTTTCATACATTGTTAACTCACTCTGGTATTAAAATTTTAATTTCTCACTTCAAAACATATCCAATGTTTTTTTTTACTTTAAAAATTACTCAACTATTTTTCATACATTGTTAACTCACTCTGGTATTAAAATTTTAATTTCTCACTTCAAAACATATCCAATGTTTTTTTTTACTTTAAAATTACTCAACTATTTTTCATACATTGTTAACTCACTCTGGTATTAAAATTTAAATTTCTCACTTCAAAACATATCCAATGTTTTTTTTTACTTTAAAAATTACTCAACTATTTTTCATACATTGTTAACTCACTCTGGTATTAAAATTTTAATTTCTCACTTCAAAACATATCCAATGTTTTTTTTTACTTTAAAAATTACTCAACTATTTTTCATACATTGTTAACTCACTCTGGTATTAAAATTTTAATTTCTCACTTCAAAACATATCCAATGTTTTTTTTTACTTTAAAAATTACTCAACTATTTTTCATACATTGTTAACTCACTCTGGTATTAAAATTTATTATTCTCACTTCAAAACATATCCAATGTTTTTTTTTACTTTAAAAATTACTCAACTATTTTTCATACATTGTTAACTCACTCTGGTATAAAAATTTATTATTCTCACTTCAAAACATATCCAATGTTTTTTTTTACTTTAAAAATTACTCAACTATTTTTCATACATTGTTAACTCACTCTGGTATTAAAATTTTAATTTCTCACTTCAAAATACTTCAAAAACTACGTTTTTTTATCTTAAAAATTACACTAACTTTTTTCTTACTTTACTAACTCACTCTGGTTTTAAAATTTTAATTTCTCACTTCAAAACATATCCAATGTTTTTTTTTACTTTAAAAATTACTCAACTATTTTTCTTACTTTGCTAACTCACTCTGGTATTAAAATTTATCATTCTCACTTCAAAACATATCCAATGTTTTTTTTTACTTTAAAAATTACTCAACTATTTTTCATACATTGTTAACTCACTCTGGTATTAAAATTTATTATTCTCACTTCAAAACATATCCAATGTTTTTTTTTACTTTAAAAATTACTCAACTATTTTTCATACATTGTTAACTCACTCTGGTATTAAAATTTAAATTTCTCACTTCAAAACATATCCAATGTTTTTTTTTACTTTAAAAATTACTCAACTATTTTTCATACATTGTTAACTCACTCTGGTATTAAAATTTTAATTTCTCACTTCAAAACATATCCAATGTTTTTTTTTACTTTAAAAATTACTCAACTATTTTTCATACATTGTTAACTCACTCTGGTATTAAAATTTTAATTTCTCACTTCAAAACATATCCAATGTTTTTTTTTACTTTAAAAATTACTCAACTATTTTTCATACATTGTTAACTCACTCTGGTATTAAAATTTATTATTCTCACTTCAAAACATATCCAATGTTTTTTTTTACTTTAAAAATTACTCAACTATTTTTCATACATTGTTAACTCACTCTGGTATAAAAATTTATTATTCTCACTTCAAAACACTGCAAAAACAATGTTTTTTTTTACTTTAAAAATTACTCAACTATTTTTCATACATTGTTAACTCACTCTGGTATTAAAATTTTAATTTCTCACTTCAAAATACTTCAAAAACTACGTTTTTTTATCTTAAAAATTACACTAACTTTTTTCTTACTTTACTAACTCACTCTGGTTTTAAAATTTTAATTTCTCACTTCAAAACATATCCAATGTTTTTTTTTACTTTAAAAATTACTCAACTATTTTTCTTACTTTGCTAACTCACTCTGGTATTAAAATTTATCATTCTCACTTCAAAACATATCCAATGTTTTTTTTTACTTTAAAAATTACTCAACTATTTTTCATACATTGCTAACTCACTCTGGTATTAAAATTTTAATTTCTCACTTCAAAACATATCCAATGTTTTTTTTTACTTTAAAAATTACTCAACTATTTTTCATACATTGTTAACTCACTCTGGTTTTAAAATTTTAATTTCTTACTTCAAAACACTGCAAAAACAAATTTTTTTTTTACTTTAAAAATTACTCAACTATTTTTCATACATTGTTAACTCACTCTGGTATTAAAATTTATTATTCTCACTTCAAAACATATCCAATGTTTTTTTTTACTTTAAAAATTACTCAACTATTTTTCATACATTGTTAACTCACTCTGGTATTAAAATTTTAATTTCTCACTTCAAAACATATCCAATGTTTTTTTTTACTTTAAAAATTACTCAACTATTTTTCCTACATTGTGCACTCACTCTGGTATTAAAATTTTAATTTCTCACTTCAAAACATATCCAATGTTTTTTTTTACTTTAAAAATTACTATACTATTTTTCATACATTGTTAACTCACTCTGGTATTAAAATTTTAATTTCTCACTTCAAAACACTGCAAAAACAATGTTTTTTTTTACTTTAAAAATTACTCAACTATTTTTAATACATTGTTAACTCACTCTGGTATTAAAATTTATTATTCGCATCTAAAAACACTTTAAAACTACGCTTTTTTCTCTTAAAAATTACTCAACTATTTTTCATACATTGTTAACTCACTCTGGTATTAAAATTTATTATTCTCACTTCAAAACATATCCAATGTTTTTTTTTACTTTAAAAATTACTCAACTATTTTTCATACATTGTTAACTCACTCTGGTATTAAAATTTTAATTTCTCACTTCAAAACATATCCAATGTTTTTTTTTACTTTAAAAATTACTCAACTATTTTTCATACATTGTTAACTCACTCTGGTATTAAAATTTTAATTTCTCACTTCAAAACATATCCAATGTTTTTTTTCACTTTAAAAATTACTCAACTATTTTTAATACATTGTTAACTCACTCTGGTATTAAAATTTTAATTTCTCACTTCAAAACATATCCAATGTTTTTTTTTACTTTAAAAATTACTCAACTATTTTTCATACATTGTTAACTCACTCTGGTATTAAAATTTTAATTTCTCACTTCAAAACATATCCAATGTTTTTTTTTACTTTAAAAATTACTCAACTATTTTTCATACATTGCTAACTCACTCTGGTATTAAAATTTTAATTTCTCACTTCAAAACATATCCAATGTTTTTTTTTACTTTAAAAATTACTCAACTATTTTTCATACATTGTTAACTCACTCTGGTTTTAAAATTTTAATTTCTCACTTCAAAACACTGCAAAAACAAATTTTTTTTTTACTTTAAAAATTACTCAACTATTTTTCATACATTGTTAACTCACTCTGGTATTAAAATTTATTATTCTCACTTCAAAACATATCCAATGTTTTTTTTTACTTTAAAAATTACTCAACTATTTTTCATACATTGTTAACTCACTCTGGTATTAAAATTTTAATTTCTCACTTCAAAACATATCCAATGTTTTTTTTTACTTTAAAAATTACTCAACTATTTTTCATACATTGTTAACTCACTCTGGTATTAAAATTTTAATTTCTCACTTCAAAACATATCCAATGTTTTTTTTTACTTTAAAAATTACTATACTATTTTTCATACATTGTTAACTCACTCTGGTATTAAAATTTTAATTTCTCACTTCAAAACATATCCAATGTTTTTTTTTACTTTAAAAATTACTCAACTATTTTTAATACATTGTTAACTCACTCTGGTATTAAAATTTATTATTCTCATCTAAAAACACTTTAAAACTACGCTTTTTTCTCTTAAAAATTACTCAACTATTTTTCATACATTGTTAACTCACTCTGGTATTAAAATTTTAATTTCTCACTTCAAAACATATCCAATGTTTTTTTTTACTTTAAAAATTACTCAACTATTTTTCATACATTGTTAACTCACTCTGGTATTAAAATTTTAATTTCTCACTTCAAAACATATCCAATGTTTTTTTTTACTTTAAAAATTACTCAACTATTTTTCATACATTGTTAACTCACTCTGGTATTAAAATTTTAATTTCTCACTTCAAAACATATCCAATGTTTTTTTTTACTTTAAAAATTACTCAACTATTTTTAATACATTGTTAACTCACTCTGGTATTAAAATTTATTATTCTCATCTAAAAACACTTTAAAACTACGCTTTTTTCTCTTAAAAATTACTCAACTATTTTTCATACATTGTTAACTCACTCTGGTATTAAAATTTATTATTCTCACTTCAAAACATATCCAATGTTTTTTTTTACTTTAAAAATTACTCAACTATATTTCATACATTGTTAACTCACTCTGGTTTTAAAATTTTAATTTCTCACTTCAAAACACTGCAAAAACAAATTTTTTTTTTACTTTAAAAATTACTCAACTATTTTTCATACATTGTTAACTCACTCTGGTATTAAAATTTATTATTCTCACTTCAAAACATATCCAATGTTTTTTTTTACTTTAAAAATTACTCAACTATTTTTCATACATTGTTAACTCACTCTGGTATTAAAATTTTAATTTCTCACTTCAAAACATATCCAATGTTTTTTTTTACTTTAAAAATTACTCAACTATTTTTCCTACATTGTGCACTCACTCTGGTATTAAAATTTTAATTTCTCACTTCAAAACATATCCAATGTTTTTTTTTACTTTAAAAATTACTATACTATTTTTCATACATTGTTAACTCACTCTGGTATTAAAATTTTAATTTCTCACTTCAAAACATATCCAATGTTTTTTTTTACTTTAAAAATTACTCAACTATTTTTAATACATTGTTAACTCACTCTGGTATTAAAATTTATTATTCTCATCTAAAAACACTTTAAAACTACGCTTTTTTCTCTTAAAAATTACTCAACTATTTTTCATACATTGTTAACTCACTCTGGTATTAAAATTTATTATTCTCACTTCAAAACATATCCAATGTTTTTTTTTACTTTAAAAATTACTCAACTATATTTCATACATTGTTAACTCACTCTGGTATTAAAATTTTAATTTCTCACTTCAAAACATATCCAATGTTTTTTTTTACTTTAAAAATTACTCAACTATTTTTCATACATTGTTAACTCACTCTGGTATTAAAATTTTAATTTCTCACTTCAAAACATATCCAATGTTTTTTTTTACTTTAAAAATTACTCAACTATTTTTCATACATTGTTAACTCACTCTGGTATTAAAATTTATTATTCTCACTTCAAAACATATCCAATGTTTTTTTTCACTTTAAAAATTACTCAACTATTTTTAATACATTGTTAACTCACTCTGGTATTAAAATTTTAATTTCTCACTTCAAAACATATCCAATGTTTTTTTTTACTTTAAAAATTACTCAACTATTTTTCATACATTGTTAACTCACTCTGGTATTAAAATTTTAATTTCTCACTTCAAAACATATCCAATGTTTTTTTTTACTTTAAAAATTACTCAACTATTTTTCATACATTGTGCACTCACTCTGGTATTAAAATTTTAATTTCTCACTTCAAAACATATCCATTGTTTTTTTTTACTTTAAAAATTACTCAACTATTTTTCATACATTGTTAACTCACTCTGGTATTAAAATTTATTATTCTCACTTCAAAACATATCCAATGTTTTTTTTTACTTTAAAAATTACTCAACTATTTTTCATACATTGTTAACTCACTCTGGTATTAAAATTTTAATTTCTACTTTCAAAACATATCCAATGTTTTTTTTCACTTTAAAAATTACTCAACTATTTTTAATACATTGTTAACTCACTCTGATATTAAAATTTTAATTTCTCACTTCAAAACATATCCAATGTTTTTTTTCACTTTAAAAATTACTCAACTATTTTTCATACATTGTTAACTCACTCTGGTATTAAAATTTTAATTTCTCACTTCAAAACACTTCAAAAACTACGCTTTTTTCTCTTAAAAATTACTCAACTATTTTTCATACATTGTTAACTCACTCTGGTATTAAAATTTTAATTTCTCACTTCAAAACATATCCAATGTTTTTTTTTACTTTAAAAATTACTCAACTATTTTTCATACATTGCTAACTCACTCTGGTATTAAAATTTTAATTTCTCACTTCAAAACATATCCAATGTTTTTTTTTACTTTAAAAATTACTCAACTATTTTTCATACATTGTTAACTCACTCTGGTATTAAAATTTTAATTTCTCACTTCAAAACATATCCAATGTTTTTTTTCACTTTAAGATTACTCAACTATTTTTCATACATTGTTAACTCACTCTGATATTAAAATTTTAATTTCTCACTTCAAAACACTTCAAAAACTACGCTTTTTTCTCTTAAAAATTACTCAACTATTTTTCATACATTGTTAACTCACTCTGGTATTAAAATTTATTATTCTCACTTCAAAACATATCCAATGTTTTTTTTTACTTTAAAAATTACTCAACTATTTTTCATACATTGTTAACTCACTCTGGTATTAAAATTTTAATTTCTCACTTCAAAACACTTCAAAAACTACGCTTTTTTCTCTTAAAAATTACTCAACTATTTTTCATACATTGTTAACTCACTCTGGTATTAAAATTTATTATTCTCACTTCAAAACATATCCAATGTTTTTTTTTACTTTAAAAATTACTCAACTATTTTTCATACATTGCTAACTCACTCTGGTATTAAAATTTTAATTTCTCACTTCAAAACATATCCAATGTTTTTTTTTACTTTAAAAATTACTCAACTATTTTTCATACATTGTTAACTCACTCTGGTATTAAAATTTTAATTTCTCACTTCAAAACACTTCAAAAACTACGCTTTTTTCTCTTAAAAATTACTCAACTATTTTTCATACATTGTTAACTCACTCTGGTATTAAAATTTATTATTCTCACTTCAAAACATATCCAATGTTTTTTTTACTTTAAAAATTACTCAACTATTTTTCATAAATGGTAACTCACTCTGGTATTAAAATTTTAATTTCTCACTTCAAAACATATCCAATGTTTTTTTTTACTTTAAAAATTACTCAACTATATTTCATACATTGTTAACTCACTCTGGTATTAAAATTTTAATTTCTCACTTCAAAACATATCCAATGTTTTTTTTTACTTTAAAAATTACTCAACTATTTTTCATACATTGTTAACTCACTCTGGTATTAAAATTTTAATTTCTCACTTCAAAACATATCCAATGTTTTTTTTTACTTTAAAAATTACTCAACTATTTTTCATACATTGTTAACTCACTCTGGTATTAAAATTTATTATTCTCACTTCAAAACATATCCAATGTTTTTTTTTACTTTAAAAATTACTCAACTATTTTTCATACATTGTTAACTCACTCTGGTATTAAAATTTTAATTTCTCACTTCAAAACATATCCAATGTTTTTTTTTACTTTAAAAATTACTCAACTATTTTTCATACATTGCTAACTCACTCTGGTATTAAAATTTTAATTTCTCACTTCAAAACATATCCAATGTTTTTTTTTACTTTAAAAATTACTCAACTATTTTTCATACATTGTTAACTCACTCTGGTATTAAAATTTATTATTCTCACTTCAAAACATATCCAATGTTTTTTTTTACTTTAAAAATTACTCAACTATTTTTCATACATTGTTAACTCACTCTGGTTTTAAAATTTTAATTTCTCACTTCAAAACATATCCAATGTTTTTTTTTACTTTAAAAATTACTCAACTATTTTTCCTACATTGTGCACTCACTCTGGTATTAAAATTTTAATTTCTCACTTCAAAACATATCCAATGTTTTTTTTTACTTTAAAAATTACTCAACTATTTTTCCTACATTGTTAACTCACTCTGGTTTTAAAATTTAAATTTCTCACTTCAAAACATATCCAATGTTTTTTTTTACTTTAAAAATTACTCAACTATTTTTCATACATTGTTAACTCACTCTGGTATTAAAATTTTAATTTCTCACTTCAAAACATATCCAATGTTTTTTTTCACTTTAAAAATTACTCAACTATTTTTCATACATTGTTAACTCACTCTGGTATTAAAATTTTAATTTCTCACTTCAAAACATATCCAATGTTTTTTTTTACTTTAAAAATTACTCAACTATTTTTCATACATTGTTAACTCACTCTGGTATTAAAATTTTAATTTCTCACTTCAAAACATATCCAATGTTTTTTTTTACTTTAAAAATTACTCAACTATTTTTCCTACATTGTTAACTCACTCTGGTTTTAAAATTTAAATTTCTCACTTCAAAACATATCCAATGTTTTTTTTTACTTTAGAAATTACACTAACTTTTTTCTTAATTTGCTAACTCACTCTGGTATTAAAATTTTAATTTCTCACTTCAAAACATATCCAATGTTTTTTTTTACTTTAAAAATTACTCAACTATTTTTCATACATTGTTAACTCACTCTGGTATTAAAATTTATTATTCTCACTTCAAAACATATCCAATGTTTTTTTTTACTTTAAAAATTACTCAACTATTTTTCATACATTGTTAACTCACTCTGGTATTAAAATTTTAATTTCTCACTTCAAAACATATCCAATGTTTTTTTTTACTTTAAAAATTACTCAACTATTTTTCATACATTGTTAACTCACTCTGGTTTTAAAATTTTAATTTCTCACTTCAAAACATATCCAATGTTTTTTTTTACTTTAAAAATTACTCAACTATTTTTCATACATTGTTAACTCACTCTGGTATTAAAATTTTAATTTCTCACTTCAAAACATATCCAATGTTTTTTTTCACTTTAAAAATTACTCAACTATTTTTCCTACATTGTTAACTCACTCTGGTTCTAAAATTTAAATTTCTCACTTCAAAACATATCCATTGTTTTTTTTTACTTTAAAAATTACTCAACTATTTTTCATACATTGTTAACTCACTCTGGTATTAAAATTTTAATTTCTCACTTCAAAACACTTCAAAAACTACGCTTTTTACTTTAAAAATTACTCAACTATTTTTCATACATTGTTAACTCACTCTGGTATTAAAATTTTAATTTCTCACTTCAAAACATATCCAATGTTTTTTTTTACTTTAAAAATTACTCAACTATTTTTCCTACATTGTTAACTCACTCTGGTTTTAAAATTTAAATTTCTCACTTCAAAACATATCCATTGTTTTTTTTTACTTTAAAAATTACTCAACTATTTTTCCTACATTGTTAACTCACTCTGGTATTAAAATTTTAATTTCTCACTTCAAAACATATCCAATGTTTTTTTTTACTTTAAAAATTACTCAACTATTTTTCATACATTGTTAACTCACTCTGGTTTTAAAATTTTAATTTCTCACTTCAAAACATATCCAATGTTTTTTTTCACTTTAAAAATTACACTAACTTTTTTCTTACTTTGTTAACTCACTCTGGTATTAAAATTTATTATTCTCACTTCAAAACATATCCAATGTTTTTTTTTACTTTAAAAATTACACTAACTTTTTTCTTAATTTGCTAACTCACTCTGGTATTAAAATTTTAATTTCTCACTTCAAAACACTTCAAAAACTACGCTTTTTACTTTAAAAATTACTCAACTATTTTTCATACATTGTTAACTCACTCTGGTATTAAAATTTATCATTCTCACTTCAAAACATATCCAATGTTTTTTTTTACTTTAAAAATTACTCAACTATTTTTCATACATTGTTAACTCACTCTGGTATTAAAATTTAAATTTCTCACTTCAAAACATATCCAATGTTTTTTTTTACTTTAAAAATTACACTAACTTTTTTCTTAATTTGCTAACTCACTCTGGTATTAAAATTTTAATTTCTCACTTCAAAACACTTCAAAAACTACGCTTTTTACTTTAAAAATTACTCAACTATTTTTCATACATTGTTAACTCACTCTGGTATTAAAATTTATCATTCTCACTTCAAAACATATCCAATGTTTTTTTTTACTTTAAAAATTACTCAACTATTTTTCATACATTGTTAACTCACTCTGGTATTAAAATTTTAATTTCTCACTTCAAAACACTTCAAAAACTACGCTTTTTTCTCTTAAAAATTACTCAACTATTTTTCATACATTGTTAACTCACTCTGGTATTAAAATTTATTATTCTCACTTCAAAACATATCCAATGTTTTTTTTTACTTTAAAAATTACTCAACTATTTTTCATACATTGTTAACTCACTCTGGTTTTAAAATTTTAATTTCTCACTTCAAAACATATCCAATGTTTTTTTTCACTTTAAAAATTACACTAACTTTTTTCTTAATTTGCTAACTCACTCTGGTATTAAAATTTTAATTTCTCACTTCAAAACACTTCAAAAACTACGCTTTTTACTTTAAAAATTACTCAACTATTTTTCATACATTGTTAACTCACTCTGGTATTAAAATTTATCATAATCACTTCAAAACATATCCAATGTTTTTTTTTACTTTAAAAATTACTCAACTATTTTTCATACATTGCTAACTCACTCTGGTATTAAAATTTATTATTCTCACTTCAAAACATATCCAATGTTTTTTTTTACTTTAAAAATTACACTAACTTTTTTCTTAATTTGCTAACTCACTCTGGTATTAAAATTTTAATTTCTCACTTCAAAACACTTCAAAAACTACGCTTTTTACTTTAAAAATTACTCAACTATTTTTCATACATTGTTAACTCACTCTGGTATTAAAATTTTAATTTCTCACTTCAAAACATATCCAATGTTTTTTTTTACTTTAAAAATTACTCAACTATTTTTCATACATTGTTAACTCACTCTGGTATTAAAATTTTAATTTCTCACTTCAAAACACTTCAAAAACTACGCTTTTTACTTTAAAAATTACTCAACTATTTTTCATACATTGTTAACTCACTCTGGTATTAAAATTTTAATTTCTCACTTCAAAACATATCCAATGTTTTTTTTTACTTTAAAAATTACTCAACTATTTTTCCTACATTGTTAACTCACTCTGGTTTTAAAATTTAAATTTCTCACTTCAAAACATATCCATTGTTTTTTTTTACTTTAAAAATTACTCAACTATTTTTCCTACATTGTTAACTCACTCTGGTATTAAAATTTTAATTTCTCACTTCAAAACATATCCAATGTTTTTTTTTACTTTAAAAATTACTCAACTATTTTTCATACATTGTTAACTCACTCTGGTTTTAAAATTTTAATTTCTCACTTCAAAACATATCCAATGTTTTTTTTCACTTTAAAAATTACACTAACTTTTTTCTTACTTTGTTAACTCACTCTGGTATTAAAATTTATTATTCTCACTTCAAAACATATCCAATGTTTTTTTTTACTTTAAAAATTACACTAACTTTTTTCTTAATTTGCTAACTCACTCTGGTATTAAAATTTTAATTTCTCACTTCAAAACACTTCAAAAACTACGCTTTTTACTTTAAAAATTACTCAACTATTTTTCATACATTGTTAACTCACTCTGGTATTAAAATTTATCATTCTCACTTCAAAACATATCCAATGTTTTTTTTTACTTTAAAAATTACTCAACTATTTTTCATACATTGTTAACTCACTCTGGTATTAAAATTTAAATTTCTCACTTCAAAACATATCCAATGTTTTTTTTTACTTTAAAAATTACACTAACTTTTTTCTTAATTTGCTAACTCACTCTGGTATTAAAATTTTAATTTCTCACTTCAAAACACTTCAAAAACTACGCTTTTTACTTTAAAAATTACTCAACTATTTTTCATACATTGTTAACTCACTCTGGTATTAAAATTTTAATTTCTCACTTCAAAACATATCCAATGTTTTTTTTTACTTTAAAAATTACTCAACTATTTTTCATACATTGTTAACTCACTCTGGTATTAAAATTTTAATTTCTCACTTCAAAACATATCCAATGTTTTTTTTTACTTTAAAAATTACTCAACTATTTTTCATACATTGTTAACTCACTCTGGTATTAAAATTTTAATTTCTCACTTCAAAACATATCCAATGTTTTTTTTTACTTTAAAAATTACTCAACTATTTTTCATACATTGTTAACTCACTCTGGTTTTAAAATTTTAATTTCTCACTTCAAAACATATCCAATGTTTTTTTTTACTTTAAAAATTACTCAACTATTTTTCCTACATTGTTAACTCACTCTGGTATTAAAATTTAAATTTCTCACTTCAAAACATATCCAATGTTTTTTTTTACTTTAAAAATTACACTAACTTTTTTCTTAATTTGCTAACTCACTCTGGTATTAAAATTTTAATTTCTCACTTCAAAACACTTCAAAAACTACGCTTTTTACTTTAAAAATTACTCAACTATTTTTCATACATTGTTAACTCACTCTGGTATTAAAATTTATTATTCTCACTTCAAAACATATCCAATGTTTTTTTTTACTTTAAAAATTACTCAACTATTTTTCATACATTGTTAACTCACTCTGGTATTAAAATTTTAATTTCTACTTTCAAAACATATCCAATGTTTTTTTTCACTTTAAAAATTACTCAACTATTTTTAATACATTGTTAACTCACTCTGGTATTAAAATTTTAATTTCTCACTTCAAAACATATCCAATGTTTTTTTTCACTTTAAAAATTACTCAACTATTTTTCATACATTGTTAACTCACTCTGGTATTAAAATTTATCATTCTCACTTCAAAACATATCCAATGTTTTTTTTTACTTTAAAAATTACTCAACTATTTTTCATACATTGTTAACTCACTCTGGTTTTAAAATTTTAATTTCTCACTTCAAAACATATCCAATGTTTTTTTTTACTTTAAAAATTACTCAACTATTTTTCATACATTGTTAACTCACTCTGGTATTAAAATTTATTATTCTCACTTCAAAACATATCCAATGTTTTTTTTTACTTTAAAAATTACTCAACTATTTTTCATACATTGTTAACTCACTCTGGTATTAAAATTTATCATTCTCACTTCAAAACATATAAAAGTTTTTTTTTACTTTAAAAATTACTCAACTATTTTTCATACATTGTTAACTCACTCTGGTATTAAAATTTATCATTCTCACTTCAAAACATATCCAATGTTTTTTTTCACTTTAAAAATTACTCAACTATTTTTCATACATTGTTAACTCACTCTGGTATTAAAATTTTAATTTCTCACTTCAAAACATATCCAATGTTTTTTTTTACTTTAAAAATTACTCAACTATTTTTCATACATTGTTAACTCACTCTGGTATTAAAATTTATTATTCTCACTTCAAAACATATCCAATGTTTTTTTTTACTTTAAAAATTACTCAACTATTTTTCATACATTGTTAACTCACTCTGGTATTAAAATTTTAATTTCTCACTTCAAAACATATCCAATGTTTTTTTTCACTTTAAAAATTACTCAACTATTTTTCATACATTGTTAACTCACTCTGGTATTAAAATTTAAATTTCTCACTTCAAAACATATCCATTGTTTTTTTTTACTTTAAAAATTACTCAACTATTTTTCATACATTGCTAACTCACTCTGGTATTAAAATTTAAATTTCTCACTTCAAAATATATCCAATGTTTTTTTTTACTTTAAAAATTACTCAACTATTTTTCATACATTGTTAACTCACTCTGGTATTAAAATTTATCATTCTCACTTCAAAACATATCCAATGTTTTTTTTTACTTTAAAAATTACTCAACTATTTTTCATACATTGTTAACTCACTCTGGTATTAAAATTTTAATTTCTCACTTCAAAACATATCCAATGTTTTTTTTTACTTTAAAAATTACTCAACTATTTTTCCTACATTGTGCACTCACTCTGGTATTAAAATTTTAATTTCTCACTTCAAAACATATCCAATGTTTTTTTTTACTTTAAAAATTACTCAACTATTTTTCATACATTGTTAACTCACTCTGGTATTAAAATTTTAATTTCTCACTTCAAAACATATCCAATGTTTTTTTTTACTTTAAAAATTACTCAACTATTTTTCATACATTGTTAACTCACTCTGGTATTAAAATTTATTATTCTCACTTCAAAACATATCCAATGTTTTTTTTTACTTTAAAAATTACTCAACTATTTTTCATACATTGTTAACTCACTCTGGTTTTAAAATTTTAATTTCTCACTTCAAAACATATCCAATGTTTTTTTTCACTTTAAAAATTACACTAACTTTTTTCTTACTTTGTTAACTCACTCTGGTATTAAAATTTATTATTCTCACTTCAAAACATATCCAATGTTTTTTTTTACTTTAAAAATTACACTAACTTTTTTCTTAATTTGCTAACTCACTCTGGTATTAAAATTTTAATTTCTCACTTCAAAACACTTCAAAAACTACGCTTTTTACTTTAAAAATTACTCAACTATTTTTCATACATTGTTAACTCACTCTGGTATTAAAATTTATCATTCTCACTTCAAAACATATCCAATGTTTTTTTTTACTTTAAAAATTACTCAACTATTTTTCATACATTGTTAACTCACTCTGGTATTAAAATTTAAATTTCTCACTTCAAAACATATCCAATGTTTTTTTTTACTTTAAAAATTACTCAACTATTTTTCATACATTGTTAACTCACTCTGGTATTAAAATTTATCATTCTCACTTCAAAACATATAAAAGTTTTTTTTTACTTTAAAAATTACTCAACTATTTTTCCTACATTGTGCACTCACTCTGGTATTAAAATTTATCATTCTCACTTCAAAACATATCCAATGTTTTTTTTCACTTTAAAAATTACTCAACTATTTTTCATACATTGTTAACTCACTCTGGTATTAAAATTTTAATTTCTCACTTCAAAACATATCCAATGTTTTTTTTTACTTTAAAAATTACTCAACTATTTTTCATACATTGTTAACTCACTCTGGTATTAAAATTTATTATTCTCACTTCAAAACATATCCAATGTTTTTTTTTACTTTAAAAATTACTCAACTATTTTTCATACATTGTTAACTCACTCTGGTATTAAAATTTATCATTCTCACTTCAAAACATATAAAAGTTTTTTTTTACTTTAAAAATTACTCAACTATTTTTCATACATTGTTAACTCACTCTGGTATTAAAATTTATCATTCTCACTTCAAAACATATCCAATGTTTTTTTTCACTTTAAAAATTACTCAACTATTTTTCATACATTGTTAACTCACTCTGGTATTAAAATTTTAATTTCTCACTTCAAAACATATCCAATGTTTTTTTTTACTTTAAAAATTACTCAACTATTTTTCATACATTGTTAACTCACTCTGGTATTAAAATTTATTATTCTCACTTCAAAACATATCCAATGTTTTTTTTTACTTTAAAAATTACTCAACTATTTTTCATACATTGTTAACTCACTCTGGTATTAAAATTTTAATTTCTCACTTCAAAACATATCCAATGTTTTTTTTCACTTTAAAAATTACTCAACTATTTTTCATACATTGTTAACTCACTCTGGTATTAAAATTTAAATTTCTCACTTCAAAACATATCCATTGTTTTTTTTTACTTTAAAAATTACTCAACTATTTTTCCTACATTGTTAACTCACTCTGGTATTAAAATTTAAATTTCTCACTTCAAAATATATCCAATGTTTTTTTTTACTTTAAAAATTACTCAACTATTTTTCATACATTGTTAACTCACTCTGGTATTAAAATTTATCATTCTCACTTCAAAACATATCCAATGTTTTTTTTTACTTTAAAAATTACTCAACTATTTTTCATACATTGTTAACTCACTCTGGTATTAAAATTTTAATTTCTCACTTCAAAACATATCCAATGTTTTTTTTTACTTTAAAAATTACTCAACTATTTTTCCTACATTGTGCACTCACTCTGGTATTAAAATTTTAATTTCTCACTTCAAAACATATCCAATGTTTTTTTTTACTTTAAAAATTACTCAACTATTTTTCATACATTGTTAACTCACTCTGGTATTAAAATTTATTATTCTCACTTCAAAACATATCCAATGTTTTTTTTTACTTTAAAAATTACTCAACTATTTTTCATACATTGTTAACTCACTCTGGTATTAAAATTTATCATTCTCACTTCAAAACATATCCAATGTTTTTTTTTACTTTAAAAATTACTCAACTATTTTTCATACATTGTTAACTCACTCTGGTATTAAAATTTATCATTCTCACTTCAAAACATATCCAATGTTTTTTTTTACTTTAAAAATTACTCAACTATTTTTCATACATTGTTAACTCACTCTGGTATTAAAATTTTAATTTCTCACTTCAAAACATATCCAATGTTTTTTTTTACTTTAAAAATTACTCAACTATTTTTCATACATTGTTAACTCACTCTGGTATTAAAATTTTAATTTCTCACTTCAAAACATATCCAATGTTTTTTTTTACTTTAAAAATTACTCAACTATTTTTCATACATTGTTAACTCACTCTGGTATTAAAATTTTAATTTCTCACTTCAAAACATATCCAATGTTTTTTTTTACTTTAAAAATTACTCAACTATTTTTCATACATTGTTAACTCACTCTGGTATTAAAATTTAAATTTCTCACTTCAAAACATATCCATTGTTTTTTTTTACTTTAAAAATTACTCAACTATTTTTCATACATTGCTAACTCACTCTGGTATTAAAATTTAAATTTCTCACTTCAAAATATATCCAATGTTTTTTTTTACTTTAAAAATTACTCAACTATTTTTCATACATTGTTAACTCACTCTGGTATTAAAATTTATCATTCTCACTTCAAAACATATCCAATGTTTTTTTTTACTTTAAAAATTACTCAACTATTTTTCATACATTGTTAACTCACTCTGGTATTAAAATTTTAATTTCTCACTTCAAAACATATCCAATGTTTTTTTTTACTTTAAAAATTACTCAACTATTTTTCCTACATTGTGCACTCACTCTGGTATTAAAATTTTAATTTCTCACTTCAAAACATATCCAATGTTTTTTTTTACTTTAAAAATTACTCAACTATTTTTCATACATTGTTAACTCACTCTGGTATTAAAATTTTAATTTCTCACTTCAAAACATATCCAATGTTTTTTTTTACTTTAAAAATTACTCAACTATTTTTCATACATTGTTAACTCACTCTGGTATTAAAATTTATTATTCTCACTTCAAAACATATCCAATGTTTTTTTTTACTTTAAAAATTACACTAACTTTTTTCTTACTTTGCTAACTCACTCTGATATTAAAATTTATTATTCTCACTTCAAAACATATCCAATGTTTTTTTTTACTTTAAAAATTACTCAACTATTTTTCCTACATTGTGCACTCACTCTGGTATTAAAATTTTAATTTCTCACTTCAAAACATATCCAATGTTTTTTTTTACTTTAAAAATTACTCAACTATTTTTCTTACTTTGCTAACTCACTCTGGTATTAAAATTTTAATTTCTCACTTCAAAACATATCCAATGTTTTTTTTTACTTTAAAAATTACTCAACTATTTTTCATACATTGTTAACTCACTCTGGTATTAAAATTTATTATTCTCACTTCAAAATATATCCAATGTTTTTTTTTACTTTAAAA
The DNA here is from genome assembly GCA_946699065.1 of Loxodes magnus. Lineage (NCBI taxonomy): Eukaryota > Ciliophora > Karyorelictea > Loxodida > Loxodidae > Loxodes > Loxodes magnus. Next base: position 80,889 of record CAMPDV010000086.1, on the reverse strand, counting down.
ATTACTCAACTATTTTTCATACATTGTTAACTCACTCTGGTATTAAAATTTATCATTCTCACTTCAAAACATATCCAATGTTTTTTTTTACTTTAAAAATTACTCAACTATTTTTCATACATTGTTAACTCACTCTGGTATTAAAATTTTAATTTCTCACTTCAAAACATATCCAATGTTTTTTTTTACTTTAAAAATTACTCAACTATTTTTCTTACTTTGCTAACTCACTCTGGTATTAAAATTTTAATTTCTCACTTCAAAACATATCCAATGTTTTTTTTTACTTTAAAAATTACTCAACTATTTTTCATACATTGTTAACTCACTCTGGTATTAAAATTTATTATTCTCACTTCAAAATATATCCAATGTTTTTTTTCACTTTAAAAATTACTCAACTATTTTTCATACATTGTTAACTCACTCTGGTATTAAAATTTAAATTTCTCACTTCAAAACATATCCATTGTTTTTTTTTACTTTAAAAATTACTCAACTATTTTTCATACATTGCTAACTCACTCTGGTATTAAAATTTAAATTTCTCACTTCAAAATATATCCAATGTTTTTTTTTACTTTAAAAATTACTCAACTATTTTTCATACATTGTTAACTCACTCTGGTATTAAAATTTATCATTCTCACTTCAAAACATATCCAATGTTTTTTTTTACTTTAAAAATTACTCAACTATTTTTCATACATTGTTAACTCACTCTGGTATTAAAATTTTAATTTCTCACTTCAAAACATATCCAATGTTTTTTTTTACTTTAAAAATTACTCAACTATTTTTCCTACATTGTGCACTCACTCTGGTATTAAAATTTTAATTTCTCACTTCAAAACATATCCAATGTTTTTTTTTACTTTAAAAATTACTCAACTATTTTTCATACATTGTTAACTCACTCTGGTATTAAAATTTTAATTTCTCACTTCAAAACATATCCAATGTTTTTTTTTACTTTAAAAATTACTCAACTATTTTTCATACATTGTTAACTCACTCTGGTATTAAAATTTATTATTCTCACTTCAAAACATATCCAATGTTTTTTTTTACTTTAAAAATTACACTAACTTTTTTCTTACTTTGCTAACTCACTCTGATATTAAAATTTATTATTCTCACTTCAAAACATATCCAATGTTTTTTTTTACTTTAAAAATTACTCAACTATTTTTCCTACATTGTGCACTCACTCTGGTATTAAAATTTTAATTTCTCACTTCAAAACATATCCAATGTTTTTTTTTACTTTAAAAATTACTCAACTATTTTTCTTACTTTGCTAACTCACTCTGGTATTAAAATTTTAATTTCTCACTTCAAAACATATCCAATGTTTTTTTTTACTTTAAAAATTACTCAACTATTTTTCATACATTGTTAACTCACTCTGGTATTAAAATTTATTATTCTCACTTCAAAATATATCCAATGTTTTTTTTTACTTTAAAAATTACTCAACTATTTTTCATACATTGTTAACTCACTCTGGTATTAAAATTTATCATTCTCACTTCAAAACATATCCAATGTTTTTTTTTACTTTAAAAATTACTCAACTATTTTTCATACATTGTTAACTCACTCTGGTATTAAAATTTTAATTTCTCACTTCAAAACATATCCAATGTTTTTTTTTACTTTAAAAATTACTCAACTATTTTTCTTACTTTGCTAACTCACTCTGGTATTAAAATTTTAATTTCTCACTTCAAAACATATCCAATGTTTTTTTTTACTTTAAAAATTACTCAACTATTTTTCATACATTGTTAACTCACTCTGGTATTAAAATTTATTATTCTCACTTCAAAATATATCCAATGTTTTTTTTTACTTTAAAAATTACTCAACTATTTTTCATACATTGTTAACTCACTCTGGTATTAAAATTTATCATTCTCACTTCAAAACATATCCAATGTTTTTTTTTACTTTAAAAATTACTCAACTATTTTTCATACATTGTTAACTCACTCTGGTATTAAAATTTTAATTTCTCACTTCAAAACATATCCAATGTTTTTTTTCACTTTAAAAATTACTCAACTATTTTTCCTACATTGTGCACTCACTCTGGTATTAAAATTTTAATTTCTCACTTCAAAACATATCCAATGTTTTTTTTTACTTTAAAAATTACTCAACTATTTTTCATACATTGTTAACTCACTCTGGTTTTAAAATTTATCATTCTCACTTCAAAACATATCCAATTTTTTTTTTTACTTTAAAAATTACTCAACTATTTTTCATACATTGTTAACTCACTCTGGTATTAAAATTTTAATTTCTCACTTCAAAACATATCCAATGTTTTTTTTTACTTTAAAAATTACTCAACTATTTTTCCTACATTGTGCACTCACTCTGGTATTAAAATTTTAATTTCTCACTTCAAAACATATCCAATGTTTTTTTTTACTTTAAAAATTACTCAACTATTTTTCATACATTGTTAACTCACTCTGGTATTAAAATTTTAATTTCTCACTTCAAAACATATCCAATGTTTTTTTTCACTTTAAAAATTACTCAACTATTTTTCATACATTGTTAACTCACTCTGGTATTAAAATTTATCATTCTCACTTCAAAACATATCCAATGTTTTTTTTTACTTTAAAAATTACTCAACTATTTTTCATACATTGTTAACTCACTCTGGTATTAAAATTTTAATTTCTCACTTCAAAACATATCCAATGTTTTTTTTTACTTTAAAAATTACTCAACTATTTTTCATACATTGTTAACTCACTCTGGTATTAAAATTTTAATTTCTCACTTCAAAACATATCCAATGTTTTTTTTTACTTTAAAAATTACTCAACTATTTTTCATACATTGTTAACTCACTCTGGTTTTAAAATTTTAATTTCTCACTTCAAAACATATCCAATGTTTTTTTTTACTTTAAAAATTACTCAACTATTTTTCATACATTGTTAACTCACTCTGGTATTAAAATTTATTATTCTCACTTCAAAACATATCCAATGTTTTTTTTTACTTTAAAAATTACTCAACTATTTTTCATACATTGTTAACTCACTCTGGTATTAAAATTTTAATTTCTCACTTCAAAACATATCCAATGTTTTTTTTTACTTTAAAAATTACTCAACTATTTTTCATACATTGTTAACTCACTCTGGTTTTAAAATTTTAATTTCTCACTTCAAAACATATCCAATGTTTTTTTTTACTTTAAAAATTACTCAACTATTTTTCATACATTGTTAACTCACTCTGGTATTAAAATTTTAATTTCTCACTTCAAAACATATCCAATGTTTTTTTTTACTTTAAAAATTACTCAACTATTTTTCATACATTGTTAACTCACTCTGGTATTAAAATTTATCATTCTCACTTCAAAACATATCCAATGTTTTTTTTCACTTTAAAAATTACTCAACTATTTTTCATACATTGTTAACTCACTCTGGTATTAAAATTTATCATTCTCACTTCAAAACATATCCAATGTTTTTTTTTACTTTAAAAATTACTCAACTATTTTTCTTACTTTGCTAACTCACTCTGGTATTAAAATTTAAATTTCTCACTTCAAAACATATCCAATGTTTTTTTTTACTTTAAAAATTACTCAACTATTTTTCATACATTGTTAACTCACTCTGGTATTAAAATTTATTATTCTCACTTCAAAATATATCCAATGTTTTTTTTTACTTTAAAAATTACTCAACTATTTTTCATACTTTGCTAACTCACTCTGGTATTAAAATTTTAATTTCTCACTTCAAAACATATCCAATGTTTTTTTTTACTTTAAAAATTACTCAACTATTTTTCATACATTGTTAACTCACTCTGGTATTAAAATTTATCATTCTCACTTCAAAACATATCCAATGTTTTTTTTTACTTTAAAAATTACTCAACTATTTTTCATACTTTGCTAACTCACTCTGGTATTAAAATTTTAATTTCTCACTTCAAAACATATCCAATGTTTTTTTTTACTTTAAAAATTACTCAACTATTTTTCATACATTGTTAACTCACTCTGGTATTAAAATTTATTATTCTCACTTCAAAATATATCCAATGTTTTTTTTTACTTTAAAAATTACTCAACTATTTTTCATACATTGTTAACTCACTCTGGTATTAAAATTTATCATTCTCACTTCAAAACATATCCAATGTTTTTTTTCACTTTAAAAATTACTCAACTATTTTTCATACATTGTTAACTCACTCTGGTATTAAAATTTATTATTCTCACTTCAAAACATATCCAATGTTTTTTTTTACTTTAAAAATTACTCAACTATTTTTCCTACATTGTGCACTCACTCTGGTATTAAAATTTATCATTCTCACTTCAAAACATATCCAATGTTTTTTTTCACTTTAAAAATTACTCAACTATTTTTCATACATTGTTAACTCACTCTGGTATTAAAATTTTAATTTCTCACTTCAAAACATATCCAATGTTTTTTTTTACTTTAAAAATTACTCAACTATTTTTCCTACATTGTGCACTCACTCTGGTATTAAAATTTTAATTTCTCACTTCAAAACATATCCAATGTTTTTTTTTACTTTAAAAATTACTCAACTATTTTTCATACATTGTTAACTCACTCTGGTATTAAAATTTTAATTTCTCACTTCAAAACATATCCAATGTTTTTTTTTACTTTAAAAATTACTCAACTATTTTTCATACATTGTTAACTCACTCTGGTATTAAAATTTTAATTTCTCACTTCAAAACATATCCAATGTTTTTTTTTACTTTAAAAATTACTCAACTATTTTTCATACATTGTTAACTCACTCTGGTATTAAAATTTTAATTTCTCACTTCAAAACATATCCAATGTTTTTTTTTACTTTAAAAATTACTCAACTATTTTTCATACATTGTTAACTCACTCTGGTATTAAAATTTAAATTTCTCACTTCAAAACATATCCATTGTTTTTTTTTACTTTAAAAATTACTCAACTATTTTTCATACATTGCTAACTCACTCTGGTATTAAAATTTTAATTTCTCACTTCAAAATATATCCAATGTTTTTTTTTACTTTAAAAATTACTCAACTATTTTTCATACATTGTTAACTCACTCTGGTATTAAAATTTATCATTCTCACTTCAAAACATATCCATTGTTTTTTTTTACTTTAAAAATTACTCAACTATTTTTCATACATTGTTAACTCACTCTGGTATTAAAATTTTAATTTCTCACTTCAAAACATATCCAATGTTTTTTTTTACTTTAAAAATTACTCAACTATTTTTCATACATTGTTAACTCACTCTGGTATTAAAATTTTAATTTCTCACTTCAAAACATATCCAATGTTTTTTTTTACTTTAAAAATTACTCAACTATTTTTCTTACTTTGCTAACTCACTCTGGTATTAAAATTTTAATTTCTCACTTCAAAACATATCCAATGTTTTTTTTTACTTTAAAAATTACTCAACTATTTTTCATACATTGTTAACTCACTCTGGTATTAAAATTTATTATTCTCACTTCAAAATATATCCAATGTTTTTTTTTACTTTAAAAATTACTCAACTATTTTTCATACATTGTTAACTCACTCTGGTATTAAAATTTATCATTCTCACTTCAAAACATATCCAATGTTTTTTTTCACTTTAAAAATTACTCAACTATTTTTCATACATTGTTAACTCACTCTGGTATTAAAATTTTAATTTCTCACTTCAAAACATATCCAATGTTTTTTTTCACTTTAAAAATTACTCAACTATTTTTCCTACATTGTGTACTCACTCTGGTATTAAAATTTTAATTTCTCACTTCAAAACATATCCAATGTTTTTTTTTACTTTAAAAATTACTCAACTATTTTTCATACATTGTTAACTCACTCTGGTATTAAAATTTATCATTCTCACTTCAAAACATATCCAATGTTTTTTTTTACTTTAAAAATTACTCAACTATTTTTCATACATTGTTAACTCACTCTGGTATTAAAATTTTAATTTCTCACTTCAAAACATATCCAATGTTTTTTTTTACTTTAAAAATTACTCAACTATTTTTCCTACATTGTGCACTCACTCTGGTATTAAAATTTTAATTTCTCACTTCAAAACATATCCAATGTTTTTTTTTACTTTAAAAATTACTCAACTATTTTTCATACATTGTTAACTCACTCTGGTATTAAAATTTTAATTTCTCACTTCAAAACATATCCAATGTTTTTTTTTACTTTAAAAATTACTCAACTATTTTTCTTACTTTGCTAACTCACTCTGGTATTAAAATTTTAATTTCTCACTTCAAAACATATCCAATGTTTTTTTTTACTTTAAAAATTACTCAACTATTTTTCATACATTGTTAACTCACTCTGGTATTAAAATTTATCATTCTCACTTCAAAACATATCCAATGTTTTTTTTCACTTTAAAAATTACTCAACTATTTTTCATACATTGCTAACTCACTCTGGTATTAAAATTTATCATTCTCACTTCAAAACATATCCAATGTTTTTTTTCACTTTAAAAATTACTCAACTATTTTTCATACATTGTTAACTCACTCTGGTATTAAAATTTAAATTTCTCACTTCAAAACATATCCAATGTTTTTTTTTACTTTAAAAATTACTCAACTATTTTTCCTACATTGTGCACTCACTCTGGTATTAAAATTTTAATTTCTCACTTCAAAACATATCCAATGTTTTTTTTTACTTTAAAAATTACTCAACTATTTTTCATACATTGCTAACTCACTCTGGTATTAAAATTTTAATTTCTCACTTCAAAACATATCCAATGTTTTTTTTTACTTTAAAAATTACTCAACTATTTTTCTTACTTTGCTAACTCACTCTGGTATTAAAATTTTAATTTCTCACTTCAAAACATATCCAATGTTTTTTTTTACTTTAAAAATTACTCAACTATTTTTCATACATTGTTAACTCACTCTGGTATTAAAATTTTAATTTCTCACTTCAAAACATATCCAATGTTTTTTTTCACTTTAAAAATTACTCAACTATTTTTCATACATTGCTAACTCACTCTGGTATTAAAATTTATCATTCTCACTTCAAAACATATCCAATGTTTTTTTTCACTTTAAAAATTACTCAACTATTTTTCATACATTGTTAACTCACTCTGGTATTAAAATTTATTATTCTCACTTCAAAACATATCCAATGTTTTTTTTTACTTTAAAAATTACTCAACTATTTTTCCTACATTGTTAACTCACTCTGGTATTTAAATTTTAATTTCTCACTTCAAAACATATCCAATGTTTTTTTTTACTTTAAAAATTACTCAACTATTTTTCTTACTTTGCTAACTCACTCTGGTATTAAAATTTATCATTCTCACTTCAAAACATATCCAATGTTTTTTTTTACTTTAAAAATTACTCAACTATTTTTCATACATTGTTAACTCACTCTGGTATTAAAATTTTAATTTCTCACTTCAAAACATATCCAATGTTTTTTTTCACTTTAAAAATTACTCAACTATTTTTCATACATTGCTAACTCACTCTGGTATTAAAATTTATCATTCTCACTTCAAAACATATCCAATGTTTTTTTTCACTTTAAAAATTACTCAACTATTTTTCATACATTGTTAACTCACTCTGGTATTAAAAATTATCATTCTCACTTCAAAACATATCCAATGTTTTTTTTTACTTTAAAAATTACTCAACTATTTTTCATACATTGTTAACTCACTCTGGTATTAAAATTTTAATTTCTCACTTCAAAACATATCCAATGTTTTTTTTTAGTTTAAAAATTACTCAACTATTTTTCATACATTGTTAACTCACTCTGGTATTAAAATTTTAATTTCTCACTTCAAAACATATCCAATGTTTTTTTTTACTTTAAAAATTACTCAACTATTTTTCATACATTGCTAACTCACTCTGGTATTAAAATTTATCATTCTCATCTAAAAACATATCCAATGTTTTTTTTTACTTTAAAAATTACTCAACTATTTTTCATACATTGTTAACTCACTCTGGTATTAAAATTTATCATTCTCACTTCAAAACATATCCAATGTTTTTTTTTACTTTAAAAATTACTCAACTATTTTTCATACTTTGCTAACTCACTCTGGTATTAAAATTTTAATTTCTCACTTCAAAACACTTCAAAAACTACGCTTTTTACTTTAAAAATTACTCAACTATTTTTCATACATTGTTAACTCACTCTGGTATTAAAATTTATCATTCTCACTTCAAAACATATCCAATGTTTTTTTTCACTTTAAAAATTACTCAACTATTTTTCATACATTGTTAACTCACTCTGGTATTAAAATTTTAATTTCTCACTTCAAAACATATCCAATGTTTTTTTTTACTTTAAAAATTACTCAACTATTTTTCATACATTGTTAACTCACTCTGGTATTAAAATTTATCATTCTCACTTCAAAACATATCCAATGTTTTTTTTCACTTTAAAAATTACTCAACTATTTTTCATACATTGCTAACTCACTCTGGTATTAAAATTTTAATTTCTCACTTCAAAACATATCCAATGTTTTTTTTTACTTTAAAAATTACTCAACTATTTTTCATACATTGTTAACTCACTCTGGTATTAAAATTTATCATTCTCACTTCAAAACATATCCAATGTTTTTTTTCACTTTAAAAATTACTCAACTATTTTTCATACATTGCTAACTCACTCTGGTATTAAAATTTTAATTTCTCACTTCAAAACATATCCAATGTTTTTTTTCACTTTAAAAATTACTCAACTATTTTTCATACATTGTTAACTCACTCTGGTATTAAAATTTTAATTTCTCACTTCAAAACATATCCAATGTTTTTTTTTACTTTAAAAATTACTCAACTATTTTTCATACATTGTTAACTCACTCTGGTATTAAAATTTATCATTCTCACTTCAAAACATATCCAATGTTTTTTTTACTTTAAAAATTACTCAACTATTTTTCATACATTGTTAACTCACTCTGGTATTAAAATTTTAATTTCTCACTTCAAAACATATCCAATGTTTTTTTTACTTTAAAAATTACTCAACTATTTTTCATACATTGTTAACTCACTCTGGTTTTAAAATTTTAATTTCTCACTTCAAAACATATCCAATGTTTTTTTTTACTTTAAAAATTACTCAACTATTTTTCATACATTGTTAACTCACTCTGGTATTAAAATTTTAATTTCTCACTTCAAAACATATCCAATGTTTTTTTTTACTTTAAAAATTACTCAACTATTTTTCATACATTGTTAACTCACTCTGGTATTAAAATTTTAATTTCTCACTTCAAAACATATCCAATGTTTTTTTTCACTTTAAAAATTACACTAACTTTTTTCTTAATTTGCTAACTCACTCTGGTATTAAAATTTTAATTTCTCACTTCAAAACATATCCAATGTTTTTTTTTACTTTAAAAATTACTCAACTATTTTTCATACATTGTTAACTCACTCTGGTATTAAAATTTTAATTTCTCACTTCAAAACATATCCAATGTTTTTTTTTACTTTAAAAATTACACTAACTTTTTTCTTAATTTGCTAACTCACTCTGGTATTAAAATTTTAATTTCTCACTTCAAAACACTTCAAAAACTACGCTTTTTACTTTAAAAATTACTCAACTATTTTTCATACATTGTTAACTCACTCTGGTTTTAAAATTTTAATTTCTCACTTCAAAACATATCCAATGTTTTTTTTTACTTTAAAAATTACTCAACTATTTTTCATACATTGTTAACTCACTCTGGTATTAAAATTTTAATTTCTCACTTCAAAACATATCCAATGTTTTTTTTTACTTTAAAAATTACTCAACTATTTTTCATACATTGTTAACTCACTCTGGTATTAAAATTTTAATTTCTCACTTCAAAACATATCCAATGTTTTTTTTTACTTTAAAAATTACTCAACTATTTTTCATACATTGTTAACTCACTCTGGTATTAAAATTTTAATTTCTCACTTCAAAACATATCCAATTTTTTTTTTTACTTTAAAAATTACTCAACTATTTTTCATACATTGCTAACTCACTCTGGTATTAAAATTTATCATTCTCATCTAAAAACATATCCAATGTTTTTTTTTACTTTAAAAATTACTCAACTATTTTTCATACATTGTTAACTCACTCTGGTATTAAAATTTATCATTCTCACTTCAAAACATATCCAATGTTTTTTTTTACTTTAAAAATTACTCAACTATTTTTCCTACATTGTGCACTCACTCTGGTATTAAAATTTTAATTTCTCACTTCAAAACACTTCAAAAACTACGCTTTTTACTTTAAAAATTACTCAACTATTTTTCATACATTGTTAACTCACTCTGGTATTAAAATTTATCATTCTCACTTCAAAACATATCCAATGTTTTTTTTCACTTTAAAAATTACTCAACTATTTTTCATACATTGTTAACTCACTCTGGTATTAAAATTTTAATTTCTCACTTCAAAACATATCCAATGTTTTTTTTTACTTTAAAAATTACTCAACTATTTTTCATACATTGTTAACTCACTCTGGTATTAAAATTTATCATTCTCACTTCAAAACATATCCAATGTTTTTTTTCACTTTAAAAATTACTCAACTATTTTTCATACATTGCTAACTCACTCTGGTATTAAAATTATAATTTCTCACTTAAAAACATATCCAATGTTTTTTTTTACTTTAAAAATTACTCAACTATTTTTCATACATTGTTAACTCACTCTGGTATTAAAATTTATCATTCTCACTTCAAAACATATCCAATGTTTTTTTTTACTTTAAAAATTACTCAACTATTTTTCATACATTGCTAACTCACTCTGGTATTAAAATTTATTATTCTCACTTCAAAACATATCCAATGTTTTTTTTTACTTTAAAAATTACACTAACTTTTTTCTTAATTTGCTAACTCACTCTGGTATTAAAATTTTAATTTCTCACTTCAAAACATATCCAATGTTTTTTTTTACTTTAAAAATTACTCAACTATTTTTCATACATTGTTAACTCACTCTGGTATTAAAATTTATCATTCTCACTTCAAAACATATCCAATGTTTTTTTTACTTTAAAAATTACTCAACTATTTTTCATACATTGTTAACTCACTCTGGTATTAAAATTTTAATTTCTCACTTCAAAACATATCCAATGTTTTTTTTACTTTAAAAATTACTCAACTATTTTTCATACATTGTTAACTCACTCTGGTTTTAAAATTTTTATTTCTCACTTCAAAACATATCCAATGTTTTTTTTTACTTTAAAAATTACTCAACTATTTTTCATACATTGTTAACTCACTCTGGTATTAAAATTTTAATTTCTCACTTCAAAACATATCCAATGTTTTTTTTTACTTTAAAAATTACTCAACTATTTTTCATACATTGTTAACTCACTCTGGTATTAAAATTTTAATTTCTCACTTCAAAACATATCCAATGTTTTTTTTCACTTTAAAAATTACACTAACTTTTTTCTTAATTTGCTAACTCACTCTGGTATTAAAATTTTAATTTCTCACTTCAAAACATATCCAATGTTTTTTTTTACTTTAAAAATTACTCAACTATTTTTCATACATTGTTAACTCACTCTGGTATTAAAATTTTAATTTCTCACTTCAAAACATATCCAATGTTTTTTTTCACTTTAAAAATTACACTAACTTTTTTCTTAATTTGCTAACTCACTCTGGTATTAAAATTTTAATTTCTCACTTCAAAACACTTCAAAAACTACGCTTTTTACTTTAAAAATTACTCAACTATTTTTCATACATTGTTAACTCACTCTGGTATTAAAATTTTAATTTCTCACTTCAAAACATATCCAATGTTTTTTTTTACTTTAAAAATTACTCAACTATTTTTCATACATTGTTAACTCACTCTGGTATTAAAATTTTAATTTCTCACTTCAAAACATATCCAATGTTTTTTTTTACTTTAAAAATTACTCAACTATTTTTCTTACTTTGCTAACTCACTCTGGTATTAAAATTTTAATTTCTCACTTCAAAACATATCCAATGTTTTTTTTTACTTTAAAAATTACTCAACTATTTTTCATACATTGTTAACTCACTCTGGTATTAAAATTTTAATTTCTCACTTCAAAATACTTCAAAAACTACGCTTTTTTCCCTTAAAAATTACACTAACTTTTTTCTTACTTTGCTAACTCACTCTGATATTAAAATTTATTATTCTCACTTCAAAACATATCCAATGTTTTTTTTTACTTTAAAAATTACTCAACTATTTTTCCTACATTGTGCACTCACTCTGGTATTAAAATTTTAATTTCTCACTTCAAAACATATCCAATGTTTTTTTTCACTTTAAAAATTACTCAACTATTTTTCATACATTGCTAACTCACTCTGGTATTAAAATTTTAATTTCTCACTTCAAAACATATCCAATGTTTTTTTTTAGTTTAAAAATTACTCAACTATTTTTCATACATTGTTAACTCACTCCGGTATTAAAATTTTAATTTCTCACTTCAAAACATATCCAATGTTTTTTTTTACTTTAAAAATTACTCAACTATTTTTCATACATTGTTAACTCACTCTGGTATTAAAATTTTAATTTCTCACTTCAAAACATATCCAATGTTTTTTTTTACTTTAAAAATTACTCAACTATTTTTCATACATTGTTAACTCACTCTGGTATTAAAATTTTAATTTCTCACTTCAAAACACTTCAAAAACTACGCTTTTTACTTTAAAAATTACTCAACTATTTTTCATACATTGTTAACTCACTCTGGTTTTAAAATTTTAATTTCTCACTTCAAAACATATCCAATGTTTTTTTTTACTTTAAAAATTACTCAACTATTTTTCATACATTGTTAACTCACTCTGGTATTAAAATTATAATTTCTCACTTCAAAACATATCCAATGTTTTTTTTTACTTTAAAAATTACTCAACTATTTTTCATACATTGTTAACTCACTCTGGTATTAAAATTTTAATTTCTCACTTCAAAACATATCCAATGTTTTTTTTTACTTTAAAAATTACTCAACTATTTTTCATACATTGTTAACTCACTCTGGTATTAAAATTTTAATTTCTCACTTCAAAACATATCCAATGTTTTTTTTTACTTTAAAAATTACACTAACTTTTTTCTTAATTTGCTAACTCACTCTGGTATTAAAATTTTAATTTCTCACTTCAAAACACTTCAAAAACTACGCTTTTTACTTTAAAAATTACTCAACTATTTTTCATACATTGTTAACTCACTCTGGTTTTAAAATTTTAATTTCTCACTTCAAAACATATCCAATGTTTTTTTTTACTTTAAAAATTACTCAACTATTTTTCATACATTGTTAACTCACTCTGGTATTAAAATTTTAATTTCTCACTTCAAAACATATCCAATGTTTTTTTTTACTTTAAAAATTACTCAACTATTTTTCTTACTTTGCTAACTCACTCTGGTATTAAAATTTTAATTTCTCACTTCAAAACATATCCAATGTTTTTTTTTACTTTAAAAATTACTCAACTATTTTTCATACATTGTTAACTCACTCTGGTATTAAAATTTTAATTTCTCACTTCAAAATACTTCAAAAACTACGCTTTGTTCCCTTAAAAATTACACTAACTTTTTTCTTACTTTGCTAACTCACTCTGATATTAAAATTTATTATTCTCACTTCAAAACATATCCAATGTTTTTTTTTACTTTAAAAATTACTCAACTATTTTTCCTACATTGTGCACTCACTCTGGTATTAAAATTTTAATTTCTCACTTCAAAACATATCCAATGTTTTTTTTTACTTTAAAAATTACTCAACTATTTTTCATACATTGTTAACTCACTCTGGTATTAAAATTTTAATTTCTCACTTCAAAACATATCCAATGTTTTTTTTTACTTTAAAAATTACTCAACTATTTTTCCTACATTGTGCACTCACTCTGGTATTAAAATTTTAATTTCTCACTTCAAAACATATCCAATGTTTTTTTTTACTTTAAAAATTACTCAACTATTTTTCATACATTGTTAACTCACTCTGGTTTTAAAATTTTAATTTCTCACTTCAAAACATATCCAATGTTTTTTTTTACTTTAAAAATTACTCAACTATTTTTCATACATTGTTAACTCACTCTGGTATTAAAATTATAATTTCTCACTTCAAAACATATCCAATGTTTTTTTTTACTTTAAAAATTACTCAACTATTTTTCATACATTGTTAACTCACTCTGGTATTAAAATTTTAATTTCTCACTTCAAAACATATCCAATGTTTTTTTTCACTTTAAAAATTACTCAACTATTTTTCATACATTGTTAACTCACTCTGATATTAAAATTATAATTTCTCACTTCAAAACATATCCAATGTTTTTTTTTACTTTAAAAATTACTCAACTATTTTTCATACATTGTTAACTCACTCTGATATTAAAATTTTAATTTCTCACTTCAAAACATATCCAATGTTTTTTTTCACTTTAAAAATTACTCAACTATTTTTCATACATTGTTAACTCACTCTGATATTAAAATTTTAATTTCTCACTTCAAAACATATCCAATGTTTTTTTTTACTTTAAAAATTACTCAACTATTTTTCATACATTGTTAACTCACTCTGGTTTTAAAATTTTAATTTCTCACTTCAAAACATATCCAATGTTTTTTTTTACTTTAAAAATTACTCAACTATTTTTCATACATTGCTAACTCACTCTGGTATTAAAATTATAATTTCTCACTTAAAAACATATCCAATGTTTTTTTTTACTTTAAAAATTACTCAACTATTTTTCATACATTGCTAACTCACTCTGATATTAAAATTTATTATTCTCACTTCAAAACATATCCAATGTTTTTTTTTACTTTAAAAATTACTCAACTATTTTTCATACATTGTTAACTCACTCTGGTATTAAAATTTTAATTTCTCACTTCAAAACATATCCAATGTTTTTTTTTACTTTAAAAATTACTCAACTATTTTTCATACATTGTTAACTCACTCTGGTTTTAAAATTTTTTATTTCTCACTTCAAAACATATCAAATGTTTTTTTTTACTTTAAAAATTACTCAACTATTTTTCATACATTGCTAACTCACTCTGGTATTAAAATTTATTATTCTCACTTCAAAACATATCCAATGTTTTTTTTTACTTTAAAAATTACTCAACTATTTTTCATAAATGGTAACTCACTCTGGTATTAAAATTTTAATTTCTCACTTCAAAACATATCCAATGTTTTTTTTCACTTTAAAAATTACTCAACTATTTTTCATACATTGTTAACTCACTCTGGTTTTAAAATTTTAATTTCTCACTTCAAAACATATCCAATGTTTTTTTTCACTTTAAAAATGCCAATAACTTTTTTTTTACTTTGCTAACACACTCTGGTATTAAAATTATAATTTCTCACTTCAAAATACTTTAAAAACTACGCTTTTTTCCCTTAAAAATTACACTAACTTTTTTCTTACTTTGCTAACTCACTCTGATATTAAAATTTATTATTCTCACTTCAAAACACTTCAAAAATTACGCTTTTTTCTCTTTAAAATTACTCAACTATTTTTCATACATTGTTAACTCACTCTGGTATTAAAATTTTAATTTCTCACTTCAAAACATATCCAATGTTTTTTTTTACTTTAAAAATTACTCAACTATTTTTCATACATTGTTAACTCACTCTGGTATTAAAATTTTAATTTCTCACTTCAAAACATATCCAATGTTTTTTTTTACTTTAAAAATTACTCAACTATTTTTCATACATTGTTAACTCACTCTGGTATTAAAATTTATTATTCTCACTTCAAAACATATCCAATGTTTTTTTTACTTTAAAAATTACTCAACTATTTTTCATACATTGTTAACTCACTCTGGTATTAAAATTTTAATTTCTCACTTCAGAATACTTCAAAAACTACGTTTTTTTATCTTAAAAATTACACTAACTTTTTTCTTACTTTGCTAACTCACTCTGATATTAAAATTTATTATTCTCACTTCAAAACATATCCAATGTTTTTTTTTACTTTAAAAATTACTCAACTATTTTTCATACATTGTTAACTCACTCTGGTATTAAAATTATAATTTCTCACTTCAAAACATATCCAATGTTTTTTTTTACTTTAAAAATTACTCAACTATTTTTCATACATTGCTAACTCACTCTGATATTAAAATTATAATTTCTCACTTCAAAACATATCCAATGTTTTTTTTCACTTTAAAAATTACTCAACTATTTTTCATACATTGTTAACTCACTCTGGTATTAAAATTATAATTTCTCACTTCAAAACATATCCAATGTTTTTTTTTAGTTTAAAAATTACTCAACTATTTTTCATACATTGTTAACTCACTCTGGTTTTAAAATTTTAATTTCTCACTTCAAAACATATCCAATGTTTTTTTTCACTTTAAAAATTACTCAACTATTTTTCATACATTGTTAACTCACTCTGGTATTAAAATTTTAATTTCTCACTTCAAAACATATCCAATGTTTTTTTTCACTTTAAAAATTACAATAACTTTTTTTTTACTTTGCTAACACACTCTGTTATAAAATTATAATTTCTCACTTCAAAACACTTCAAAGATACGCTTTTTTCTCTTTAAAATTACTCAACTATTTTTCATACATTGTTAACTCACTCTGGTATTAAAATTTATTATTCTCACTTCAAAACATATCCAATGTTTTTTTTTACTTTAAAAATTACTCAACTATTTTTCATACATTGTTAACTCACTCTGGTATTAAAATTTTAATTTCTCACTTCAAAACATATCCAATGTTTTTTTTTACTTTAAAAATTACTCAACTATTTTTCATACATTGCTAACTCACTCTGATATTAAAATTATAATTTCTCACTTCAAAACATATCCAATGTTTTTTTTACTTTAAAAATTACTCAACTATTTTTCATACATTGTTAACTCACTCTGGTATTAAAATTTTAATTTCTCACTTCAAAACATATCCAATGTTTTTTTTCACTTTAAAAATTACAATAACTTTTTTTTTACTTTGCTAACACACTCTGGTATTAAAATTATAATTTCTCACTTCAAAACACTTCAAAAATTACGCTTTTTTCTCTTTAAAATTACTCAACTATTTTTCATACATTGTTAACTCACTCTGGTATTAAAATTTTAATTTCTCACTTCAAAACATATCCAATGTTTTTTTTTACTTTAAAAATTACTCAACTATTTTTCATACATTGCTAACTCACTCTGATATTAAAATTTATTATTCTCACTTCAAAACATATCCAATTTTTTTTTTACTTTAAAAATTACTCAACTATTTTTCATACATTGTTAACTCACTCTGGTATTAAAATTTTAATTTCTCACTTCAAAACATATCCAATGTTTTTTTTTACTTTAAAAATTACTCAACTATTTTTCATACATTGCTAACTCACTCTGGTATTAAAATTTTTTATTTCTCACTTCAAAACATATCAAATGTTTTTTTTTACTTTAAAAATTACTCAACTATTTTTCATACATTGTTAACTCACTCTGATATTAAAATTATAATTTCTCACTTCAAAACATATCCAATGTTTTTTTTTAGTTTAAAAATTACTCAACTATTTTTCATACATTGTTAACTCACTCTGGTTTTAAAATTTTAATTTCTCACTTCAAAACATATCCAATGTTTTTTTTCACTTTAAAAATTACTCAACTATTTTTCATACATTGTTAACTCACTCTGGTAATAAAATTTATCATTCTCACTTCAAAACATATCCAATGTTTTTTTTTACTTTAAAAATTACTCAACTATTTTTCATACATTGCTAACTCACTCTGGTATTAAAATTTTAATTTCTCACTTCAAAACATATCCAATGTTTTTTTTTACTTTAAAAATTACAATAACTTTTTTTTTACTTTGCTAACACACTCTGGTATTAAAATTTTAATTTCTCACTTCAAAACATATCCAATGTTTTTTTTTACTTTAAAAATTACTCAACTATTTTTCATACATTGTTAACTCACTCTGGTATTAAAATTTATTATTCTCACTTCAAAACATATCCAATGTTTTTTTTCACTTTAAAAATTACTCAACTATTTTTCATACATTGTTAACTCACTCTGATATTAAAATTTATTATTCTCACTTCAAAACATATCCAATGTTTTTTTTTACTTTAAAAATTACTCAACTATTTTTCATACATTGTTAACTCACTCTGGTATTAAAATTTTAATTTCTCACTTCAAAACATATCCAATGTTTTTTTTTACTTTAAAAATTACTCAACTATTTTTCATACATTGTTAACTCACTCCGGTATTAAAATTTTAATTTCTCACTTCAAAACATATCCAATGTTTTTTTTTAGTTTAAAAATTACTCAACTATTTTTCATACATTGTTAACTCACTCTGGTATTAAAATTTTAATTTCTCACTTCAAAACATATCAAATGTTTTTTTTTACTTTAAAAATTACTCAACTATTTTTCATACATTGTTAACTCACTCTGATATTAAAATTATAATTTCTCACTTCAAAACATATCCAATGTTTTTTTTTACTTTAAAAATTACTCAACTATTTTTCATACATTGTTAACTCACTCTGGTATTAAAATTTTAATTTCTCACTTCAAAACATATCCAATGTTTTTTTTTACTTTAAAAATTACTCAACTATTTTTCATACATTGTTAACTCACTCCGGTATTAAAATTTTAATTTCTCACTTCAAAACATATCCAATGTTTTTTTTTAGTTTAAAAATTACTCAACTATTTTTCATACATTGTTAACTCACTCCGGTATTAAAATTTTAATTTCTCACTTCAGAATACTTCAAAAACTACGTTTTTTTATCTTAAAAATTACACTAACTTTTTTCTTACTTTGCTAACTCACTCTGATATTAAAATTTATTATTCTCACTTCAAAACATATCCAATGTTTTTTTTTACTTTAAAAATTACTCAACTATTTTTCATACATTGTTAACTCACTCTGGTATTAAAATTTTAATTTCTCACTTCAAAACATATCCAATGTTTTTTTTCACTTTAAAAATTACTCAACTATTTTTCATACATTGTTAACTCACTCTGGTATTAAAATTTTAATTTCTCACTTCAAAACATATCCAATTTTTTTTTTAGTTTAAAAATTACTCAACTATTTTTCATACATTGTTAACTCACTCCGGTATTAAAATTTTAATTTCTCACTTCAGAATACTTCAAAAACTACGTTTTTTTATCTTAAAAATTACACTAACTTTTTTCTTACTTTGCTAACTCACTCTGATATTAAAATTTATTATTCTCACTTCAAAATACTTCAAAAACTACGTTTTTTTACTTTAAAAATTACTCAACTATTTTTCATACATTGTTAACTCACTCTGGTATTAAAATTATAATTTCTCACTTCAAAACACTTCAAAAACTACGCTTTTTAATCTTAAAAATTACTCAACTATTTTTCATACATTGTTAACTCACTCCGGTATTAAAATTTTAATTTCTCACTTCAAAACATATCCAATGTTTTTTTTTACTTTAAAAATTACTCAACTATTTTTCATACATTGTTAACTCACTCTGGTATTAAAATTTTAATTTCTCACTTCAAAACATATCCAATGTTTTTTTTTACTTTAAAAATTACTCAACTATTTTTCATACATTGTTAACTCACTCTGGTATTAAAATTTATTATTCTCACTTCAAAACATATCCAATGTTTTTTTTTACTTTAAAAATTACTCAACTATTTTTCATACATTGCTAACTCACTCTGGTATTAAAATTTTAATTTCTCACTTCAAAACATATCCAATGTTTTTTTTTAGTTTAAAAATTACTCAACTATTTTTCATACATTGTTAACTCACTCTGGTATTAAAATTTTAATTTCTCACTTCAAAACATATCCAATGTTTTTTTTCACTTTAAAAATTACAATAACTTTTTTTTTACTTTGCTAACACACTCTGGTATTAAAATTATAATTTCTCACTTCAAAATACTTTAAAAACTACGCTTTTTTCCCTTAAAAATTACACTAACTTTTTTCTTACTTTGCTAACTCACTCTGATATTAAAATTATAATTTCTCACTTCAAAACACTTCAAAAATTACGCTTTTTTCTCTTTAAAATTACTCAACTATTTTTCATACATTGTTAACTCACTCTGGTATTAAAATTTATTATTCTCACTTCAAAACATATCCAATGTTTTTTTTTACTTTAAAAATTACTCAACTATTTTTCATACATTGTTAACTCACTCTGGTATTAAAATTTTAATTTCTCACTTCAAAACATATCCAATGTTTTTTTTTACTTTAAAAATTACTCAACTATTTTTCATACATTGCTAACTCACTCTGATATTAAAATTATAATTTCTCACTTCAAAACATATCCAATGTTTTTTTTACTTTAAAAATTACTCAACTATTTTTCATACATTGTTAACTCACTCTGGTATTAAAATTTTAATTTCTCACTTCAGAATACTTCAAAAACTACGTTTTTTTATCTTAAAAATTACACTAACTTTTTTCTTACTTTGCTAACTCACTCTGATATTAAAATTTATTATTCTCACTTCAAAACATATCCAATGTTTTTTTTTAGTTTAAAAATTACTCAACTATTTTTCATACATTGTTAACTCACTCTGGTTTTAAAATTTTAATTTCTCACTTCAAAACATATCCAATGTTTTTTTTTACTTTAAAAATTACTCAACTATTTTTCATACATTGTTAACTCACTCTGATATTAAAATTATAATTTCTCACTTCAAAACATATCCAATGTTTTTTTTACTTTAAAAATTACTCAACTATTTTTCATACATTGTTAACTCACTCTGGTATTAAAATTATAATTTCTCACTTCAAAACATATCCAATGTTTTTTTTTAGTTTAAAAATTACTCAACTATTTTTCATACATTGTTAACTCACTCTGGTATTAAAATTTTAATTTCTCACTTCAGAATACTTCAAAAACTACGTTTTTTTATCTTAAAAATTACACTAACTTTTTTCTTACTTTGCTAACTCACTCTGATATTAAAATTTATTATTCTCACTTCAAAACATATCCAATGTTTTTTTTACTTTAAAAATTACTCAACTATTTTTCATACATTGTTAACTCACTCTGGTATTAAAATTTTAATTTCTCACTTCAGAATACTTCAAAAACTACGTTTTTTTATCTTAAAAATTACACCAACTTTTTTCTTACTTTGCTAACTCACTCTGATATTAAAATTTATTATTCTCACTTCAAAACATATCCAATGTTTTTTTTTAGTTTAAAAATTACTCAACTATTTTTCATACATTGTTAACTCACTCTGGTTTTAAAATTTTAATTTCTCACTTCAAAACATATCCAATGTTTTTTTTTACTTTAAAAATTACTCAACTATTTTTCATACATTGTTAACTCACTCTGATATTAAAATTATAATTTCTCACTTCAAAACATATCCAATGTTTTTTTTACTTTAAAAATTACTCAACTATTTTTCATACATTGTTAACTCACTCTGGTTTTAAAATTTTAATTTCTCACTTCAAAACATATCCAATGTTTTTTTTAGTTTAAAAATTACTCAACTATTTTTCATACATTGTTAACTCACTCTGGTATTAAAATTTATCATTCTCACTTCAAAACATATCCAATGTTTTTTTTAACTTTAAAAATTACTCAACTATTTTTCATACATTGCTAACTCACTCTGGTATTAAAATTTTAATTTCTCACTTCAAAACATATCCAATGTTTTTTTTTACTTTAAAAATTACTCAACTATTTTTCATACATTGTTAACTCACTCTGATATTAAAATTATAATTTCTCACTTCAAAACACTTCAAAAACTACGCTTTTTAATCTTAAAAATTACTCAACTATTTTTCACACATTGTTAACTCACTCTGATATTAAAATTTATTATTCTCACTTCAAAACATATCCAATGTTTTTTTTCACTTTAAAAATTACTCAACTATTTTTCATACATTGTTAACTCACTCTGGTATTAAAATTTTAATTTCTCACTTCAAAACATATCCAATGTTTTTTTTTACTTTAAAAATTACTCAACTATTTTTCATACATTGTTAACTCACTCCGGTATTAAAATTTTAATTTCTCACTTCAAAACATATCCAATGTTTTTTTTTAGTTTAAAAATTACTCAACTATTTTTCATACATTGTTAACTCACTCTGGTATTAAAATTTTAATTTCTCACTTCAAAACATATCCAATGTTTTTTTTTACTTTAAAAATTACTCAACTATTTTTCATACATTGTTAACTCACTCTGGTATTAAAATTTATTATTCTCACTTCAAAACATATCCAATGTTTTTTTTTACTTTAAAAATTACTCAACTATTTTTCATACATTGCTAACTCACTCTGGTATTAAAATTATAATTTCTCACTTCAAAACATATCCAATGTTTTTTTTAGTTTAAAAATTACTCAACTATTTTTCATACATTGTTAACTCACTCTGGTATTAAAATTTTAATTTCTCACTTCAAAACATATCCAATGTTTTTTTTTACTTTAAAAATTACTCAACTATTTTTCATACATTGTTAACTCACTCTGGTATTAAAATTTTAATTTCTCACTTCAAAACATATCCAATGTTTTTTTTTAGTTTAAAAATTACTCAACTATTTTTCATACATTGTTAACTCACTCTGGTATTAAAATTATAATTTCTCACTTCAAAACATATCCAATGTTTTTTTTTACTTTAAAAATTACTCAACTATTTTTCATACATTGTTAACTCACTCCGGTATTAAAATTTTAATTTCTCACTTCAAAACATATCCAATGTTTTTTTTTAGTTTAAAAATTACTCAACTATTTTTCATACATTGTTAACTCACTCTGGTATTAAAATTTTAATTTCTCACTTCAAAACATATCCAATGTTTTTTTTTAGTTTAAAAATTACTCAACTATTTTTCATACATTGTTAACTCACTCTGATATTAAAATTATAATTTCTCACTTCAAAACATATCCAATGTTTTTTTTTACTTTAAAAATTACTCAACTATTTTTCATACATTGTTAACTCACTCTGGTATTAAAATTTTAATTTCTCACTTCAAAACATATCCAATGTTTTTTTTTAGTTTAAAAATTACTCAACTATTTTTCATACATTGTTAACTCACTCTGGTATTAAAATTATAATTTCTCACTTCAAAACATATCCAATGTTTTTTTTTACTTTAAAAATTACTCAACTATTTTTCATACATTGTTAACTCACTCTGGTATTAAAATTTTAATTTCTCACTTCAAAACATATCCAATGTTTTTTTTTAGTTTAAAAATTACTCAACTATTTTTCATACATTGTTAACTCACTCTGATATTAAAATTATAATTTCTCACTTCAAAACATATCCAATGTTTTTTTTTACTTTAAAAATTACTCAACTATTTTTCATACATTGTTAACTCACTCTGGTATTAAAATTATAATTTCTCACTTCAAAACATATCCAATGTTTTTTTTCACTTTAAAAATTACTCAACTATTTTTCATACATTGTTAACTCACTCTGATATTAAAATTATAATTTCTCACTTCAAAACATATCCAATGTTTTTTTTAACTTTAAAAATTACTCAACTATTTTTCATACATTGCTAACTCACTCTGGTATTAAAATTATAATTTCTCACTTCAAAACATATCCAATGTTTTTTTTTACTTTAAAAATTACTCAACTATTTTTCATACATTGTTAACTCACTCTGGTATTAAAATTTTAATTTCTCACTTCAAAACATATCCAATGTTTTTTTTTACTTTAAAAATTACTCAACTATTTTTCATACATTGTTAACTCACTCTGGTATTAAAATTTTAATTTCTCACTTCAAAACATATCCAATGTTTTTTTTCACTTTAAAAATTACTCAACTATTTTTCATACATTGTTAACTCACTCTGATATTAAAATTTATTATTCTCACTTCAAAACATATCCAATGTTTTTTTTCACTTTAAAAATTACTCAACTATTTTTCATACATTGCTAACTCACTCTGGTATTAAAATTATAATTTCTCACTTCAAAACATATCCAATTTTTTTTTTAACTTTAAAAATTACTCAACTATTTTTCATACATTGTTAACTCACTCTGGTATTAAAATTTTAATTTCTCACTTCAAAACACTTCAAAAACTACGCTTTTTAATCTTAAAAATTACTCAACTATTTTTCATACATTGTTAACTCACTCTGGTATTAAAATTTTAATTTCTCACTTCAAAACATATCCAATGTTTTTTTTTACTTTAAAAATTACTCAACTATTTTTCATACATTGTTAACTCACTCTGGTATTAAAATTTTAATTTCTCACTTCAAAACATATCCAATGTTTTTTTTAACTTTAAAAATTACTCAACTATTTTTCATACATTGTTAACTCACTCTGGTATTAAAATTATAATTTCTCACTTCAAAACATATCCAATGTTTTTTTTACTTTAAAAATTACTCAACTATTTTTCATACATTGTTAACTCACTCTGGTATTAAAATTTATTATTCTCACTTCAAAACATATCCAATGTTTTTTTTTACTTTAAAAATTACTCAACTATTTTTCATACATTGTTAACTCACTCTGGTATTAAAATTTTAATTTCTCACTTCAAAACATATCCAATGTTTTTTTTAACTTTAAAAATTACTCAACTATTTTTCATACATTGTTAACTCACTCTGGTATTAAAATTATAATTTCTCACTTCAAAACATATCCAATGTTTTTTTTACTTTAAAAATTACTCAACTATTTTTCATACATTGTTAACTCACTCTGGTATTAAAATTTTAATTTCTCACTTCAAAACATATCCAATGTTTTTTTTTACTTTAAAAATTACTCAACTATTTTTCATACATTGTTAACTCACTCTGGTATTAAAATTTATTATTCTCACTTCAAAACATATCCAATGTTTTTTTTAGTTTAAAAATTACTCAACTATTTTTCATACATTGTTAACTCACTCTGGTATTAAAATTTTAATTTCTCACTTCAAAACATATCCAATTTTTTTTTTACTTTAAAAATTACTCAACTATTTTTCATACATTGTTAACTCACTCTGGTATTAAAATTTTAATTTCTCACTCTAAAACACTTCAAAAACTACGCTTTTTTATCTTAAAAATTACTCAACTATTTTTCATACATTGTTAACTCACTCTGGTTTTAAAATTTTAATTTCTCACTTCAAAACATATCCAATGTTTTTTTTAGTTTAAAAATTACTCAACTATTTTTCATACATTGTTAACTCACTCTGGTATTAAAATTAAAATTTCTCACTTCAAAACATATCCAATGTTTTTTTTAACTTTAAAAATTACTCAACTATTTTTCATACATTGTTAACTCACTCTGGTATTAAAATTATAATTTCTCACTTCAAAACATATCCAATGTTTTTTTTACTTTAAAAATTACTCAACTATTTTTCATACATTGTTAACTCACTCTGGTATTAAAATTTTAATTTCTCACTTCAAAACATATCCAATGTTTTTTTTAGTTTAAAAATTACTCAACTATTTTTCATACATTGTTAACTCACTCTGGTATTAAAATTATAATTTCTCACTTCAAAACATATCCAATGTTTTTTTTAACTTTAAAAATTACTCAACTATTTTTCATACATTGCTAACTCACTCTGGTATTAAAATTATAATTTCTCACTTAAAAACATATCCAATTTTTTTTTTTACTTTAAAAATTACTCAACTATTTTTCATACATTGTTAACTCACTCTGATATTAAAATTTATTATTCTCACTTCAAAACATATCCAATGTTTTTTTTTACTTTAAAAATTACTCAACTATTTTTCATACATTGTTAACTCACTCTGGTTTTAAAATTTATCATTCTCACTTCAAAACATATCCAATGTTTTTTTTTACTTTAAAAATTACTCAACTATTTTTCATACATTGTTAACTCACTCTGGTATTAAAATTATAATTTCTCACTTCAAAACATATCCAATGTTTTTTTTTACTTTAAAAATTACTCAACTATTTTTCTTACTTTGCTAACTCACTCTGATATTAAAATTTATTATTCTCACTTCAAAACATATCCAATGTTTTTTTTCACTTTAAAAATTACTCAACTATTTTTCATACATTGTTAACTCACTCTGGTATTAAAATTTTAATTTCTCACTTCAAAACATATCCAATGTTTTTTTTTACTTTAAAAATTACTCAACTATTTTTCATACATTGTTAACTCACTCCGGTATAAAAATTTTAATTTCTCACTTCAAAACATATCCAATTTTTTTTTTACTTTAAAAATTACTCAACTATTTTTCATACATTGTTAACTCACTCTGGTATTAAAATTTTAATTTCTCACTTCAAAACACTTCAAAAACTACGCTTTTTTATCTTAAAAATTACTCAACTATTTTTCATACATTGTTAACTCACTCTGGTATTAAAATTATAATTTCTCACTTCAAAACATATCCAATGTTTTTTTTAGTTTAAAAATTACTCAACTATTTTTCATACATTGTTAACTCACTCTGATATTAAAATTTATTATTCTCACTTCAAAACATATCCAATGTTTTTTTTACTTTAAAAATTACTCAACTATTTTTCATACATTGTTAACTCACTCCGGTATAAAAATTTTAATTTCTCACTTCAAAACATATCCAATTTTTTTTTTACTTTAAAAATTACTCAACTATTTTTCATACATTGTTAACTCACTCTGGTATTAAAATTTTAATTTCTCACTTCAAAACATATCAAATGTTTTTTTTCACTTTAAAAATTACTCAACTATTTTTCTTACTTTGTTAACTCACTCTGGTATTAAAATTATAATTTCTCACTTCAAAACATATCCAATGTTTTTTTTTACTTTAAAAATTACTCAACTATTTTTCATACATTGCTAACTCACTCTGGTATTAAAATTATAATTTCTCACTTCAAAACATATCCAATGTTTTTTTTTACTTTAAAAATTACTCAACTATTTTTCATACATTGTTAACTCACTCTGGTATTAAAATTTTAATTTCTCACTTCAAAACATATCCAATGTTTTTTTTCACTTTAAAAATTACTCAACTATTTTTCATACATTGTTAACTCACTCTGGTTTTAAAATTTATCATTCTCACTTCAAAACATATCCAATGTTTTTTTTAACTTTAAAAATTACTCAACTATTTTTCATACATTGCTAACTCACTCTGGTATTAAAATTATAATTTCTCACTTCAAAACATATCCAATGTTTTTTTTTACTTTAAAAATTACTCAACTATTTTTCATACATTGTTAACTCACTCTGGTATTAAAATTTTAATTTCTCACTTCAAAACATATCCAATGTTTTTTTTCACTTTAAAAATTACTCAACTATTTTTCATACATTGTTAACTCACTCTGATATTAAAATTTATTATTCTCACTTCAAAACATATCCAATGTTTTTTTTCACTTTAAAAATTACTCAACTATTTTTCATACATTGCTAACTCACTCTGGTATTAAAATTATAATTTCTCACTTCAAAACATATCCAATGTTTTTTTTTACTTTAAAAATTACTCAACTATTTTTCATACATTGTTAACTCACTCTGATATTAAAATTTATTATTCTCACTTCAAAACATATCCAATGTTTTTTTTCACTTTAAAAATTACTCAACTATTTTTCATACATTGTTAACTCACTCTGGTATTAAAATTTTAATTTCTCACTTCAAAACATATCCAATGTTTTTTTTCACTTTAAAAATTACTCAACTATTTTTCATACATTGTTAACTCACTCTGGTATTAAAATTTTAATTTCTCACTTCAAAACATATCCAATGTTTTTTTTTAGTTTAAAAATTACTCAACTATTTTTCATACATTGTTAACTCACTCCGGTATTAAAATTTTAATTTCTCACTTCAGAATACTTCAAAAACTACGTTTTTTTATCTTAAAAATTACACTAACTTTTTTCTTACATTGTTAACTCACTCTGGTATTAAAATTTTAATTTCTCACTTCAAAACATATCCAATGTTTTTTTTAACTTTAAAAATTACTCAACTATTTTTCATACATTGTTAACTCACTCTGGTATTAAAATTTTAATTTCTCACTTCAAAACACTTCAAAAACTACGCTTTTTAATCTTAAAAATTACTCAACTATTTTTCATACATTGTTAACTCACTCTGGTATTAAAATTTTAATTTCTCACTTCAAAACATATCCAATGTTTTTTTTTACTTTAAAAATTACTCAACTATTTTTCATACATTGTTAACTCACTCTGATATTAAAATTTTAATTTCTCACTTCAAAACATATCCAATGTTTTTTTTTACTTTAAAAATTACTCAACTATTTTTCATACATTGTTAACTCACTCTGGTATTAAAATTATAATTTCTCACTTCAAAACATATCCAATGTTTTTTTTCACTTTAAAAATTACTCAACTATTTTTCATACATTGTTAACTCACTCTGGTATTAAAATTATAATTTCTCACTTCAAAACATATCCAATGTTTTTTTTTACTTTAAAAATTACTCAACTATTTTTCATACATTGTTAACTCACTCTGGTATTAAAATTATAATTTCTCACTTCAAAACATATCCAATGTTTTTTTTTACTTTAAAAATTACTCAACTATTTTTCATACATTGTTAACTCACTCTGGTATTAAAATTTTAATTTCTCACTTCAAAACATATCCAATGTTTTTTTTTAGTTTAAAAATTACTCAACTATTTTTCATACATTGTTAACTCACTCTGATATTAAAATTATAATTTCTCACTTCAAAACATATCCAATGTTTTTTTTTAGTTTAAAAATTACTCAACTATTTTTCATACATTGTTAACTCACTCTGGTATTAAAATTATAATTTCTCACTTCAAAACATATCCAATGTTTTTTTTTACTTTAAAAATTACTCAACTATTTTTCATACATTGTTAACTCACTCTGGTATTAAAATTTTAATTTCTCACTTCAAAACATATCCAATGTTTTTTTTTAGTTTAAAAATTACTCAACTATTTTTCATACATTGTTAACTCACTCTGATATTAAAATTATAATTTCTCACTTCAAAACATATCCAATGTTTTTTTTTACTTTAAAAATTACTCAACTATTTTTCATACATTGTTAACTCACTCTGGTATTAAAATTATAATTTCTCACTTCAAAACACTTCAAAAACTACGCTTTTTTATCTTAAAAATTACTCAACTATTTTTCATACATTGTTAACTCACTCTGGTTTTAAATTTTTAATTTCTCACTTCAAAACATATCCAATGTTTTTTTTTACTTTAAAAATTACTCAACTATTTTTCATACATTGTTAACTCACTCTGGTATTAAAATTAAAATTTCTCACTTCAAAACATATCCAATGTTTTTTTTAACTTTAAAAATTACTCAACTATTTTTCATACATTGTTAACTCACTCTGGTATTAAAATTTTAATTTCTCACTTCAAAACATATCCAATGTTTTTTTTCACTTTAAAAATTACACTAACTTTTTTCTTACTTTGTTAACTCACTCTGGTATTAAAATTTATTATTCTCACTTCAAAACATATCCAATGTTTTTTTTTACTTTAAAAATTACTCAACTATTTTTCTTACTTTGCTAACTCACTCTGATATAAAAAATTTAATTTCTCACTTCAAAACATATCCAATGTTTTTTTTCACTTTAAAAATTACTCAACTATTTTTCATACATTGTTAACTCACTACGGTATTAAAATTTTAATTTCTCACTTCAAAACATATCCAATGTTTTTTTTCACTTTAAAAATTACTCAACTATTTTTCATACATTGTTAACTCACTCTGATATTAAAATTATAATTTCTCACTTCAAAACATATCCAATTTTTTTTTTACTTTAAAAATTACTCAACTATTTTTCATACATTGCTAACTCACTCTGGTATTAAAATTATAATTTCTCACTTCAAAACATATCCAATGTTTTTTTTTACTTTAAAAATTACTCAACTATTTTTCATACATTGTTAACTCACTCTGGTATTAAAATTATAATTTCTCACTTCAAAACATATCCAATGTTTTTTTTTACTTTAAAAATTACTCAACTATTTTTCATACATTGTTAACTCACTCTGGTATTAAAATTTTAATTTCTCACTTCAAAACATATCCAATGTTTTTTTTTACTTTAAAAATTACTCAACTATTTTTCATACATTGTTAACTCACTCTGGTATTAAATTTTATCATTCTCACTTCAAAACATATCCAATGTTTTTTTTTACTTTAAAAATTACTCAACTATTTTTCATACATTGTTAACTCACTACGGTATTAAAATTTTAATTTCTCACTTCAGAATACTTCAAAAACTACGTTTTTTTATCTTAAAAATTACACTAACTTTTTTCTTACTTTGCTAACTCACTCTGATATTAAAATTTATTATTCTCACTTCAAAACATATCCAATGTTTTTTTTACTTTAAAAATTACTCAACTATTTTTTATACATTGCTAACTCACTCTGGTATTAAAATTATAATTTCTCACTTCAAAACATATCCAATGTTTTTTTTTACTTTAAAAATTACTCAACTATTTTTCATACATTGTTAACTCACTCTGGTATTAAAATTTATTATTCTCACTTCAAAACATATCCAATGTTTTTTTTACTTTAAAAATTACTCAACTATTTTTTATACATTGCTAACTCACTCTGGTATTAAAATTATAATTTCTCACTTCAAAACATATCCAATGTTTTTTTTTACTTTAAAAATTACTCAACTATTTTTCATACATTGTTAACTCACTCTGGTATTAAAATTTATTATTCTCACTTCAAAACATATCCAATGTTTTTTTTTACTTTAAAAATTACTCAACTATTTTTCATACATTGTTAACTCACTCTGGTATTAAAATTATAATTTCTCACTTCAAAACATATCCAATGTTTTTTTTTACTTTAAAAATTACTCAACTATTTTTCATACATTGTTAACTCACTCTGGTATTAAAATTTTAATTTCTCACTTCAAAACATATCAAATGTTTTTTTTTACTTTAAAAATTACTCAACTATTTTTCATACATTGTTAACTCACTCTGATATTAAAATTATAATTTCTCACTTCAAAACATATCCAATGTTTTTTTTTACTTTAAAAATTACTCAACTATTTTTCATACATTGTTAACTCACTCTGGTATTAAAATTTTAATTTCTCACTTCAAAACATATCCAATGTTTTTTTTAGTTTAAAAATTACTCAACTATTTTTCATACATTGTTAACTCACTCTGGTATTAAAATTTATCATTCTCACTTCAAAACATATCCAATGTTTTTTTTCACTTTAAAAATTACTCAACTATTTTTCATACATTGCTAACTCACTCTGGTATTAAAATTATAATTTCTCACTTCAAAACATATCCAATTTTTTTTTTTACTTTAAAAATTACTCAACTATTTTTCATACATTGTTAACTCACTCTGGTATTAAAATTTATTATTCTCACTTCAAAACATATCCAATGTTTTTTTTCACTTTAAAAATTACTCAACTATTTTTCATACATTGCTAACTCACTCTGATATTAAAATTTATTATTCTCACTTCAAAACATATCCAATGTTTTTTTTTACTTTAAAAATTACTCAACTATTTTTCATACATTGTTAACTCACTCTGGTATTAAAATTTATTATTCTCACTTCAAAACATATCCAATGTTTTTTTTTACTTTAAAAATTACTCAACTATTTTTCATACATTGTTAACTCACTCTGGTATTAAAATTATAATTTCTCACTTCAAAACATATCCAATGTTTTTTTTTACTTTAAAAATTACTCAACTATTTTTCATACATTGTTAACTCACTCTGGTATTAAAATTTTAATTTCTCACTTCAAAACATATCCAATGTTTTTTTTTACTTTAAAAATTACTCAACTATTTTTCATACATTGTTAACTCACTCTGGTATTAAAATTTTAATTTCTCACTTCAAAACATATCCAATGTTTTTTTTCACTTTAAAAATTACTCAACTATTTTTCATACATTGTTAACTCACTCTGGTATTAAAATTTATCATTCTCACTTCAAAACATATCCAATGTTTTTTTTCACTTTAAAAATTACAATAACTTTTTTTTTACTTTGCTAACACACTCTGGTATTAAAATTTTAATTTCTCACTTCAAAATACTTCAAAAACTACGCTTTTTTCCCTTAAAAATTACACTAACTTTTTTCTTACTTTGCTAACTAACTCTGATATTAAAATTTATTATTCTCACTTCAAAACACTTCAAAAACTACGCTTTTTTCTCTTAAAAATTACACTAACTTTTTTCTTACTTTGCTAACTCACTCTGGTATTAAAATAAATTATTCTCACTTCAAAACATATCCAATGTTTTTTTTTACTTTAAAAATTACTCAACTATTTTTTATACATTGTTAACTCACTCTGATATTAAAATTTATTATTCTCACTTCAAAACATATCCAATGTTTTTTTTTACTTTAAAAATTACTCAACTATTTTTCATACATTGTTAACTCACTCTGGTATTAAAATTTTAATTTCTCACTTCAAAACATATCCAATGTTTTTTTTTACTTTAAAAATTACTCAACTATTTTTCATACATTGTTAACTCACTCTGGTATTAAAATTTTAATTTCTCACTTCAAAACATATCCAATGTTTTTTTTTACTTTAAAAATTACTCAACTATTTTTCATACATTGTTAACTCACTCTGGTATTAAAATTATAATTTCTCACTTCAAAACATATCCAATGTTTTTTTTAACTTTAAAAATTACTCAACTATTTTTCATACATTGTTAACTCACTCTGATATAAAAATTTTAATTTCTCACTTCAAAACATATCCAATGTTTTTTTTCACTTTAAAAATTACAATAACTTTTTTTTTACTTTGCTAACACACTCTGGTATTAAAATTTTAATTTCTCACTTCAAAATACTTCAAAAACTACGCTTTTTTCCCTTAAAAATTACACTAACTTTTTTCTTACTTTGCTAACTAACTCTGATATTAAAATTTATTATTCTCACTTCAAAACACTTCAAAAACTACGCTTTTTTCTCTTAAAAATTACACTAACTTTTTTCTTACTTTGCTAACTCACTCTGGTATTAAAATTTATTATTCTCACTTCAAAACATATCCAATGTTTTTTTTACTTTAAAAATTACTCAACTATTTTTTATACATTGCTAACTCACTCTGGTATTAAAATTATAATTTCTCACTTCAAAACATATCCAATGTTTTTTTTTACTTTAAAAATTACTCAACTATTTTTCATACATTGTTAACTCACTCTGGTATTAAAATTTTAATTTCTCACTTCAAAACATATCCAATGTTTTTTTTTACTTTAAAAATTACTCAACTATTTTTCATACATTGTTAACTCACTCTGGTATTAAAATTATAATTTCTCACTTCAAAACATATCCAATGTTTTTTTTCACTTTAAAAATTACTCAACTATTTTTCATACATTGTTAACTCACTCTGGTATTAAAATTTTAATTTCTCACTTCAAAACATATCAAATGTTTTTTTTTACTTTAAAAATTACTCAACTATTTTTCATACATTGTTAACTCACTCTGGTATTAAAATTATAATTTCTCACTTCAAAACATATCCAATGTTTTTTTTTACTTTAAAAATTACTCAACTATTTTTCATACATTGTTAACTCACTCTGGTATTAAAATTTTAATTTCTCACTTCAAAACATATCAAATGTTTTTTTTTACTTTAAAAATTACTCAACTATTTTTCATACATTGTTAACTCACTCTGGTATTAAAATTATAATTTCTCACTTCAAAACATATCCAATGTTTTTTTTTACTTTAAAAATTACTCAACTATTTTTCATACATTGTTAACTCACTCTGGTATTAAAATTTTAATTTCTCACTTCAAAACATATCCAATGTTTTTTTTAGTTTAAAAATTACTCAACTATTTTTCATACATTGTTAACTCACTCTGGTATTAAAATTTATCATTCTCACTTCAAAACATATCCAATGTTTTTTTTCACTTTAAAAATTACTCAACTATTTTTCATACATTGCTAACTCACTCTGGTATTAAAATTATAATTTCTCACTTCAAAACATATCCAATTTTTTTTTTTACTTTAAAAATTACTCAACTATTTTTCATACATTGTTAACTCACTCTGGTATTAAAATTTTAATTTCTCACTTCAAAACATATCCAATGTTTTTTTTTACTTTAAAAATTACTCAACTATTTTTCATACATTGTTAACTCACTCTGGTATTAAAATTTTAATTTCTCACTTCAAAACATATCCAATGTTTTTTTTTACTTTAAAAATTACTCAACTATTTTTCATACATTTTTAACTCACTCTGATATTAAAATTTATTATTCTCACTTCAAAACATATCCAATGTTTTTTTTCACTTTAAAAATTACTCAACTATTTTTCATACATTGCTAACTCACTCTGGTATTAAAATTATAATTTCTCACTTCAAAACATATCCAATGTTTTTTTTTACTTTAAAAATTACTCAACTATTTTTCATACATTGTTAACTCACTCTGGTATTAAAATTTATTATTCTCACTTCAAAACATATCCAATGTTTTTTTTTACTTTAAAAATTACTCAACTATTTTTCATACATTGTTAACTCACTCTGATATTAAAATTATAATTTCTCACTTCAAAACATATCCAATGTTTTTTTTTACTTTAAAAATTACTCAACTATTTTTCATACATTGTTAACTCACTCTGGTATTAAAATTATAATTTCTCACTTCAAAACATATCCAATGTTTTTTTTCACTTTAAAAATTACTCAACTATTTTTCATACATTGTTAACTCACTCTGGTATTAAAATTTATTATTCTCACTTCAAAACATATCCAATGTTTTTTTTTACTTTAAAAATTACTCAACTATTTTTCATACATTGTTAACTCACTCTGATATTAAAATTATAATTTCTCACTTCAAAACATATCCAATGTTTTTTTTCACTTTAAAAATTACTCAACTATTTTTCATACATTGCTAACTCACTCTGGTATTAAAATTATAATTTCTCACTTCAAAACATATCCAATGTTTTTTTTTACTTTAAAAATTACTCAACTATTTTTCATAAATTTTTAACTCACTCTGGTATTAAAATTTATTATTCTCACTTCAAAACATATCCAATGTTTTTTTTTACTTTAAAAATTACTCAACTATTTTTCATACATTGTTAACTCACTCTGATATTAAAATTTATCATTCTCACTTCAAAACATATCCAATGTTTTTTTTCACTTTAAAAATTACTCAACTATTTTTCATACATTGTTAACTCACTCTGGTATTAAAATTTATTATTCTCACTTCAAAACATATCCAATGTTTTTTTTCACTTTAAAAATTACTCAACTATTTTTCATACATTGCTAACTCACTCTGGTATTAAAATTTTAATTTCTCACTTCAGAATACTTCAAAAACTACGTTTTTTTACTTTAAAAATTACTCAACTATTTTTCATACATTGTTAACTCACTCTGGTATCAAAATTTTAATTTCTCACTTCAAAACATATCCAATTTTTTTTTTTACTTTAAAAATTACTCAACTATTTTTCATACATTGTTAACTCACTCTGATATTAAAATTATAATTTCTCACTTCAAAACATATCCAATGTTTTTTTTTACTTTAAAAATTACTCAACTATTTTTCTTACTTTGCTAACTCACTCTGGTATTAAAATTTATTATTCTCACTTCAAAACATATCCAATGTTTTTTTTACTTTAAAAATTACTCAACTATTTTTTATACATTGCTAACTCACTCTGGTATTAAAATTATAATTTCTCACTTCAAAACATATCCAATGTTTTTTTTTACTTTAAAAATTACTCAACTATTTTTCTTACTTTGCTAACTCACTCTGGTATTAAAATTTATTATTCTCACTTCAAAACATATCCAATGTTTTTTTTACTTTAAAAATTACTAGCTATTTTTTATACATTGCTAACTCACTCTGGTATTAAAATTATAATTTCTCACTTCAAAACATATCCAATGTTTTTTTTTACTTTAAAAATTACTCAACTATTTTTCATACATTGTTAACTCACTCTGGTATTAAAATTTTAATTTCTCACTTCAAAACATATCCAATGTTTTTTTTTACTTTAAAAATTACTCAACTATTTTTCATACATTGTTAACTCACTCTGGTATTAAAATTTATTATTCTCACTTCAAAACATATCCAATGTTTTTTTTTACTTTAAAAATTACTCAACTATTTTTCATACATTGTTAACTCACTCTGGTATTAAAATTATAATTTCTCACTTCAAAACATATCCAATGTTTTTTTTTAGTTTAAAAATTACTCAACTATTTTTCATACATTGTTAACTCACTCTGGTATTAAAATTTATTATTCTCACTTCAAAACATATCCAATGTTTTTTTTTACTTTAAAAATTACTCAACTATTTTTCATACATTGTTAACTCACTCTGGTATTAAAATTTTAATTTCTCACTTCAAAACATATCCAATGTTTTTTTTTAGTTTAAAAATTACTCAACTATTTTTCATACATTGTTAACTCACTCTGGTATTAAAATTTTAATTTCTCACTTCAAAACATATCCAATGTTTTTTTTTAGTTTAAAAATTACTCAACTATTTTTCATACATTGTTAACTCACTCTGATATTAAAATTTTAATTTCTCACTTCAAAACATATCCAATGTTTTTTTTTACTTTAAAAATTACTCAACTATTTTTCATACATTTTTAACTCACTCTGATATTAAAATTTATTATTCTCACTTCAAAACATATCCAATGTTTTTTTTCACTTTAAAAATTACTCAACTATTTTTCATACATTGTTAACTCACTCTGGTATTAAAATTTTAATTTCTCACTTCAAAACATATCCAATGTTTTTTTTTACTTTAAAAATTACTCAACTATTTTTCATACATTGTTAACTCACTCTGGTATTAAAATTTTAATTTCTCACTTCAAAATACTTCAAAAACTACGTTTTTTTATCTTAAAAATTACACTAACTTTTTTCATACATTGTTAACTCACTCTGATATTAAAATTAATTATTCTCACTTCAAAACATATCCAATGTTTTTTTTTACTTTAAAAATTACTCAACTATTTTTCATACATTGTTAACTCACTCTGATATTAAAATTTTAATTTCTCACTTCAAAATACTTCAAAAACTACGTTTTTTTATCTTAAAAATTACTCAACTATTTTTCATACATTGTTAACTCACTCTGGTATTAAAATTTTAATTTCTCACTTCAAAACATATCCAATGTTTTTTTTTACTTTAAAAATTACTCAACTATTTTTCATACATTGTTAACTCACTCTGGTTTTAAAATTTTAATTTCTCACTTCAAAACATATCCAATGTTTTTTTTCACTTTAAAAATTACTCAACTATTTTTCATACATTGCTAACTCACTCTGGTATTAAAATTATAATTTCTCACTTCAAAACATATCCAATGTTTTTTTTTACTTTAAAAATTACTCAACTATTTTTCATACATTGTTAACTCACTCTGATATTAAAATTTATTATTCTCACTTCAAAACATATCCAATGTTTTTTTTTACTTTAAAAATTACTCAACTATTTTTCATACATTGTTAACTCACTCTGGTATTAAAATTTTAATTTCTCACTTCAAAATACTTCAAAAACTACGTTTTTTTATCTTAAAAATTACACTAACTTTTTTCATACATTGTTAACTCACTCTGATATTAAAATTATAATTTCTCACTTCAAAATACTTCAAAAACTACGTTTTTTTATCTTAAAAATTACACTAACCTTTTTCATACATTGTTAACTCACTCTGATATTAAAATTTTAATTTCTCACTTCAAAACATATCCAATGTTTTTTTTTACTTTAAAAATTACTCAACTATTTTTCATACATTGTTAACTCACTCTGGTATTAAAATTTTAATTTCTCACTTCAAAACATATCCAATGTTTTTTTTTACTTTAAAAATTACTCAACTATTTTTCATACATTGTTAACTCACTCTGGTATTAAAATTTTAATTTCTCACTTCAAAACATATCCAATGTTTTTTTTCACTTTAAAAATTACTCAACTATTTTTCATACATTGTTAACTCACTCTGGTATTAAAATTATAATTTCTCACTTCAAAACATATCCAATGTTTTTTTTTACTTTAAAAATTACTCAACTATTTTTCATACATTGTTAACTCACTCTGGTATTAAAATTATAATTTCTCACTTCAAAACATATCCAATGTTTTTTTTTACTTTAAAAATTACTCAACTATTTTTCATACATTGTTAACTCACTCTGGTATTAAAATTATAATTTCTCACTTCAAAACATATCCAATGTTTTTTTTCACTTTAAAAATTACTCAACTATTTTTCATACATTGTTAAATCACTCTGATATTAAAATTTTAATTTCTCACTTCAAAACATATCCAATGTTTTTTTTTACTTTAAAAATTACTCAACTATTTTTCATACATTGCTAACTCACTCTGGTATCAAAATTTTAATTTCTCACTTCAAAACATATCCAATTTTTTTTTTTACTTTAAAAATTACTCAACTATTTTTCTTACTTTGCTAACTCACTCTGATATTAAAATTTTAATTTCTCACTTCAAAACATATCCAATGTTTTTTTTCACTTTAAAAATTACTCAACTATTTTTCATACATTGCTAACTCACTCTGGTATTAAAATTATAATTTCTCACTTCAAAACATATCCAATGTTTTTTTTTACTTTAAAAATTACTCAACTATTTTTCATACATTGTTAACTCACTCTGATATTAAAATTTATTATTCTCACTTCAAAACATATCCAATGTTTTTTTTTACTTTAAAAATTACTCAACTATTTTTCATACATTGTTAACTCACTCTGGTATTAAAATTTTAATTTCTCACTTCAAAATACTTCAAAAACTACGTTTTTTTATCTTAAAAATTACTCAACTATTTTTCATACATTGTTAACTCACTCTGGTATTAAAATTATAATTTCTCACTTCAAAACATATCCAATGTTTTTTTTTACTTTAAAAATTACTCAACTATTTTTCATACATTGCTAACTCACTCTGGTATTAAAATTATAATTTCTCACTTCAAAACATATCCAATGTTTTTTTTTACTTTAAAAATTACTCAACTATTTTTCATACATTGTTAACTCACTCTGGTATTAAAATTTTAATTTCTCACTTCAAAACATATCCAATGTTTTTTTTTACTTTAAAAATTACTCAACTATTTTTCATACATTGCTAACTCACTCTGGTATTAAAATTATAATTTCTCACTTAAAAACATATCCAATGTTTTTTTTTACTTTAAAAATTACTCAACTATTTTTCATACATTGTTAACTCACTCTGGTATTAAAATTTTAATTTCTCACTTCAAAACATATCCAATGTTTTTTTTTACTTTAAAAATTACTCAACTATTTTTCATACATTGTTAACTCACTCTGATATTAAAATTTATTATTCTCACTTCAAAACATATCCAATGTTTTTTTTTACTTTAAAAATTACTCAACTATTTTTCATACATTGTTAACTCACTCTGGTTTTAAAATTTATTATTCTCACTTCAAAACATATCCAATGTTTTTTTTTACTTTAAAAATTACTCAACTATTTTTCATACATTGTTAACTCACTCTGGTATTAAAATTTTAATTTCTCACTTCAAAATACTTCAAAAACTACGTTTTTTTATCTTAAAAATTACACTAACTTTTTTCATACATTGTTAACTCACTCTGATATTAAAATTAATTATTCTCACTTCAAAACATATCCAATGTTTTTTTTTACTTTAAAAATTACTCAACTATTTTTCATACATTGTTAACTCACTCTGGTATTAAAATTTTAATTTCTCACTTCAAAATACTTCAAAAACTACGTTTTTTTATCTTAAAAATTACTCAACTATTTTTCATACATTGTTAACTCACTCTGGTATTAAAATTTTAATTTCTCACTTCAAAACATATCCAATGTTTTTTTTTACTTTAAAAATTACTCAACTATTTTTCATACATTGTTAACTCACTCTGGTATTAAAATTATAATTTCTCACTTAAAAACATATCCAATGTTTTTTTTTACTTTAAAAATTACTCAACTATTTTTCTTACTTTGCTAACTCACTCTGATATTAAAATTTTAATTTCTCACTTCAAAACATATCCAATGTTTTTTTTTACTTTAAAAATTACTCAACTATTTTTCATACATTGCTAACTCACTCTGGTATTAAAATTATAATTTCTCACTTCAAAACATATCCAATGTTTTTTTTTACTTTAAAAATTACTCAACTATTTTTCATACATTGTTAACTCACTCTGATATTAAAATTTATTATTCTCACTTCAAAACATATCCAATGTTTTTTTTTACTTTAAAAATTACTCAACTATTTTTCATACATTGTTAACTCACTCTGGTATTAAAATTTTAATTTCTCACTTCAAAATACTTCAAAAACTACGTTTTTTTATCTTAAAAATTACACTAACTTTTTTCATACATTGTTAACTCACTCTGATATTAAAATTTTAATTTCTCACTTCAAAATACTTCAAAAACTACGTTTTTTTATCTTAAAAATTACACTAACTTTTTTCATACATTGTTAACTCACTCTGATATTAAAATTAATTATTCTCACTTCAAAACATATCCAATGTTTTTTTTTACTTTAAAAATTACTCAACTATTTTTCATACATTGTTAACTCACTCTGGTATTAAAATTTTAATTTCTCACTTCAAAATACTTCAAAAACTACGTTTTTTTATCTTAAAAATTACTCAACTATTTTTCATACATTGTTAACTCACTCTGGTATTAAAATTTTAATTTCTCACTTCAAAATACTTCAAAAACTACGTTTTTTTATCTTAAAAATTACACTAACTTTTTTCATACATTGTTAACTCACTCTGATATTAAAATTAATTATTCTCACTTCAAAACATATCCAATGTTTTTTTTTACTTTAAAAATTACTCAACTATTTTTCATACATTGTTAACTCACTCTGGTATTAAAATTTTAATTTCTCACTTCAAAATACTTCAAAAACTACGTTTTTTTATCTTAAAAATTACTCAACTATTTTTCATACATTGTTAACTCACTCTGGTATTAAAATTTTAATTTCTCACTTCAAAACATATCCAATGTTTTTTTTTACTTTAAAAATTACTCAACTATTTTTCATACATTGTTAACTCACTCTGGTATTAAAATTATAATTTCTCACTTAAAAACATATCCAATGTTTTTTTTTACTTTAAAAATTACTCAACTATTTTTCTTACTTTGCTAACTCACTCTGATATTAAAATTTTAATTTCTCACTTCAAAACATATCCAATGTTTTTTTTTACTTTAAAAATTACTCAACTATTTTTCATACATTGCTAACTCACTCTGGTATTAAAATTATAATTTCTCACTTCAAAACATATCCAATGTTTTTTTTTACTTTAAAAATTACTCAACTATTTTTCATACATTGTTAACTCACTCTGATATTAAAATTTATTATTCTCACTTCAAAACATATCCAATGTTTTTTTTTACTTTAAAAATTACTCAACTATTTTTCATACATTGTTAACTCACTCTGGTATTAAAATTTTAATTTCTCACTTCAAAATACTTCAAAAACTACGTTTTTTTATCTTAAAAATTACACTAACTTTTTTCATACATTGTTAACTCACTCTGATATTAAAATTTTAATTTCTCACTTCAAAATACTTCAAAAACTACGTTTTTTTATCTTAAAAATTACACTAACTTTTTTCATACATTGTTAACTCACTCTGATATTAAAATTAATTATTCTCACTTCAAAACATATCCAATGTTTTTTTTTACTTTAAAAATTACTCAACTATTTTTCATACATTGTTAACTCACTCTGGTATTAAAATTTTAATTTCTCACTTCAAAATACTTCAAAAACTACGTTTTTTTATCTTAAAAATTACTCAAATATTTTTCATACATTGTTAACTCACTCTGATATTAAAATTTTAATTTCTCACTTCAAAATACTTCAAAAACTACGTTTTTTTATCTTAAAAATTACACTAACTTTTTTCATACATTGTTAACTCACTCTGATATTAAAATTAATTATTCTCACTTCAAAACATATCCAATGTTTTTTTTTACTTTAAAAATTACTCAACTATTTTTCATACATTGTTAACTCACTCTGGTATTAAAATTTTAATTTCTCACTTCAAAATACTTCAAAAACTACGTTTTTTTATCTTAAAAATTACTCAACTATTTTTCATACATTGTTAACTCACTCTGGTATTAAAATTTTAATTTCTCACTTCAAAACATATCCAATGTTTTTTTTTACTTTAAAAATTACTCAACTATTTTTCATACATTGTTAACTCACTCTGGTATTAAAATTTTAATTTCTCACTTCAAAACATATCCAATGTTTTTTTTTACTTTAAAAATTAATCAACTATTTTTCATACATTGTTAACTCACTCTGATATTAAAATTTTAATTTCTCACTTCAAAACATATCCAATGTTTTTTTTCACTTTAAAAATTACTCAACTATTTTTCATACATTGCTAACTCACTCTGGTATTAAAATTATAATTTCTCACTTCAAAACATATCCAATGTTTTTTTTTACTTTAAAAATTACTCAACTATTTTTCATACATTGTTAACTCACTCTGGTATTAAAATTTTAATTTCTCACTTCAAAACATATCCAATGTTTTTTTTTACTTTAAAAATTACTCAACTATTTTTCATACATTGTTAACTCACTCTGGTATTAAAATTTTAATTTCTCACTTCAAAACATATCCAATGTTTTTTTTTACTTTAAAAATTACTCAACTATTTTTCATACATTGCTAACTCACTCTGGTATTAAAATTTATTATTCTCACTTCAAAACATATCCAATGTTTTTTTTTACTTTAAAAATTACTCAACTATCTTTCATACATTGTTAACTCACTCTGGTTTTAAAATTTTAATTTCTCACTTCAAAACATATCCAATGTTTTTTTTTACTTTAAAAATTACTCAACTATTTTTCATACATTGTTAACTCACTCTGGTATTAAAATTTTAATTTCTCACTTCAAAACATATCCAATGTTTTTTTTTACTTTAAAAATTACTCAACTATTTTTCTTACTTTGCTAACTCACTCTGGTATTAAAATTTTAATTTCTCACTTCAAAACATATCCAATGTTTTTTTTTACTTTAAAAATTACTCAACTATTTTTCATACATTGTTAACTCACTCTGGTATTAAAATTTTAATTTCTCACTTCAAAATACTTCAAAAACTACGTTTTTTTATCTTTAAAATTACACTAACTTTTTTCATACATTGTTAACTCACTCTGATATTAAAATTTTAATTTCTCACTTCAAAACATATCCAATGTT
This sequence comes from Loxodes magnus, assembly GCA_946699065.1. Lineage (NCBI taxonomy): Eukaryota > Ciliophora > Karyorelictea > Loxodida > Loxodidae > Loxodes > Loxodes magnus. The sequence goes on along the minus strand of CAMPDV010000086.1, from coordinate 36,883 downwards.
TTTTTTTACTTTAAAAATTACTCAACTATTTTTCATACATTGTTAACTCACTCTGATATTAAAATTTTAATTTCTCACTTCAAAATACTTCAAAAACTACGTTTTTTTATCTTAAAAATTACTCAACTATTTTTCATACATTGTTAACTCACTCTGGTATTAATATTTTAATTTCTCACTTCAAAACATATCCAATGTTTTTTTTTACTTTAAAAATTACTCAACTATTTTTCATACATTGTTAACTCACTCTGGTATTAAAATTATAATTTCTCACTTCAAAACATATCCAATGTTTTTTTTTAGTTTAAAAATTACTCAACTATTTTTCTTACTTTGCTAACTCACTCTGATATTAAAATTTTAATTTCTCACTTCAAAACATATCCAATGTTTTTTTTCACTTTAAAAATTACTCAACTATTTTTCATACATTGCTAACTCACTCTGGTATTAAAATTATAATTTCTCACTTCAAAACATATCCAATGTTTTTTTTTACTTTAAAAATACCTCAACTATTTTTCATACATTGTTAACTCACTCTGGTATTAAAATTTTAATTTCTCACTTCAAAATACTTCAAAAACTACGTTTTTTTACTTTAAAAATTACTCAACTATTTTTCATACATTGTTAACTCACTCTGATATTAAAATTATAATTTCTCACTTCAAAATACTTCAAAAACTACGTTTTTTTATCTTAAAAATTACACTAACTTTTTTCATACATTGTTAACTCACTCTGATATTAAAATTATAATTTCTCACTTCAAAATACTTCAAAAACTACGTTTTTTTATCTTAAAAATTTCACTAACTTTTTTCATACATTGTTAACTCACTCTGATATTAAAATTTATTATTCTCACTTCAAAACATATCCAATGTTTTTTTTCACTTTAAAAATTACTCAACTATTTTTCATACATTGCTAACTCACTCTGGTATTAAAATTATAATTTCTCACTTCAAAACATATCCAATGTTTTTTTTTACTTTAAAAATTACTCAACTATTTTTCATACATTGTTAACTCACTCTGGTATTAAAATTTTAATTTCTCACTTCAAAATACTTCAAAAACTACGTTTTTTTATCTTAAAAATTACACTAACTTTTTTCATACATTGTTAACTCACTCTGATATTAAAATTAATTATTCTCACTTCAAAACATATCCAATGTTTTTTTTTACTTTAAAAATTACTCAATTATTTTTCATACATTGTTAACTCACTCTGGTATTAAAATTTTAATTTCTCACTTCAAAACATATCCAATGTTTTTTTTTACTTTAAAAATTACTCAACTATTTTTCATACATTGTTAACTCACTCTGGTATTAAAATTTTAATTTCTCACTTCAAAACATATCCAATGTTTTTTTTTACTTTAAAAATTACTCAACTATTTTTCATACAATGCTAACTCACTCTGGTATTAAAATTTTAATTTCTCACTTCAAAATACTTCAAAAACTACGTTTTTTTCTCTTAAAAATTACTCAACTATTTTTCATACATTGTTAACTCACTCTGGTATTAAAATTTATCATTCTCACTTCAAAACATATCCAATGTTTTTTTTTACTTTAAAAATTACTCAACTATTTTTCATACATTGTTAACTCACTCTGGTATTAAAATTTTAATTTCTCACTTCAAAACATATCCAATGTTTTTTTTTACTTTAAAAATTACTCAACTATTTTTCATACATTGTTAACTCACTCTGGTATTAAAATTTATTATTCTCACTTCAAAACATATCCAATGTTTTTTTTCACTTTAAAAATTACTCAACTATTTTTCATACATTGCTAACTCACTCTGGTATTAAAATTATAATTTCTCACTTCAAAACATATCCAATGTTTTTTTTTACTTTAAAAATTACTCAACTATTTTTCATACATTGTTAACTCACTCTGGTATTAAAATTTTAATTTCTCACTTCAAATTACTTCAAAAACTACGTTTTTTTATCTTAAAAATTACACTAACTTTTTTCATACATTGTTAACTCACTCTGATATTAAAATTTTAATTTCTCACTTCAAAACATATCCAATGTTTTTTTTTACTTTAAAAATTACTCAACTATTTTTCTTACTTTGCTTACTCACTCTGATATTAAAATTTTAATTTCTCACTTCAAAACATATCCAATGTTTTTTTTTACTTTAAAAATTACTCAACTATTTTTCATACATTGTTAACTCACTCTGGTATTAAAATTTTAATTTCTCACTTCAAAACATATCCAATGTTTTTTTTTACTTTAAAAATTACTCAACTATTTTTCATACATTGCTAACTCACTCTGGTATTAAAATTTATTATTCTCACTTCAAAACATATCCAATGTTTTTTTTTACTTTAAAAATTAATCAACTATTTTTCATACATTGTTAACTCACTCTGGTATTAAAATTTTAATTTCTCACTTCAAAACATATCCAATGTTTTTTTTTACTTTAAAAATTACTCAACTATTTTTCATACATTGTTAACTCACTCTGGTTTTAAAATTAATTATTCTCACTTCAAAACATATCCAATGTTTTTTTTTACTTTAAAAATTACTCAACTATTTTTCATACATTGTTAACTCACTCTGGTATTAAAATTTTAATTTCTCACTTCAAAACATATCCAATGTTTTTTTTTACTTTAAAAATTACTCAACTATTTTTCATACATTGTTAACTCACTCTGATATTAAAATTTATTATTCTCACTTCAAAACATATCCAATGTTTTTTTTTACTTTAAAAATTACTCAACTATTTTTCATACATTGTTAACTCACTCTGGTATTAAAATTTTAATTTCTCACTTCAAAACATATCCAATGTTTTTTTTTACTTTAAAAATTACTCAACTATTTTTCATACATTGTTAACTCACTCTGGTATTAAAATTTTAATTTCTCACTTCAAAATACTTCAAAAACTACGTTTTTTTATCTTAAAAATTACACTAACTTTTTTCATACATTGTTAACTCACTCTGGTATTAAAATTATAATTTCTCACTTCAAAACATATCCAATGTTTTTTTTTACTTTAAAAATTACTCAACTATTTTTCATACATTGCTAACTCACTCTGGTATTAAAATTTTAATTTCTCACTTCAAAACATATCCAATGTTTTTTTTTACTTTAAAAATTACTCAACTATTTTTCATACATTGTTAACTCACTCTGATATTAAAATTTATTATTCTCACTTCAAAACATATCCAATGTTTTTTTTTACTTTAAAAATTACTCAACTATTTTTCATACATTGTTAACTCACTCTGGTTTTAAAATTAATTATTCTCACTTCAAAACATATCCAATGTTTTTTTTTACTTTAAAAATTAATCAACTATTTTTCATACATTGTTAACTCACTCTGGTATTAAAATTTTAATTTCTCACTTCAAAATACTTCAAAAACTACGTTTTTTTATCTTAAAAATTACACTAACTTTTTTCATACATTGTTAACTCACTCTGATATTAAAATTAATTATTCTCACTTCAAAACATATCCAATGTTTTTTTTTACTTTAAAAATTACTCAACTATTTTTCATACATTGCTAACTCACTCTGGTATTAAAATTTTAATTTCTCACTTCAAAACATATCCAATGTTTTTTTTTACTTTAAAAATTACTCAACTATTTTTCATACATTGTTAACTCACTCTGGTATTAAAATTATAATTTCTCACTTCAAAACATATCCAATGTTTTTTTTTACTTTAAAAATTACTCAACTATTTTTCATACATTGTTAACTCACTCTGGTATTAAAATTTTAATTTCTCACTTCAAAACATATCCAATGTTTTTTTTTACTTTAAAAATTACTCAACTATTTTTCATACATTGTTAACTCACTCTGGTATTAAAATTTTAATTTCTCACTTCAAATTACTTCAAAAACTACGTTTTTTTATCTTAAAAATTACACTAACTTTTTTCATACATTGTTAACTCACTCTGATATTAAAATTAATTATTCTCACTTCAAAACATATCCAATGTTTTTTTTTACTTTAAAAATTACTCAACTATTTTTCTTACTTTGCTAACTCACTCTGATATTAAAATTTTAATTTCTCACTTCAAAACATATCCAATGTTTTTTTTTACTTTAAAAATTACTCAACTATTTTTCATACATTGTTAACTCACTCTGGTATTAAAATTTTAATTTCTCACTTCAAAACATATCCAATGTTTTTTTTTACTTTAAAAATTACTCAACTATTTTTCATACATTGCTAACTCACTCTGGTATTAAAATTTATTATTCTCACTTCAAAACATATCCAATGTTTTTTTTTACTTTAAAAATTACTCAACTATTTTTCATACATTGTTAACTCACTCTGGTATTAAAATTTTAATTTCTCACTTCAAAACATATCCAATGTTTTTTTTTACTTTAAAAATTACTCAACTATTTTTCATACATTGTTAACTCACTCTGGTTTTAAAATTAATTATTCTCACTTCAAAACATATCCAATGTTTTTTTTTACTTTAAAAATTACTCAACTATTTTTCATACATTGTTAACTCACTCTGGTATTAAAATTTTAATTTCTCACTTCAAAACATATCCAATGTTTTTTTTTACTTTAAAAATTACTCAACTATTTTTCATACATTGCTAACTCACTCTGATATTAAAATTTATTATTCTCACTTCAAAACATATCCAATGTTTTTTTTTACTTTAAAAATTACTCAACTATTTTTCATACATTGTTAACTCACTCTGGTATTAAAATTTTAATTTCTCACTTCAAAACATATCCAATGTTTTTTTTCACTTTAAAAATTACTCAACTATTTTTCATACATTGCTAACTCACTCTGGTATTAAAATTATAATTTCTCACTTCAAAACATATCCAATGTTTTTTTTTACTTTAAAAATTACTCAACTATTTTTCATACATTGTTAACTCACTCTGGTATTAAAATTATAATTTCTCACTTCAAAACATATCCAATGTTTTTTTTTACTTTAAAAATTACTCAACTATTTTTCATACATTGTTAACTCACTCTGGTATTAAAATTTTAATTTCTCACTTCAAAACATATCCAATGTTTTTTTTTACTTTAAAAATTACTCAACTATTTTTCATACATTGTTAACTCACTCTGGTATTAAAATTATAATTTCTCACTTCAAAACATATCCAATGTTTTTTTTAACTTTAAAAATTACTCAACTATTTTTCATACATTGTTAACTCACTCTGATATTAAAATTTATTATTCTCACTTCAAAACATATCCAATGTTTTTTTTTACTTTAAAAATTACTCAACTATTTTTCATACATTGTTAACTCACTCTGATATTAAAATTTATTATTCTCACTTCAAAACATATCCAATGTTTTTTTTCACTTTAAAAATTACTCAACTATTTTTCATACATTGTTAACTCACTCTGGTATTAAAATTTTAATTTCTCACTTCAAAACATATACAATGTTTTTTTTTACTTTAAAAATTACTCAACTATTTTTCATACATTGTTAACTCACTCTGGTTTTAAAATTAATTATTCTCACTTCAAAACATATCCAATGTTTTTTTTTACTTTAAAAATTAATCAACTATTTTTCATACATTGTTAACTCACTCTGGTTTTAAAATTAATTATTCTCACTTCAAAACATATCCAATGTTTTTTTTTACTTTAAAAATTACTCAACTATTTTTCATACATTGTTAACTCACTCTGGTATTAAAATTTATCATTCTCACTTCAAAACATATCCAATGTTTTTTTTTACTTTAAAAATTACTCAACTATTTTTCATACATTGCTAACTCACTCTGGTTTTAAAATTTTAATTTCTCACTTCAAAACATATCCAATGTTTTTTTTTACTTTAAAAATTACTCAACTATTTTTCATACATTGTTAACTCACTCTGGTATTAAAATTTTAATTTCTCACTTCAAAACATATCCAATGTTTTTTTTTACTTTAAAAATTACTCAACTATTTTTCATACATTGTTAACTCACTCTGGTATTAAAATTTTAATTTCTCACTTCAAAACATATCCAATGTTTTTTTTTACTTTAAAAATTACTCAACTATTTTTCTTACTTTGCTAACTCACTCTGGTATTAAAATTTTAATTTCTCACTTCAAAACATATCCAATGTTTTTTTTTACTTTAAAAATTACTCAACTATTTTTCATACATTGTTAACTCACTCTGGTATTAAAATTTTAATTTCTCACTTCAAAACATATCCAATGTTTTTTTTTACTTTAAAAATTACTCAACTATTTTTCATACATTGTTAACTCACTCTGGTATTAAAATTTTAATTTCTCACTTCAAAACATATCCAATGTATTTTTTTACTTTAAAAATTACTCAACTATTTTTCATACATTGTTAACTCACTCTGATATTAAAATTTTAATTTCTCACTTCAAAACATATCCAATGTTTTTTTTTACTTTAAAAATTACTCAACTATTTTTCATACATTGTTAACTCACTCTGATATTAAAATTTATTATTCTCACTTCAAAACATATCCAATGTTTTTTTTTACTTTAAAAATTACTCAACTATTTTTCATACATTGTTAACTCACTCTGGTTTTAAAATTAATTATTCTCACTTCAAAACATATCCAATGTTTTTTTTTACTTTAAAAATTACTCAACTATTTTTCATACATTGCTAACTCACTCTGGTTTTAAAATTTTAATTTCTCACTTCAAAATACTTCAAGAACTACGTTTTTTTATCTTAAAAATTACTCAACTATTTTTCATACATTGTTAACTCACTCTGGTATTAAAATTTTAATTTCTCACTTCAAAACATATCCAATGTTTTTTTTTACTTTAAAAATTACTCAACTATTTTTCATACATTGTTAACTCACTCTGGTATTAAAATTTTAATTTCTCACTTCAAAACATATCCAATGTTTTTTTTTACTTTAAAAATTACTCAACTATTTTTCATACATTGTTAACTCACTCTGGTATTAAAATTTATCATTCTCACTTCAAAACATATCCAATGTTTTTTTTTACTTTAAAAATTACTCAACTATTTTTCATACATTGTTAACTCACTCTGGTATTAAAATTTTAATTTCTCACTTCAAAACATATCCAATGTTTTTTTTTACTTTAAAAATTACTCAACTATTTTTCATACATTGTTAACTCACTCTGGTATTAAAATTTTAATTTCTCACTTCAAAACATATCCAATGTTTTTTTTTACTTTAAAAATTACTCAACTATTTTTCATACATTGTTAACTCACTCTGGTATTAAAATTTATCATTCTCACTTCAAAACATATCCAATGTTTTTTTTTACTTTAAAAATTACTCAACTATTTTTCATACATTGCTAACTCACTCTGGTATTAAAATTTTAATTTCTCACTTCAAAACATATCAAAAAAAATGTTTTTTTTTTATCTTAAAAATTACTCAACTATTTTTCATACATTGTTAACTCACTCTGGTATTAAAATTTATCATTCTCACTTCAAAACATATCCAATGTTTTTTTTTACTTTAAAAATTACTCAACTATTTTTCATACATTGTTAACTCACTCTGGTATTAAAATTTTAATTTCTCACTTCAAAACATATCCAATGTTTTTTTTTACTTTAAAAATTAATCAACTATTTCCATACATTGTTAACTCACTCTGGTATTAAAATTTTAATTTCTCACTTCAAAACATATCCAATGTTTTTTTTTACTTTAAAAATTACTCAACTATTTTTCATACTTTACTAACTCACTCTGATATTTAAATTTATTATTCTCACTTCAAAACATATCAAAAAAAATGTTTTTTTTTTATCTTAAAAATTACACTAACTTTTTTCTTACTTTGCTAACTCACTCTGATATTAAAATTTTAATTTCTCACTTCAAAACATATCCAATGTTTTTTTTCACTTTAAAAATTACTCAACTATTTTTCATACATTGTTAACTCACTCTGGTATTAAAATTATAATTTCTCACTTCAAAACATATCCAATGTTTTTTTTTACTATAAAAATTACTCAACTATTTTATATACATTGTTAACTCGCTCTGGTATTAAAATTTTAATTTCTAACTTCAAAACATATCCAATTTTTTTTTTTACTTTAAAAATTACTCAACTATTTTTCATACATTGTTAACTCACTCTGGTATTAAAATTTTAATTTCTCACTTCAAAACATATCCAATGTTTTTTTTTACTTTAAAAATTACTCAACTATTTTTCATACATTGTTAACTCACTCTGTATTAAAATTTTAATTTCTCACTTCAAAACATATCCAATGTTTTTTTTTACTTTAAAAATTACTCAACTATTTTTCATACATTGTTAACTCACTCTGGTATTAAAATTTTAATTTCTCACTTCAAAACATATCCAATGTTTTTTTTTACTTTAAAAATTAATCAACTATTTCCATACATTGTTAACTCACTCTGGTATTAAAATTTTAATTTCTCACTTCAAAACATATCCAATGTTTTTTTTTACTTTAAAAATTACTCAACTATTTTTCATACATTGTTAACTCACTCTGGTATTAAAATTTTAATTTCTCACTTCAAAACATATCAAATGTTTTTTTTTACTTTAAAAATTACTCAACTATTTTTCTTACTTTGCTAACTCACTCTGATATTAAAATTTTAATTTCTCACTTCAAAACATATCCAATGTTTTTTTTTACTTTAAAAATTAATCAACTATTTCCATACATTGTTAACTCACTCTGGTATTAAAATTTTAATTTCTCACTTCAAAACATATCCAATGTTTTTTTTTACTTTAAAAATTACTCAACTATTTTTCATACATTGTTAACTCACTCTGTATTAAAATTTTAATTTCTCACTTCAAAACATATCCAATGTTTTTTTTTACTTTAAAAATTACTCAACTATTTTTCATACATTGTTAACTCACTCTGGTATTAAAATTTTAATTTCTCACTTCAAAACATATCCAATGTTTTTTTTTACTTTAAAAATTAATCAACTATTTTTCATACATTGTTAACTCACTCTGGTATTAAAATTTATCATTCTCACTTCAAAACATATCCAATGTTTTTTTTTACTTTAAAAATTACTCAACTATTTTTCATACATTGTTAACTCACTCTGGTATTAAAATTTTAATTTCTCACTTCAAAACATATCCAATGTTTTTTTTTACTTTAAAAATTACTCAACTATTTTTCATACATTGTTAACTCACTCTGGTATTAAAATTTTAATTTCTCACTTCAAAACATATCCAATGTTTTTTTTTACTTTAAAAATTACTCAACTATTTTTCATACATTGTTAACTCACTCTGGTATTAAAATTTATCATTCTCACTTCAAAACATATCCAATGTTTTTTTTTACTTTAAAAATTACTCAACTATTTTTCTTACTTTGCTAACTCACTCTGGTATTAAAATTTATCATTCTCACTTCAAAACATATCCAATGTTTTTTTTTACTTTAAAAATTAATCAACTATTTTTCATACATTGTTAACTCACTCTGGTATTAAAATTTTAATTTCTCACTTCAAAACATATCCAATGTTTTTTTTTACTTTAAAAATTACTCAACTATTTTTCATACATTGTTAACTCACTCTGTATTAAAATTTTAATTTCTCACTTCAAAACATATCCAATGTTTTTTTTTACTTTAAAAATTACTCAACTATTTTTCATACATTGTTAACTCACTCTGGTATTAAAATTTTAATTTCTCACTTCAAAACATATCCAATGTTTTTTTTTACTTTAAAAATTAATCAACTATTTCCATACATTGTTAACTCACTCTGGTATTAAAATTTTAATTTCTCACTTCAAAACATATCCAATGTTTTTTTTTACTTTAAAAATTACTCAACTATTTTTCATACATTGTTAACTCACTCTGGTATTAAAATTTTAATTTCTCACTTCAAAACATATCAAATGTTTTTTTTTACTTTAAAAATTACTCAACTATTTTTCTTACTTTGCTAACTCACTCTGATATTAAAATTTTAATTTCTCACTTCAAAACATATCCAATGTTTTTTTTTACTTTAAAAATTAATCAACTATTTCCATACATTGTTAACTCACTCTGGTATTAAAATTTTAATTTCTCACTTCAAAACATATCCAATGTTTTTTTTTACTTTAAAAATTACTCAACTATTTTTCATACATTGTTAACTCACTCTGTATTAAAATTTTAATTTCTCACTTCAAAACATATCCAATGTTTTTTTTTACTTTAAAAATTACTCAACTATTTTTCATACATTGTTAACTCACTCTGGTATTAAAATTTTAATTTCTCACTTCAAAACATATCCAATGTTTTTTTTTACTTTAAAAATTAATCAACTATTTTTCATACATTGTTAACTCACTCTGGTATTAAAATTTATCATTCTCACTTCAAAACATATCCAATGTTTTTTTTTACTTTAAAAATTACTCAACTATTTTTCATACATTGTTAACTCACTCTGGTATTAAAATTTTAATTTCTCACTTCAAAACATATCCAATGTTTTTTTTTACTTTAAAAATTACTCAACTATTTTTCATACATTGTTAACTCACTCTGGTATTAAAATTTTAATTTCTCACTTCAAAACATATCCAATGTTTTTTTTTACTTTAAAAATTACTCAACTATTTTTCATACATTGTTAACTCACTCTGGTATTAAAATTTATCATTCTCACTTCAAAACATATCCAATGTTTTTTTTTACTTTAAAAATTACTCAACTATTTTTCTTACTTTGCTAACTCACTCTGGTATTAAAATTTATCATTCTCACTTCAAAACATATCCAATGTTTTTTTTTACTTTAAAAATTAATCAACTATTTTTCATACATTGTTAACTCACTCTGGTTTTAAAATTTATCATTCTCACTTCAAAACATATCCAATGTTTTTTTTTACTTTAAAAATTACTCAACTATTTTTCTTACTTTGCTAACTCACTCTGGTATTAAAATTTTAATTTCTCACTTCAAAACATATCCAATGTTTTTTTTTACCTTAAAAATTACACTAACTTTTTTCTTACTTTGCTAACTCACTCTGATATTAAAATTTTAATTTCTCACTTCAAAACATATCCAATGTTTTTTTTTACTTTAAAAATTACTCAACTATTTTTCATACATTGTTAACTCACTCTGGTATTAAAATTTATCATTCTCACTTCAAAACATATCCAATGTTTTTTTTTACTTTAAAAATTACTCAACTATTTTTCATACATTGCTAACTCACTCTGGTATTAAAATTTTAATTTCTCACTTCAAAACATATCAAAAAAAATGTTTTTTTTTTATCTTAAAAATTACTCAACTATTTTTCATACATTGTTAACTCACTCTGGTATTAAAATTTATCATTCTCACTTCAAAACATATCCAATGTTTTTTTTTACTTTAAAAATTACTCAACTATTTTTCATACATTGTTAACTCACTCTGGTATTAAAATTTTAATTTCTCACTTCAAAACATATCCAATGTTTTTTTTTACTTTAAAAATTACTCAACTATTTTTCATACATTGTTAACTCACTCTGGTATTAAAATTTATCATTCTCACTTCAAAACATATCCAATGTTTTTTTTTACTTTAAAAATTACTCAACTATTTTTCATACATTGTTAACTCACTCTGGTATTAAAATTTATCATTCTCACTTCAAAACATATCCAATGTTTTTTTTTACTTTAAAAATTAATCAACTATTTTTCATACTTTGCTAACTCACTCTGGTATTAAAATTTATTATTCTCACTTCAAAACATATCCAATGTTTTTTTTTACTTTAAAAATTACTCAACTATTTTTCATACATTGTTAACTCACTCTGATATTAAAATTTATCATTCTCACTTCAAAACATATCCAATGTTTTTTTTTACTTTAAAAATTACTCAACTATTTTTCATACATTGTTAACTCACTCTGGTATTAAAATTTTAATTTCTCACTTCAAAACATATCCAATGTTTTTTTTTACTTTAAAAATTACTCAACTATTTTTCATACATTGTTAACTCACTCTGGTATTAAAATTTATCATTCTCACTTCAAAACATATCCAATGTTTTTTTTTACTTTAAAAATTAATCAACTATTTTTCATACTTTGCTAACTCACTCTGATATTAAAATTTATTATTCTCACTTCAAAACATATCCAATGTTTTTTTTTACTTTAAAAATTACTCAACTATTTTTCTTACTTTGCTAACTCACTCTGATATTAAAATTTATTATTCTCACTTCAAAACATATCCAATGTTTTTTTTTACTTTAAAAATTACTCAACTATTTTTCATACATTGTTAACTCACTCTGATATTAAAATTTATTATTCTCACTTCAAAACATATCCAATGTTTTTTTTCACTTTAAAAATTACTCAACTATTTTTCATACATTGTTAACTCACTCTGGTATTAAAATTTTAATTTCTCACTTCAAAACATATCCAATGTTTTTTTTTACTTTAAAAATTACTCAACTATTTTTCATACATTGTTAACTCACTCTGGTATTAAAATTTATCATTCTCACTTCAAAACATATCCAATGTTTTTTTTTACTTTAAAAATTACTCAACTATTTTTCATACATTGTTAACTCACTCTGGTATTAAAATTTTAATTTCTCACTTCAAAACATATCCAATGTTTTTTTTTACTTTAAAAATTACTCAACTATTTTTCATACATTGTTAACTCACTCTGGTATTAAAATTTATCATTCTCACTTCAAAACATATCCAATGTTTTTTTTTACTTTAAAAATTACTCAACTATTTTTCATACATTGCTAACTCACTCTGGTATTAAAATTTTAATTTCTCACTTCAAAACATATCAAAAAAAATGTTTTTTTTTTATCTTAAAAATTACACTAACTTTTTTCTTACTTTGCTAACTCACTCTGGTATTAAAATTTTAATTTCTCACTTCAAAACATATCCAATGTTTTTTTTTACTTTAAAAATTACTCAACTATTTTTCATACATTGTTAACTCACTCTGGTATTAAAATTTTAATTTCTCACTTCAAAACATATCCAATGTTTTTTTTTACTTTAAAAATTACACTAACTATTTTTCTTACATTGTTAACTCACTCTGGTATTAAAATTTTAATTTCTCACTTCAAAACATATCCAATGTTTTTTTTCACTTTAAAAATTACACTAACTTTTTTCTTACCTTGCTAACTCACTCTGATATTAAAATTTTAATTTCTCACTTCAAAACATATCCAATGTTTTTTTTCACTTTAAAAATTACACTAACTATTTTTCATACATTGTTAACTCACTCTGGTATTAAAATTTTAATTTCTCACTTCAAAACATATCCAATTTTTTTTTTTACTTTAAAAATTACTCAACTGTTTTTCCTACATTGTTAACTCACTCTGGTTTTAAAATTTTAATTTCTCACTTCAAAACATATCCAATGTTTTTTTTTACTTTAAAAATTACTCAACTATTTTTCATACATTGTTAACTCACTCTGGTATTAAAATTATAATTTCTCACTTCAAAACATATCCAATGTTTTTTTTAACTTTAAAAATTACTCAACTATTTTTCATACATTGCTAACTCACTCTGGTATTAAAATTTTAATTTCTCACTTCAAAACATATCAAAAAAAATGTTTTTTTTTTATCTTAAAAATTACACTAACTTTTTTCTTACTTTGCTAACTCACTCTGGTATTAAAATTTTAATTTCTCACTTCAAAACATATCCAATTTTTTTTTTTACTTTAAAAATTACTCAACTGTTTTTCCTACATTGTTAACTCACTCTGGTATTAAAATTTTAATTTCTCACTTCAAAACATATCCAATGTTTTTTTTTACTTTAAAAATTACTCAACTATTTTTCATACATTGTTAACTCACTCTGGTATTAAAATTTTAATTTCTCACTTCAAAAAATATCCAATGTTTTTTTTTACTTTAAAAATTACTCAACTATTTTTCTTACATTGTTAACTCACTCTGGTATTAAAATTATAATTTATCACTTCAAAACATATCCAATGTTTTTTTTTACTTTAAAAATTACTCAACTATTTTTCATACATTGTTAACTCACTCTGGTATTAAAATTTTAATTTCTCACTTCAAAACATATCCAATTTTTTTTTTTACTTTAAAAATTACTCAACTGTTTTTCCTACATTGTTAACTCACTCTGGTATTAAAATTTTAATTTCTCACTTCAAAACATATCCAATGTTTTTTTTTACTTTAAAAATTACTCAACTATTTTTCATACATTGTTAACTCACTCTGGTATTAAAATTTATTATTCTCACTTCAAAACATATCCAATGTTTTTTTTTACTTTCAAAATTACTCAACTATTTTTCATACATTGTTAACTCACTCTGGTATTAAAATTATAATTTATCACTTCAAAACATATCCAATGTTTTTTTTTACTTTAAAAATTACACTAACTTTTTTCATACATTGTTAACTCACTCTGGTATTAAAATTTTAATTTCTCACTTCAAAACACTTCAAAAACTACGCTTTTTTCTCTTAAAAATTACACTAACTTTTTTCTTACTTTGCTAACTCACTCTGATATTAAAATTTATTATTCTCACTTCAAAACATATCCAATGTTTTTTTTTACTTTAAAAATTACACTAACTTTTTTCATACTTTGCTAACTCACTCTGGTATTAAATTTTTAATTTCTCACTTCAAAACATATCCAATGTTTTTTTTTACTTTAAAAATTACTCAACTATTTTTCATACATTGTTAACTCACTCTGGTATTAAAATTATAATTTCTCACTTCAAATCATATCCAATGTTTTTTTTTACTTTAAAAATTACTCAACTATTTTTCATACATTGTTAACACACTCTGATATTAAAATTTTAATTTCTCACTTCAAAACACTTCAAAAACTACGCTTTTTTCTCTTAAAAATTACACTAACTTTTCTCTTACTTTGCTAACTCACTCTGGTATTAAAATTTTAATTTCTCACTTCAAAACATATCCAATGTTTTTTTTTACTTTAAAAATTACTCAACTATTTTTCATACATTGTTAACTCACTCTGGTATTAAAATTTATTATTCTCACTTCAAAACATATCCAATGTTTTTTTTTACTTTCAAAATTACTCAACTATTTTACATACATTGCTAACTCACTCTGGTATTAAAATTTTAATTTCTCACTTCAAAACATATCCAATGTTTTTTTTTACTTTAAAAATTACTCAACTATTTTTCATACATTGTTAACTCACTCTGGTTTTAAAATTTTAATTTCTCACTTCAAAACATATCCAATGTTTTTTTTTACTTTAAAAATTACTCAACTATTTTTCATACATTGCTAACTCACTCTGGTATTAAAATTTTAATTTCTCACTTCAAAACATATCAAATGTTTTTTTTTACTTTAAAAATTACACTAACTTTTTTCTTACTTTGCTAACTCACTCTGGTATTAAAATTTTAATTTCTCACTTCAAAACATATCCAATGTTTTTTTTTACTTTAAAAATTACTCAACTATTTTTCATACATTGTTAACTCACTCTGGTATTAAAATTTTAATTTCTCACTTCAAAACATATCCAATGTTTTTTTTTACTTTAAAAATTACTCAACTATTTTTCATACGATGCTAACTCACTCTGATATTAAAATTTTAATTTCTCACTTCAAAACATATCCAATTTTTTTTTTACTTTAAAAATTACACTAACTTTTCTCTTACTTTGCTAACTCACTCTGATATTAAAATTTATTATTCTCACTTCAAAACATATCCAATGTTTTTTTTTACTTTAAAAATTACTCAACTATTTTTCATACATTGTTAACTCACTCTGGTTTTAAAATTTTAATTTCTCACTTCAAAACATATCCAATGTTTTTTTTCACTTTAAAAATTACTCAACTATTTTTCATACATTGTTAACACACTCTGATATTAAAATTTTAATTTCTCACTTCAAAATACTTCAAAAACTACGTTTTTTTATCTTAAAAATTACACTAACTTTTTTCTTACTTTGCTAACTCACTCTGATATTAAAATTTATTATTCTCACTTCAAAACATATCCAATGTTTTTTTTACTTTCAAAATTACTCAACTATTTTACATACATTGCTAACTCACTCTGGTATTAAAATTTTAATTTCTCACTTCAAAACATATCCAATTTTTTTTTTTCTTTAAAAATTACACTAACTTTTTTCTTACTTTGCTAACTCACTCTGGTATTAAAATTTTAATTTCTCACTTCAAAACATATCCAATGTTTTTTTTTACTTTAAAAATTACTCAACTATTTTTCATACATTGTTAACTCACTCTGGTTTTAAAATTTTAATTTCTCACTTCAAAACATATCCAATGTTTTTTTTCACTTTAAAAATTACTCAACTATTTTTCATACATTGTTAACACACTCTGATATTAAAATTTTAATTTCTCACTTCAAAATACTTCAAAAACTACGTTTTTTTATCTTAAAAATTACTCAACTATTTTTCATACATTGTTAACTCACTCTGGTATTAAAATTTTAATTTCTCACTTCAAATTACTTCAAAAACTACGTTTTTTTATCTTAAAAATTACACTAACTTTTTTCTTACTTTGCTAACTCACTCTGATATTAAAATTTATTATTCTCACTTCAAAACATATCCAATGTTTTTTTTTACTTTAAAAATTACTCAACTATTTTTCATACATTGTTAACTCACTCTGGTATTAAAATTTTAATTTCTCACTTCAAAACATATCCAATTTTTTTTTCACTTTCAAAATTACACTAACTTTTTTCTTACTTTGCTAACACACTCTGGTATTAAAATTTTATCTTCTCACTTCAAAACATATCAAAGTTTTTTTTTACTTTAAAAATTACTCAACTATTTTTCATACATTGTTAACTCACTCTGGTATTAAAATTTATTATTCTCACTTCAAAACATATCCAATGTTTTTTTTTACTTTAAAAATTACTCAACTATTTTTCATACATTGTTAACTCACTCTGGTATTAAAATTTTAATTTCTCACTTCAAAACATATCCAATGTTTTTTTTTACTTTAAAAATTACTCAACTATTTTTCATACATTGTTAACTCACTCTGGTATTAAAATTTTAATTTCTCACTTCAAAACGAATCCAATGTTTTTTTTTACTTTAAAAATTACACTAACTATTTTTCTTACATTGTTAACTCACTCTGGTATTAAAATTTTAATTTCTCACTTCAAAATACTTCCAAAAACTACGTTTTTTTATCTTAAAAATTACACTATCTTTTTTCTTACTTTGCTAACTCACTCTGATATTAAAATTTATTATTCTCACTTCAAAACATATCCAATGTTTTTTTTTACTTTAAAAATTACTCAACTATTTTTCATACATTGTTAACTCACTCTGATATTAAAATTTATTATTCTCACTTCAAAACATATCCAATGTTTTTTTTCACTTTAAAAATTACTCAACTATTTTTCATACATTGTTAACACACTCTGGTATTAAAATTTATCATTCTCACTTCAAAACATATCCAATGTTTTTTTTTACTTTAAAAATTACACTAACTTTTCTCTTACTTTGCTAACTCACTCTGATATTAAAATTTATTATTCTCACTTCAAAACATATCCAATGTTTTTTTTTACTTTAAAAATTACTCAACTATTTTTCATACATTGTTAACTCACTCTGGTATTAAAATTTTAATTTCTCACTTCAAAACATATCCAATGTTTTTTTTTACTTTAAAAATTACACTAACTTTTTTCTTACTTTGCTAACACACTCTGGTATTAAAATTTTAATTTCTCACTTCAAAACATATCCAATGTTTTTTTTCACTTTAAAAATTACACTAACTTTTTTCTTACTTTGCTAACACACTCTGGTATTAAAATTTTAATTTCTCACTTCAAAACATATCCAATGTTTTTTTTTACTTTAAAAATTACTCAACTATTTTTCATACATTGTTAACTCACTCTGGTATTAAAATTTTAATTTCTCACTTCAAAAAATATCCAATGTTTTTTTTCACTTTAAAAATTACTCAACTATTTTTCATACATTGTTAACTCACTCTGATTTTAAAATTTTAATTTCTCACTTCAAAATACTTCAAAAACTACGTTTTTTTATCTTAAAAATTACACTAACTTTTTTCTTACTTTGCTAACTCACTCTGATATTAAAATTTTAATTTCTCACTTCAAAACATATCCAATGTTTTTTTTTACTTTAAAAATTACTCAACTATTTTTCATACATTGTTAACTCACTCTGATATTAAAATTTATTATTCTCACTTCAAAACATATCCAATGTTTTTTTTTACTTTAAAAAATTACTCAACTATTTTTCATACATTGTTAACTCACTCTGGTATTAAAATTTTAATTTCTCACTTCAAAACACTTCAAAAACTACGCTTTTTTCTCTTAAAAATTACACTAACTTTTCTCTTACTTTGCTAACTCACTCTGGTATTAAAATTTTAATTTCTCACTTCAAAACATATCCAATGTTTTTTTTTACTTTAAAAATTACTCAACTATTTTTCATACATTGTTAACTCACTCTGGTATTAAAATTTTAATTTCTCACTTCAAAATACTTCAAAAACTACGTTTTTTTATCTTAAAAATTACACTAACTTTTTTCTTACTTTGCTAACTCACTCTGATATTAAAATTTATTATTCTCACTTCAAAACATATCCAATGTTTTTTTTTACTTTAAAAATTACTCAACTATTTTACATACATTGCTAACTCACTCTGGTATTAAAATTTTAATTTCTCACTTCAAAACATATCAAATGTTTTTTTTTACTTTAAAAATTACACTAACTATTTTTCTTACTTTGCTAACTCACTCTGGTATTAAAATTTTAATTTCTCACTTCAAAACACTTCAAAAACTACGCTTTTTTCTCTTAAAAATTACTCAAATATTTTTCATACATTGTTAACACACTCTGGTATTAAAATTTCAATTTCTCACTTCAAAACATATTAATTTTTTTTTTTACTTTAAAAATTACTCAACTATTTTTCATACATTGCTAACTCACTCTGGTATTAAAATTTTAATTTCTCACTTCAAAACATATCCAATGTTTTTTTTTACTTTAAAAATTACTCAACTATTTTTCATACATTGTTAACTCACTCTGGTATTAAAATTTTAATTTCTCACTTCAAAACATATCCAATGTTTTTTTTTACTTTAAAAATTACTCAACTATTTTTCATAGATTGCTAACTCACTCTGGTATTAAAATTTTAATTTCTCACTTCAAAACATATCCAATGTTTTTTTTTACTTTAAAAATTACTCAACTATTTTTCATACATTGTTAACTCACTCTGGTATTAAAATTTTAATTTCTCACTTCAAAACATATCAAATGTTTTTTTTTACTTTAAAAATTACTCAACTATTTTTCATACATTGCTAACTCACTCTGATATTAAAATCCATCATTCTCACTTCAAAACATATCCAATGTTTTTTTTTACTTTAAAAATTACTCAACTATTTTTCATACATTGCTACTCACTCTGGTATTAAAATTTATCATTCTCACTTCAAAACATATCCAATGTTTTTTTTTACTTTAAAAATTACACTAACTTTTTTCTTACTTTGCTAACACACTCTGGTATTAAAATTTTAATTTCTCACTTCAAAATATTTCAAAAACTACGCTTTTTTATCTTAAAAATTACACTAACTTAATTCTTACTTTGCTAACTCACTCTGATATTAAAATTTTAATTTCTCACTTCAAAACATATCAAAAAAAATGTTTTTTTTTTCTCTTAAAAATTACACTAACTTTTTTCTTACTTTGCTAACTCACTCTGATATTAAAATTTATTATTCTCACTTCAAAACATATCCAATGTTTTTTTTTACTTTAAAAATTACTCAACTATTTTTCATACATGTTAACTCACTCTGGTATTAAAATTTATCATTCTCACTTCAAAACATATCCAATGTTTTTTTTTACTTTAAAAATTACTCAACTATTTTTCATACATTGTTAACTCACTCTGGTATTAAAATTTTAATTTCTCACTTCAAAACATATCCAATTTTTTTTTTTACTTTAAAAATTACTCAACTATTTTTCATACATTGTTAACTCACTCTGGTATTAAAATTTTAATTTCTCACTTCAAAACATATCCAATGTTTTTTTTCACTTTAAAAATTACTCAACTATTTTTCATACATTGCTAACTCACTCTGGTATTAAAATTTATCATTCTCACTTCAAAACATATCCAATGTTTTTTTTCACTTTAAAAATTACTCAACTATTTTTCATACATTGTTAACTCACTCTGGTATTAAAATTTTAATTTCTCACTTCAAAACATATCCAATGTTTTTTTTCACTTTAAAAATTACTCAACTATTTTTCATACATTGTTAACTCACTCTGGTATTAAAATTTTAATTTCTCACTTCAAAACATATCAAATGTTTTTTTTTACTTTAAAAATTACTCAACTATTTTTCATACTTTGCTAACTCACTCTGATATTAAAATCCATCATTCTCACTTCAAAACATATCCAATGTTTTTTTTTACTTTAAAAATTACTCAACTATTTTTCTTACTTTGCTAACTCACTCTGATATTAAAATTTATTATTCTCACTTCAAAACATATCCAATGTTTTTTTTTACTTTAAAAATTACTCAACTATTTTTCATACATTGCTAACTCACTCTGGTATTAAAATTTTTATTTCTCACTTCAAAACATATCCAATGTTTTTTTTTACTTTAAAAATTACTCAACTATTTTTCATACATTGTTAACTCACTCTGGTATTAAAATTTATCATTCTCACTTCAAAACATATCCAATGTTTTTTTTCACTTTAAAAATTACTCAACTATTTTTCATACTTTGCTAACTCACTCTGATATTAAAATTTATTATTCTCACTTCAAAACATATCCAATGTTTTTTTTTACTTTAAAAATTACACTAACTTTTTTCTTACTTTGCTAACTCACTCTGGTATTAAAATTTTAATTTCTCACTTCAAAATATTTTAAAAACTACGTTTTTTTATCTTAAAAATTAAACTAACTTTTCTCTTACTTTGCTAACTCACTCTGATATTAAAATTTATTATTCTCACTTCAAAACATATCCAATTTTTTTTTTACTTTAAAAATTACTCAACTATTTTTCATACATTGTTAACTCACTCTGGTATTAAAATTTTTATTTCTCACTTCAAAACATATCCAATGTTTTTTTTTACTTTAAAAATTACTCAACTATTTTTCATACATTGTTAAATCACTCTGGTTTTAAAATTTATCATTTTCATTTCAAAACATATCCAATGTTTTTTTTTACTTTAAAAATTACTCAACTATTTTTCATACATTGTTAACTCACTCTGGTATTAAAATTTTAATTTCTCACTTCAAAATACTTCAAAAACTACGTTTTTTTATCTTAAAAATTACACTAACTTTTTTCTTACTTTGCTAACTCACTCTGATATTAAAATTTATTATTCTCACTTCAAAACATATCCAATGTTTTTTTTTACTTTAAAAATTACTCAACTATTTTTCATACATTGCTAACTCACTCTGGTATTAAAATTTATCATTCTCACTTCAAAACATATCCAATGTTTTTTTTCACTTTAAAAATTACACTAACTTTTCTCTTACTTTGCTAACTCACTCTGGTATTAAAATTTTAATTTCTCACTTCAAAACATATCCAATGTTTTTTTTTACTTTAAAAATTACTCAACTATTTTTCATACATTGTTAACTCACTCTGGTATTAAAATTTTAATTTCTCACTTCAAAACATATCCAATGTTTTTTTTCACTTTAAAAATTACTCAACTATTTTTCTTACATTGTTAACTCACTCTGGTATTAAAATTTTAATTTCTCACTTCAAAACATATTAATTTTTTTTTTTACTTTAAAAATTACTCAACTATTTTTCATACATTGCTAACTCACTCTGGTATTAAAATTTATCATTCTCACTTCAAAACATATCCAATGTTTTTTTTTACTTTAAAAATTACACTAACTTTTTTCTTACTTTGCTAACTCACTCTGATATTAAAATTTATTATTCTCACTTCAAAACATATCCAATGTTTTTTTTTACTTTAAAAATTACTCAACTATTTTACATACATTGCTAACTCACTCTGGTATTAAAATTTTAATTTCTCACTTCAAAACATATCAAATGTTTTTTTTTACTTTAAAAATTACACTAACTATTTTTCTTACTTTGCTAACTCACTCTGGTATTAAAATTTTAATTTCTCACTTCAAAACATATCCAATGTTTTTTTTTACTTTAAAAATTACTCAACTATTTTTCATACATTGTTAACTCACTCTGGTATTAAAATTTTAATTTCTCACTTCAAAACACTTCAAAAACTACGCTTTTTTCTCTTAAAAATTACACTAACTTTTTTCTTACTTTGCTAACTCACTCTGATATTAAAATTTTAATTTCTCACTTCAAAACATATCCAATGTTTTTTTTCACTTTAAAAATTACTCAACTATTTTTCATACATTGTTAACTCACTCTGGTTTTAAAATTTTAATTTCTCACTTCAAAACACTTCAAAAACTACGCTTTTTTCTCTTAAAAATTACACTAACTTTTTTCTTACTTTGCTAACTCACTCTGATATTAAAATTTTAATTTCTCACTTCAAAACATATCCAATGTTTTTTTTTACTTTAAAAATTACTCAACTATTTTTCATACATTGTTAACTCACTCTGGTATACAAATTTTAATTTCTCACTTCAAAACATATCAAATGTTTTTTTTCACTTTAAAAATTACACTAACTTTTTTCTTACTTTGCTAACACACTCTGGTATTAAAATTTTATCTTCTCACTTCAAAACATATCAAAGTTTTTTTTCACTTTAAAAATTTCTCAACTATTTTTCATACTTTGTTAACTCACTCTGGTATTAAAATTTTATCTTCTCACTTCAAAACATATCCAATGTTTTTTTTTACTTTAAAAATTACTCAACTATTTTTCATACATTGCTAACTCACTCTGATAATAAAATCCATCATTCTCACTTCAAAACATATCCAATGTTTTTTTTCACTTTAAAAATTACTCAACTATTTTTGCTACATTGTTAACTCACTCTGGTATTAAAATTTTAATTTCTCACTTCAAAACATATCCAATGTTTTTTTTTACTTTAAAAATTACTCAACTATTTTTCATACATTGCTAACTCACTCTGATATTAAAATCCATCATTCTCACTTCAAAACATATCCAATGTTTTTTTTTACTTTAAAAATTACTCAACTATTTTTCATACATTGCTAACTCACTCTGGTATTAAAATTTTAATTTCTCACTTCAAAACATATCAAATGTTTTTTTTTACTTTAAAAATTACACTAACTTTTTTCTTACTTTGCTAACTCACTCTGGTATTAAAATTTTAATTTCTCACTTCAAAACATATCCAATGTTTTTTTTTACTTTAAAAATTACTCAACTATTTTTCATACATTGCTAACTCACTCTGGTATTAAAATTTTAATTTCTCACTTCAAAACATATCCAATGTTTTTTTTTACTTTAAAAATTACTCAACTATTTTTCATACATTGCTAACTCACTCTGGTATTAAAATTTTAATTTCTCACTTCAAAACATATCCAATGTTTTTTTTTACTTTAAAAATTACTCAACTATTTTTCTTACTTTGCTAACTCACTCTGGTATTAAAATTTATTATTATCACTTCAAAACATATCAAATGTTTTTTTTTACTATAAAAATTACACTAACTTTTTTCTTACTTTGCTAACTCACTCTGGTATTAAAATTTTAATTTCTCACTTCAAAATATTTTAAAAACTACGTTTTTTTATCTTAAAAATTACACTAACTTTTCTCTTACTTTGCTAACTCACTCTGATATTAAAATTTATTATTCTCACTTCAAAACATATCCAATTTTTTTTTTACTTTAAAAATTACTCAACTATTTTTCATACATTGTTAACTCACTCTGGTATTAAAATTTTTATTTCTCACTTCAAAACATATCCAATGTTTTTTTTTACTTTAAAAATTACTCAACTATTTTTCATACATTGTCAACTCACTCTGGTATTAAAATTTTAATTTCTCACTTCAAAACATATCCAATGTTTTTTTTTACTTTAAAAATTACTCAACTATTTTTCATACATTGTTAACTCACTCTGGTATTAAAATTTTAATTTCTCACTTCAAAACATATCCAATGTTTTTTTTCACTTTAAAAATTACTCAACTATTTTTGCTACATTGTTAACTCACTCTGGTATTAAAATTTTAATTTCTCACTTCAAAACATATCCAATGTTTTTTTTTACTTTAAAAATTACTCAACTATTTTTCATACATTGTTAACTCACTCTGGTATTAAAATTTTAATTTCTCACTTCAAAACATATCCAATGTTTTTTTTTACTTTAAAAATTACTCAACTATTTTTCATACATTGCTAACTCACTCTGGTATTAAAATTTTAATTTCTCACTTCAAAACATATCAAATGTTTTTTTTTACTTTAAAAATTACACTAACTTTTTTCTTACTTTGCTAACTCACTCTGGTATTAAAATTTTAATTTCTCACTTCAAAACATATCCAATGTTTTTTTTTACTTTAAAAATTACTCAACTATTTTTCTTACTTTGCTAACTCACTCTGGTATTAAAATTTATTATTATCACTTCAAAACATATCAAATGTTTTTTTTTACTTTAAAAATTACTCAACTATTTTTCATACATTGTCAACTCACTCTGGTATTAAAATTTTAATTTCTCACTTCAAAACATATCCAATGTTTTTTTTTACTTTAAAAATTACTCAACTATTTTTCATACATTGTTAACTCACTCTGGTATTAAAATTTTAATTTCTCACTTCAAAACATATCCAATGTTTTTTTTCACTTTAAAAATTACTCAACTATTTTTGCTACATTGTTAACTCACTCTGGTATTAAAATTTTAATTTCTCACTTCAAAACATATCCAATGTTTTTTTTTACTTTAAAAATTACTCAACTATTTTTCATACATTGTTAACTCACTCTGGTATTAAAATTTTAATTTCTCACTTCAAAACATATCCAATGTTTTTTTTTACTTTAAAAATTACTCAACTATTTTTCATACTTTGCTAACTCACTCTGGTATTAAAATTTATTATTATCACTTCAAAACATATCAAATGTTTTTTTTTACTATAAAAATTACACTAACTTTTTTCTTACTTTGCTAACTCACTCTGGTATTAAAATTTTAATTTCTCACTTCAAAACATATCCAATGTTTTTTTTTACTTTAAAAATTACTCAACTATTTTTCTTACTTTGCTAACTCACTCTGGTATTAAAATTTATTATTATCACTTCAAAACATATCAAATGTTTTTTTTTACTTTAAAAATTACTCAACTATTTTTCATACATTGTTAACTCACTCTGGTATTAAAATTTTAATTTCTCACTTCAAAACATATCCAATGTTTTTTTTCACTTTAAAAATTACTCAACTATTTTTGCTACATTGTTAACTCACTCTGGTATTAAAATTTTAATTTCTCACTTCAAAACATATCCAATGTTTTTTTTTACTTTAAAAATTACTCAACTATTTTTCATACATTGTTAACTCACTCTGGTATTAAAATTTTAATTTCTCACTTCAAAACATATCCAATGTTTTTTTTTACTTTAAAAATTACTCAACTATTTTTCATACATTGCTAACTCACTCTGGTATTAAAATTTTAATTTCTCACTTCAAAACATATCAAATGTTTTTTTTTACTTTAAAAATTACACTAACTTTTTTCTTACTTTGCTAACTCACTCTGGTATTAAAATTTTAATTTCTCACTTCAAAACATATCCAATGTTTTTTTTTACTTTAAAAATTACTCAACTATTTTTCATACTTTGCTAACTCACTCTGGTATTAAAATTTATTATTATCACTTCAAAACATATCAAATGTTTTTTTTTACTATAAAAATTACACTAACTTTTTTCTTACTTTGCTAACTCACTCTGGTATTAAAATTTTAATTTCTCACTTCAAAACATATCCAATGTTTTTTTTTTACTTTAAAACTTACTCAACTATTTTTCTTACTTTGCTAACTCACTCTGGTATTAAAATTTATTATTATCACTTCAAAACATATCCAATGTTTTTTTTTACTTTAAAAATTACTCAACTATTTTTCATACTTTGCTAACTCACTCTGATATTAAAATTTATTATTCTCACTTCAAAACATATCCAATGTTTTTTTTTACCTTAAAAATTACACTAACTTTTTTCTTACCTTGCTAACTCACTCTGATATTAAAATTTTAATTTCTCACTTCAAAACATATCCAATCTTTTTTTTCACTTTAAAAATTACACTAACTATTTTTCTTACATTTTTAACTCACTCTGGTATTAAAATTTTAATTTCTCACTTCAAAACATATCCAATGTTTTTTTTTACTTTAAAAATTACTCAACTATTTTTCTTACTTTGCTAACTCACTCTGGTATTAAAATTTTAATTTCTCACTTCAAAACATATCCAATGTTTTTTTTTACTTTAAAAATTACTCAACTATTTTTCATACATTGCTAACTCACTCTGGTATTAAAATTTATCATTCTCACTTCAAAACATATCCAATGTTTTTTTTTACTTTAAAAATTACTCAACTATTTTTCATACATTGTTAACTCACTCTGGTATTAAAATTTATCATTCTCACTTCAAAACATATCCAATGTTTTTTTTCACTTTAAAAATTACTCAACTATTTTTCATACATTGTTAACTCACTCTGGTATTAAAATTTATCATTCTCACTTCAAAACATATCCATTGTTTTTTTTTACTTTAAAAATTACTCAACTATTTTTCATACATTGTTAACTCACTCTGGTATTAAAATTTATCATTCTCACTTCAAAACATATCCAATGTTTTTTTTTACTTTAAAAATTACTCAACTATTTTTCTTACATTGTTAACTCACTCTGGTATTAAAATTTTAATTTCTCACTTCAAAACATATCCAATCTTTTTTTTTACTTTAAAAATTACTCAACTATTTTTCATACATTGTTAACTCACTCTGGTATTAAAATTTTAATTTCTCACTTCAAAACATATCCAATCTTTTTTTTCACTTTAAAAATTACACTAACTATTTTTCATACATTGTTAACTCACTCTGGTATTAAAATTTTAATTTCTCACTTCAAAACATATCCAATTTTTTTTTTACTTTAAAAATTACTCAACTATTTTTCTTACATTGTTAACTCACTCTGGTATTAAAATTTTAATTTCTCACTTCAAAACATATCCAATGTTTTTTTTCACTTTAAAAATTACTCAACTATTTTTCTTACATTGTTAACTCACTCTGGTATTAAAATTTTAATTTCTCACTTCAAAACATATCCAATGTTTTTTTTTACTTTAAAAATTACTCAACTATTTTTCATACATTGCTAACTCACTCTGGTATTAAAATTTTAATTTCTCACTTCAAAACATATCCAATGTTTTTTTTTACTTTAAAAATTACACTAACTTTTTTCTTACATTGTTAACTCAATCTGGTATTAAAATTTTAATTTCTCACTTCAAAACATATCCAATGTTTTTTTTTACTTTAAAAATTACTCAACTATTTTTCATACATTGTTAACTCACTCTGGTATTAAAATTTTAATTTCTCACTTCAAAACATATCCAATGTTTTTTTTTACTTTAAAAATTACTCAAATATTTTTCATACATTGTTAACTCACTCTGGTATTAAAATTTTAATTTCTCACTTCAAAACATATCCAATGTTTTTTTTTACTTTAAAAATTACACTAACTATTTTTCATACATTGTTAACTCACTCTGGTATTAAAATTTTAATTTCTCACTTCAAAACATATCCAATGTTTTTTTTTACTTTAAAAATTACTCAACTATTTTTCATACATTGCTAACTCACTCTGGTATTAAAATTTATCATTCTCACTTCAAAACATATCCAATGTTTTTTTTCACTTTAAAAATTACACTAACTTTTCTCTTACTTTGCTAACTCACTCTGATATTAAAATTTATTATTCTCACTTCAAAACATATCCAATGTTTTTTTTTACTTTAAAAATTACTCAACTATTTTTCATACATTGTTAACTCACTCTGGTATTAAAATTTATCATTCTCACTTCAAAACATATCCAATGTTTTTTTTTACTTTAAAAATTACTCAACTATTTTTCATACATTGTTAACTCACTCTGGTATTAAAATTTTAATTTCTCACTTCAAAACATATCCAAAGTTTTTTTTCACTTTAAAAATTACTCAACTATTTTTCATACATTGTTAACTCACTCTGGTATTAAAATTTTAATTTCTCACTTGAAAATACTTCAAAAACTACGTTTTTTTATCTTAAAAATTACACTAACTTTTTTCTTACTTTGCTAACTCACTCTGATATTAAAATTTATTATTCTCACTTCAAAACACTTCAAAAACTACGTTTTTTTATCTTAAAAATTACTCAACTATTTTTCATACATTGCTAACTCACTCTGGTATTAAAATTTTAATTTCTCACTTCAAAATACTTCAAAAACTACGTTTTTTTATCTTAAAAATTACACTAACTTTTTTCTTACTTTGCAAACTCACTCTGATATTAAAATTTATTATTCTCACTTAAAAACATATCAAAAAAAATGTTTTTTTTTTCTCTTAAAAATTACACTAACTTTTTTCTTACTTTGCAAACTCACTCTTATATTAAAATTTATTATTCTCACTTCAAAACATTTCAAAAAAATGGTTTTTTTTTTCTCTTAAAAATTACACTATCTTTTTTCTTACTTTGCTAACTCACTCTGATATTAAAATTTATTATTCTCACTTCAAAACATATCCAATGTTTTTTTTTACTTTAAAAATTACTCAACTATTTTTCATACATTGTTAACTCACTCTGGTTTTAAAATTTTAATTTCTCACTTCAAAACATATCCAATGTTTTTTTTTACTTTAAAAATTACTCAACTATTTTTCTTACCTTGCTAACTCACTCTGGTATTAAAATTTTAATTTCTCACTTCAAAATACTTCAAAAACTACGTTTTTTTATCTTAAAAATTACACTAACTTTTTTCTTACTTTGCTAACTCACTCTGATATTAAAATTTATTATTCTCACTTCAAAACACTTCAAAAACTACGCTTTTTTCTTTTTAAAATTACACTAACTTTTTTCTTACTTTGCTAACACACTCTGGTATTAAAATTTTAATTTCTCACTTCAAAATACTTCAAAAACTACGCTTTTTTCCCTTAAAAATTACACTAACTTTTTTCTTACTTTGCAAACTCACTCTGGTATTAAAATTTTAATTTCTCACTTCAAAACATATCAAAAAAAATGTTTTTTTTTTCTCTTAAAAATTACACTAACTTTTTTCTTACTTTGCTAACTCACTCTTATATTAAAATTTATTATTCTCACTTCAAAACATTTCAAAAAAATGGTTTTTTTTTTCTCTTAAAAATTACACTATCTTTTTTCTTACTTTGCTAACTCACTCTGATATTAAAATTTATTATTCTCACTTCAAAACATATCCAATGTTTTTTTTTACTTTAAAAATTACTCAACTATTTTTCATACATTGTTAACTCACTCTGGTATTAAAATTTTAATTTCTCACTTCAAAATATATCCAATGTTTTTTTTTACTTTAAAAATTACTCAACTATTTTTCATACATTGTTAACTCACTCTGGTATTAAAATTTTAATTTCTCACTTCAAAACATATCCAATGTTTTTTTTTACTTTAAAAATTACTCAACTATTTTTCATACATTGTTAACTCACTCTGGTATTAAAATTTATCATTCTCACTTCAAAACATATCCAATGTTTTTTTTTACTTTAAAAATTACTCAACTATTTTTCATACATTGTTAACTCACTCTGGTATTAAAATTTTAATTTCTCACTTCAAAACATATCCAAAGTTTTTTTTCACTTTAAAAATTACTCAACTATTTTTCATACATTGTTAACTCACTCTGGTATTAAAATTTTAATTTCTCACTTGAAAACACTTCAAAAACTACGCTTTTTTCTCTTAAAAATTACACTAACTTTTTTCTTACTTTGCTAACTCACTCTGATATTAAAATTTTAATTTCTCACTTCAAAATACTTCAAAAACTACGCTTTTTTCTCTTAAAAATTACTCAACTATTTTTCATACATTGTTAACTCACTCTGGTATTAAAATTTTAATTTCTCACTTCAAAACATATCCAATGTTTTTTTTCACTTTAAAAATTACTCAACTATTTTTCATACATTGTTAACTCACTCTGGTATTAAAATTTTAATTTCTCACTTCAAAACATATCCAATCTTTTTTTTTACTTTAAAAATTACTCAACTATTTTTCATACATTGTTAACTCACTCTGGTATTAAAATTTTAATTTCTCACTTCAAAACATATCCAATGTTTTTTTTTACTTTAAAAATTACTCAACTATTTTTCATACATTGCTAACTCACTCTGGTATTAAAATTTATCATTCTCACTTCAAAACATATCCAATGTTTTTTTTTACTTTAAAAATTACTCAACTATTTTTCATACATTGTTAACTCACTCTGGTATTAAAATTTTAATTTCTCACTTCAAAACATATCCAATGTTTTTTTTCACTTTAAAAATTACTCAACTATTTTTCATACATTGTTAACTCACTCTGGTTTTAAAATTTTAATTTCTCACTTCAAAACACTTCAAAAACTACGCTTTTTTCTCTTAAAAATTACACTAACTTTTTTCTTACTTTGCTAACTCACTCTGATATTAAAATTTTAATTTCTCACTTCAAAATACTTCAAAAACTACGCTTTTTTCTCTTAAAAATTACTCAACTATTTTTCATACATTGTTAACTCACTCTGGTATTAAAATTTTAATTTCTCACTTCAAAACATATCCAATGTTTTTTTTCACTTTAAAAATTACTCAACTATTTTTCTTACATTGTTAACTCACTCTGGTATTAAAATTTTAATTTCTCACTTCAAAACATATCCAATGTTTTTTTTTACTTTAAAAATTACTCAACTATTTTTCATACATTGTTAACTCACTCTGGTATTAAAATTTATCATTCTCACTTCAAAACATATCCAATGTTTTTTTTTACTTTAAAAATTACACTAACTTTTCTCTTACTTTGCTAACTCACTCTGATATTAAAATTTATTATTCTCACTTCAAAACATATCCAATGTTTTTTTTTACTTTAAAAATTACTCAACTATTTTTCATACATTGTTAACTCACTCTGGTATTAAAATTTATCATTCTCACTTCAAAACATATCCAATGTTTTTTTTTACTTTAAAAATTACACTAACTTTTTTCTTACATTGTTAACTCAATCTGGTATTAAAATTTTAATTTCTCACTTCAAAACATATCCAATGTTTTTTTTTACTTTAAAAATTACTCAACTATTTTTCATACATTGTTAACTCACTCTGGTATTAAAATTTTAATTTCTCACTTCAAAACATATCCAATGTTTTTTTTTACTTTAAAAATTACTCAACTATTTTTCATACATTGCTAACTCACTCTGGTATTAAAATTTTAATTTCTCACTTCAAAACATATCCAATGTTTTTTTTCACTTTAAAAATTACTCATCTATTTTTCTTACTTTGCTAACTCACTCTGGTATTAAAATTTTAATTTCTCACTTCAAAACATATCCAATGTTTTTTTTTACTTTAAAAATTACTCAACTATTTTTCATACATTGTTAACTCCCTCTGGTATTAAAATTTTAATTTCTCACTTCAAAACATATCCAATGTTTTTTTTCACTTTAAAAATTACTCAACTATTTTTCATACATTGTTAACTCACTCTGGTATTAAAATTTTAATTTCTCACTTCAAAACATATCCAAAGTTTTTTTTTACTTTAAAAATTACTCAACTATTTTTGCTACATTGTTAACTCACTCTGGTATTAAAATTTTAATTTCTCACTTCAAAACATATCCAATGTTTTTTTTTACTTTAAAAATTACTCAACTATTTTTCATACATTGTTAACTCACTCTGGTATTAAAATTTTAATTTCTCACTTCAAAACATATCCAATGTTTTTTTTTACTTTAAAAATTACTCAACTATTTTTCATACATTGTTAACTCACTCTGGTATTAAAATTTATCATTCTCACTTCAAAACATATCCAATGTTTTTTTTTACTTTAAAAATTACTCAACTATTTTTCATACATTGTTAACTCACTCTGGTATTAAAATTTTAATTTCTCACTTCAAAACATATCCAATGTTTTTTTTTACTTTAAAAATTACTCAACTATTTTTCATACATTGCTAACTCACTCTGGTATTAAAATTTTAATTTCTCACTTCAAAATACTTCAAAAACTACGTTTTTTTATCTTAAAAATTACACTAACTTTTTTCTTACTTTGCTAACTCACTCTGATATTAAAATTTATTATTCTCACTTCAAAACACTTCAAAAACTACGCTTTTTTCTTTTTAAAATTACACTAACTTTTTTCTTACTTTGCTAACTCACTCTGGTATTAAAATTTATTATTCTCACTTCAAAACACTGCAAAAACAATGTTTTTTTTTACTTTAAAAATTACTCAACTATTTTTCATACATTGTTAACTCACTCTGGTTTTAAAATTTTAATTTCTCACTTCAAAACATATCCAATGTTTTTTTTCACTTTAAAAATTACTCAACTATTTTTCTTACATTGTTAACTCACTCTGGTATTAAAATTTTAATTTCTCACTTCAAAACATATCCAATGTTTTTTTTTACTTTAAAAATTACTCAACTATTTTTCATACATTGTTAACTCACTCTGGTATTAAAATTTTAATTTCTCACTTCAAAACATATCCAATGTTTTTTTTTACTTTAAAAATTACTCAACTATTTTTCATACATTGTTAACTCACTCTGGTATTAAAATTTTAATTTCTCACTTCAAAACATATCCAATGTTTTTTTTCACTTTAAAAATTACTCAACTATTTTTCTTACATTGTTAACTCACTCTGGTATTAAAATTTTAATTTCTCACTTCAAAACATATCCAATGTTTTTTTTTACTTTAAAAATTACTCAACTATTTTTCATACATTGTTAACTCACTCTGGTATTAAAATTTTAATTTCTCACTTCAAAATACTTCAAAAACTACGTTTTTTTATCTTAAAAATTACACTAACTTTTTTCTTACTTTGCTAACTCACTCTGATATTAAAATTTATTATTCTCACTTCAAAACACTTCAAAAACTACGCTTTTTTTTTTTTTAAATTACACTAACTTTTTTCTTACTTTGCTAACTCACTCTGGTTTTAAAAATTAAATTTCTCACTTCAAAACATATCCAATGTTTTTTTTCACTTTAAAAATTACTCAACTATTTTTCTTACATTGTTAACTCACTCTGGTATTAAAATTTTAATTTCTCACTTCAAAACATATCCAATGTTTTTTTTTACTTTAAAAATTACACTAACTTTTTTCTTACTTTGCTAAAACACTCTGGTATTAAAATTTTAATTTCTCACTTCAAAACATATCCAATGTTTTTTTTTACTTTAAAAATTACTCAAATATTTTTCATACATTGTTAACTCACTCTGGTATTAAAATTTATCATTCTCACTTCAAAACATATCCAATGTTTTTTTTTACTTTAAAAATTACTCAAATATTTTTCATACATTGCTAACTCACTCTGGTATTAAAATTTTAATTTCTCACTTCAAAATACTTCAAAAACTACGTTTTTTTATCTTAAAAATTACACTAACTTTTTTCTTACTTTGCTAACTCACTCTGATATTAAAATTTATTATTCTCACTTCAAAACACTTCAAAAACTACGCTTTTTTCTTTTTAAAATTACACTAACTTTTTTCTTACTTTGCTAACTCACTCTGGTATTAAAATTTATTATTCTCACTTCAAAACACTGCAAAAACAATGTTTTTTTTTACTTTAAAAATTACTCAACTATTTTTCATACATTGCTAACTCACTCTGGTTTTAAAATTTTAATTTCTCACTTCAAAACATATCCAATGTTTTTTTTCACTTTAAAAATTACTCAACTATATTTCATACATTGTTAACTCACTCTGGTATTAAAATTTTAATTTCTCACTTCAAAACATATCCAATGTTTTTTTTTACTTTAAAAATTACTCAACTATTTTTCATACATTGTTAACACACTCTGGTATTAAAATTTTAATTTCTCACTTCAAAACATATCCAATGTTTTTTTTTACTTTAAAAATTACTCAAATATTTTTCATACATTGTTAACTCACTCTGGTATTAAAATTTATCATTCTCACTTCAAAACATATCCAATGTTTTTTTTTACTTTAAAAATTACTCAACTATTTTTCTTACATTGTTAACTCACTCTGGTATTAAAATTTATTATTCTCACTTCAAAACATATCCAATGTTTTTTTTTTACTTTAAAAATTACACTAACTATTTTTCATACATTGTTAACTCACTCTGGTTTTAAAATTTTAATTTCTCACTTCAAAACATATCCAATGTTTTTTTTCACTTTAAAAATTACTCAACTATTTTTCTTACATTGTTAACTCACTCTGGTATTAAAATTTTAATTTCTCACTTCAAAACATATCCAATGTTTTTTTTTACTTTAAAAATTACTCAACTATTTTTCATACATTGTTAACTCACTCTGGTATTAAAATTTTAATTTCTCACTTCAAAACATATCCAATGTTTTTTTTTACTTTAAAAATTACTCAACTATTTTTCATACATTGTTAACTCACTCTGGTATTAAAATTTTAATTTCTCACTTCAAAACATATCCAATGTTTTTTTTCACTTTAAAAATTACTCAACTATTTTTCTTACATTGTTAACTCACTCTGGTATTAAAATTTTAATTTCTCACTTCAAAACATATCCAATGTTTTTTTTTACTTTAAAAATTACTCAACTATTTTTCATACATTGTTAACTCACTCTGGTATTAAAATTTTAATTTCTCACTTCAAAACATATCCAATGTTTTTTTTTACTTTAAAAATTACACTAACTTTTTTCTTACTTTGCTAACACACTCTGGTATTAAAATTTTAATTTCTCACTTCAAAACATATCCAATGTTTTTTTTTACTTTAAAAATTACTCAAATATTTTTCATACATTGCTAACTCACTCTGGTATTAAAATTTATTATTCTCACTTCAAAACATATCCAATGTTTTTTTTTACTTTAAAAATTACTCAACTATTTTTCATACATTGTTAACTCACTCTGGTATTAAAATTTTAATTTCTCACTTCAAAACATATCCAATGTTTTTTTTTACTTTAAAAATTACTCAACTATTTTTCATACATTGTTAACTAACTCTGGTATTAAAATTTATCATTCTCACTTCAAAACATATCCAATGTTTTTTTTTACTTTAAAAATTACTCAACTATTTTTCATACATTGTTAACTCACTCTGGTATTAAATTTTAATTTCTCACTTCAAAACATATCCAATGTTTTTTTTTACTTTAAAAATTACACTAACTTTTTTCTTACTTTGCTAACACACTCTGGTATTAAAATTTTAATTTCTCACTTCAAAATACTTCAAAAACTACGTTTTTTTATCTTAAAAATTACTCAACTATTTTTCATACATTGTTAACTCACTCTGGTATTAAAATTTTAATTTCTCACTTCAAAACATATCCAATGTTTTTTTTTACTTTAAAAATTACTCAACTATTTTTCATACATTGCTAACTCACTCTGGTATTAAAATTTATTATTCTCACTTCAAAACATATCCAATGTTTTTTTTTACTTTAAAAATTACTCAACTATTTTTCATACATTGTTAACTCACTCTGGTATTAAAATTTATTATTCTCACTTCAAAACATATCCAATGTTTTTTTTTACTTTAAAAATTACTCAACTATTTTTCATACATTGCTAACTCACTCTGGTATTAAAATTTTAATTTCTCACTTCAAAATACTTCAAAAACTACGTTTTTTTATCTTAAAAATTACACTAACTTTTTTCTTACTTTGCTAACTCACTCTGATATTAAAATTTATTATTCTCACTTCAAAACACTTCAAAAACTACGCTTTTTTCTTTTTAAAATTACACTAACTTTTTTCTTACTTTGCTAACTCACTCTGGTATTAAAATTTATTATTCTCACTTCAAAACACTGCAAAAACAATGTTTTTTTTTACTTTAAAAATTACTCAACTATTTTTCATACATTGCTAACTCACTCTGGTTTTAAAAATTAAATTTCTCACTTCAAAACATATCCAATCTTTTTTTTCACTTTAAAAATTACTCAACTATATTTCATACATTGTTAACTCACTCTGGTATTAAAATTTTAATTTCTCACTTCAAAACATATCCAATGTTTTTTTTTACTTTAAAAATTACTCAACTA